>CAVMJV010000087.1:0-600000 GCA_963681835.1 Meloidogyne enterolobii | reverse complement strand
AAAAAAGAATTTTTTTAAAGGAATGCATGAAAAAAAAGAGAGAATTTGTTAACGAGCGTTAGATAAAGAAGAAAAAGGAGGGGGGGGGGGGAAGCATTTTAGCCTAAAGGCTTCGAGAGCAAAGATATGTTGAGGACAAAAACCAAAAAGAAAAAAAATGTAAAAATGGAAAGTCTAAAAGGGGAAAATGTATTTGTAAGTAAATGGAAATGTTGTTTTTTTTGTTGTGATAATAATGAAGGGAGAGGGAGAGACCAAAAATTGATATATTCTTTTTTGCAACAAAAACAACAAAAAAAAATAAAATTATTTAATAATTCTGACTGCAAAAAAAATAAAAAGAAAAAATATTAATTAAAAAAATAATTTTTTTTTAATTTCTTGGAAGATTTTAAGGAAATATTTTTAAAGATATGTAAATTAAGAAAGGTGAGGGGAGGATATTTAATTATGCAGAAGTTTCCTTCGTAATTAAAATTTATATCAAAGTTGAAAATATAAGAAATACTTTAATAATTTGTCAATAAATTGTTTATTTTCATATTGTTTAGAAAGAATTTTCCGAAAATATTCAATCCGGCACTCTTTAACAAGAAGTTTAAAAACCCACACCTACCCCTTTTTCTACATAATAAATGTATTGGACAATTAATTATTTAATTTTGTTTAAAATTAAAAGCAATTTTGTGTTGAAAATTTTTATTCTTTAACCTACAAACTAAAAAAATATTAAAATAAAGATTTTTAAAAATCTGTCACGAGTATTTAATTAATTTAGAGAAAGAATTGAGGAAATAAGAAAAAGATTATTTGGTAAATTCTTAAACAAAAAAAAAGAATTTTAAAAAAATCGAAAGATAACAGTTCATTTATTTTAACAAATTATATATATAAAAAATGTGTTGGCAATAAATAAATGTGTGTGTGTTGGAGTTTGGAAAAAATATTAGATTATTATCAGTTAGTTTAATTTGGATTTTAACATTTTTGTGATTTTTCAACAAAATTAAAGGGATTATTTAAATTTTGTATATTTTTAATTAAAAAAGAAACAAAGTTTTTATTTAAAAAATTTTTTTAAACAAAATTTTCTCTCAAAGAACAACACAATAAAAAAAATTATTATAAAAATACAACAAGAATGATAAAAAAGAAAGGGAGCGTTTTTTTTATCGAGAACCTTTATCGGCCCTCAAACATTTAAATTTTTGTTGTATATTGGAATAGTTAAGTGAAATGTTGGGTGGAAGGTGGTGGCGGTACATTTTGCTTTGCCATTGTCAGTGTTGTGTGTGAGTACCGCCAAAAAAAGACAAAAATGGCAAGAACAAAGTAGTGTAGTCGGACGAACTATCGATCGACTGGCAGAAAGGGTGCTGCTGCCAGCCTCATCCCGCCCCGGCTCCTCTACTCTTATATATTCTCTTGTTAGCGGGGAGAGCAGCAGTGTTCGTAGAGGACCAAAAAATGAGCGGATAGAGGGGAGCTTAGAAGGAACGAAGGGGGAAAAGTTAGGGGGAAAGAAAATTGGCAGTTGAAGGGATGTTTCCACCCATATATTCGCAGTTAATAATTATTTAATTTAAATCAGTTATGTTGAGAATAAAGAAAGCTGGTAAGGAATTTTTAGAGATACGGTAAAGTCTGATATTACTATACCGAAATTGTGTGAATAGAATATTCTCTAGAGGAGCACTCTAATTTTACTTTCGCGAATATATGGGTTCTACCAACTGTCACGAACGCACGTTAGTAACTGATGAGAAAGTAAGGGAAGAGAGTTGCGATTCAGAGAATAGTACATACAATTCTTTCTTTTAAAAGGGAAACAGGGAATAGGGTGGAAATGTTTCACCAACACACATTCACTCTATTTTATTGAACCCTTTTGCTCCTTCATTTCGTTTTTTTCTATAAAGTAAAATATAGAGGATTGATGGAATAAAAAATATTGCCAGCTTGAGAATTCGAGGAATATAAAGTCGAGGAACATTCAAAGAAAGAAAAATGTTTGGGGAATAGACACTGACAGTTTTACACTATATTTAGTTAAAAAATATTTTTGAAAAAAATATCTGTACATCCTACAAAAAGAAATATATTTAGAATATATTCTACAGTTTGGAAATAGTAATATACAGAATTCACATTAAGCTCAAATTTTAAATATTCTTTGTCCTACCCAAAACTCAATATATACTAGTAACATCCGAGTTAAAACATTACTTTTAATCAGAAAAGAGGACAAATTCGGGCACCTGTTCGTTGCTGCCAGCCGTTATTCTTCTCTATAGTTAGGTGAAGGGCCACATGACAAACGTAAAAAGTAACGGAAGGAGTATAGAAGAAAAAGAAAAATGAGAAAAAGAGAGGGGAAGAATGGGGAGATTTTTTGTTTTATTTTAGTATACATAAACTCTCTAGTATTTAATTCTAAAAGAGCGGAAAGTGCTTAGGCGAAAGAACATTTTTACTTTCCTCCCTTTTTTATTCTCTTATTTGATGTTCCCACACTTAAGTGTACTAAAATATAAAGCTAAAAGAGGAACAAAAGTTGGGGACAAAAAAATGTGTACATTTTTTTTTATAAATTTACTTTTAGATTTTAAATAAAAAAGGGAAAGAAAAGATACTAAATTAACTGACAAAATATTTAAAAATTTATTATTTTAAAATGTATAAACTCGGATAAATTTAATTTTTGTGGATTTAAATCTCAAAAAGGAACAAAAGTTAAGGATGAAAAGATTTATGTTTAAAATTATCAAAATATACTCTAAAATAGGGTAAAACCCCGGGCCTTCGGGGGCGGGAGTGTCGGATTTCGGGGGTTGCCGGAGTAAAGCCTTCGGAGTTCGAGTCGGAATTTTTACCAAGAAAATAGGTGGGGGTCGGGGTTTCGGAGGTCGGAGTGCTACCCTACTTTAAAACATGAAAATTACATACTTTAACCAATATCATAAATTTAAATATTATTAATTTGGCTGCGATATTCTTAGAATAGTTTTTAAAAATAATTTTAAATTTTTATAAATAATTTGTTTAAAAATTATTTTAAAGGTAAATTATTTATTTTATATTTTTTTTAAAAAAGATCAACGAGTAAATTAAAAGGTAAAAATAACGATCATTATAATATTAAACCGCAACTTTTCTAGCCCAACAAACAAAGTTTTTGCACATGACGGGAGACCAAAAATGAAAAAAAAGAAAGTAAGAAAGAGTGCGCAAATTCCTTTTCTTTTAATTAAATATTGAATTTAATTGTATGAAAAAAAGGAACAAAAAAGAAAAATCTAAATCGGGACATTTTTGTCTTTAATCTTTTTAGCCTTTTTTAAAAAATAAAAATTAGAATATAAAAGACCTGAGAAAATTTTGTAAATTAAATTTAGAATTTTAAATAAATTAATTAGGTATAAACAAAAAAGAATAAAGGTTATTGGTGAACGAGAATGTACAAAGAAATGATAAATAGAGGATTTAAAACAGGGCTCGGATCGGAAAATATTAAGTATAAGGACAAAAAGTTCAATTTGTAAGGACATTGGGGGAAAATTTTTTAAATATAAGTACCTAAACTACAAAAATACAAATTAAAAATTTATTATCGCTCAAGTCAACGCCATAGGCGAATCTTAAGGTTAAATTTTATTTTTTAACCAAAAAGTAAATTTCTAAGTACTATACTTCCAAAATAAATACGAATCCGAGCTCTTATTTAAAATGTTCTAATTATAAATTAATTCAATTAATTAATTTGTTAAATATTAAGGTTTGAAATTTATTTTGATAATACTTCTAATTTAATTTGACTCAGATAACGTAATTTAAAAAATTACGTAAAAATATTGTTGGAATATTTAAATAGAATAGTTCTGAAATAAAAAATAAATTGAAAGTTATTTTCTGTTAAATTGACTGGGATTCGATTAAGAATGCCGGTTTGATAAACGCGAATTTTAATAAAGATCAAGTCTCGGTTAAATCTCGAAATAATTTTGAATAATCGAATATATTAAATTAAATATATTAAATCCTGAAAAGAAATTAAAAGAAAAAATTAATTAATTTAATATGTAATTTAAAATTAAGTTATTTATGTTGGAAAGCTTGGAATGAAACGAAAGTAATCCAAAAATTTTATTTTTTATTTTTTTATTTTAATTTTTAGACATTATAAAAAGTATTCTGATTTATTTGGCATATTAAAGTTAATTTTCGACACTTATAAAGAAGAAGGTAAACCCATGCTTTTGTTTGAGCAAGGACCTAGAACTATTAGTGGTGTGTGCCTAATTTGTTTTTTTTAATATTGAAAAAGCATAAAGACTATTATTTTATATACACTCTGTCACAAAAGTATAAGCACCCCTAAAATTTTTGTGAAAACACATGATCCCTTCACATTATTTGTTTTATTTTTTTCCTACATTAGCAGGGATCCAAAACATAACTAAAAATAAAGTTTCAGAAAATTTTATCGATTTAAAAATTTTAAAATTGAATTTTCTCGAAAATCATGTGTCACAAAAGTATAAGCACCCCTGTAAAAATTTTATTTCTACTTATTTTAAAATTCTACAAAAAATACAGTAAATATGTCTATCGATATTATGAAAAATAAAAAAAGAATTAGGCCCATATCTCATTCCAGTAAATAGAGGATTTAAAACAGAGCTCGAATCGGCAAAATGTTGAGAAAGTTTAATTTGTAAGGACATTGGGGGAAAATTTTTCTAAATATAAGAACGCTACAAAAATACAAATTAAAAATTTATTAACGCTCAAGTCAACGCTGTAGGCAAATTTCAAGGTTAAATTCAACTTTTTAACCAAAAAGTCAATTTGTAAGTAATCTACTCCCAAAATAAGTACTAATCCGACCCCCCCCCCCCCCGCCCTTATTTAAAATGTTTTAATTATAAATTTATTAAATTAATTAATTTATTAAATATTAAAGTTTGAAGGATTTAATCGTATTACTTTGAATAATTGAATATATTAAATTGAATATTAAATAGCAAAGGATTCTGAAAAAAATTAATTAATTTAATAATTTAATCTGAAGTTATTTATGTTGGAAGGCTCGGAATGAAAATGAAAGTAATCCAAAAAATTTTAAATCAAAATTTATTACCTCAATTATATATTAAAGATTTAATACAAAAATGATGTCATTTCTTTATTTATTTTTTTTTAAATTTCGATAAATTACAGTTATAAACACACGTATACACACAATATTTATTTTGTAAATAAAAAGTTTCAACGTTTAAAAAAATTTTTTTGCAAAAAATTTTAATGTGCCTAGAATCGTTATTTGTTAAATTCTGCAACGTTTATATAAACGAAGGTCGTTTGAACGTCTTTCGAGAAAGAAAAATTAAAATAAACAAATATTGAGAGAAGATGAAAGTTTTAAATAAAATAAAATTGACTGATCGAGAAAATAAAAAAAAAATATATTTATTGTTAAGAAACAACATTTTAGCCCAATGTTTATGTGAGACTGTTACTTTGAGGGACAAATATGTAGAAAAAAATATTGAGTGTTTGATTAAAAGAAAATCTAAAATAAAGAGAAATAAATTGAGTATTTTTGAAAGAATTTTTGGACAATTATTTACAAATTAATTAAAAAAGAAAATAATTTTATATTCAACAAAAGTATAAAATAATTGAAGGCAGGTTCGGTAAGGGGCCGATTCGTCTGTTATTTTTAAAACTGTTTTCATGTAGATGGGAATCTTTTAAATTTTTTAGCCTCAGTTCTTATATTTTTATATGCCAAATTTAAAATTGGTAATCCTTTATTGACTGATTGTATGCCATGAGAAATTGAGGGGGGGCAAAATGGGGGGGGGGCATTGAGGGGCAAATGACTTTACTTTTCAGAAAGCATTTTTAAAGAGCTATCTTTTGATGTAATAATTAAATATTTACAAAATAATTTATTAGTAACTAGTTATTTAATAAATGAAATGCAACACTAAAAAAGCACGTTATTCTGAAAGAATTAAAGAAAGAAGGGAGAGCAAAATAGATTTACAAAATTTATTTAGATATATTTTTCTACTGGAGATGACATAAATTTAAATATTTTTTGGCAAGAATTTAAAAATTATAACCTTAAATGTAAAAATATAACAAAAAGAAATATTTGAATATATTAGCCATAAATTGCTAAACAAAAAATTAATTATTTGTTAATTAGATCGGATTCCTCTAAGAGGGGTGTTTTTAATAATTATCTTCCTTCTCTTTTCAAAATTTTTTTTCAGAAATCCAAACTTTTTAAAACAAATACATCAAAAATCAAAAGAACATATCAACATCAACCTTCTTCACCTTCATGATAAACCCCTAAAAAAGCTGGTTGTATTCATTTATAATCGAATTAGAAAATAAAATAAAAATAAATATATGTACACATAATTGTGATACAAAAAAAGTATTTGAAAATATTTTAATTTTTAAACAAAAGTAAAATGTAAATAGTTTTGATTGTTAATTTGAATAAAGAAATAAAAATTTTTGAAAAAATTGTTTGCAATCTCAATAATAAAATTAAAAACTTTAAATTTTTGTTTTTTGTTCTTAATAGAAAAAGAAGGAAGTTATTGGAAGTAAAATTTGGAAGTTTTAAATAAATTAAAATTAAAGAAGGTATTAAAAGTTTTAATTAAAAGTTTAATTAATTAAACAAAAAAAAGAACAGTCAACTGGTCTTTGAACTTTTAAAATCTAAAAATAAACTAGAATGGAAACATTTTGGCCATTTTTGTGAATGTATTTATTTCCTTTCTTTTTTTACTTTCCTTTAGTTTTATATCTGCGTGTTTTATTTAAACCAGATGGTGTAAAAAATTTCTTTTTAAGGAATAAATTAACAAAAGGAAATTAAAGAAAATTTAGGTAGTATATGTATTTATTGATTATTAACTTGGAGTTTGTAGGTTTTTGTAGTTAGAATTGAAAAATTAGAATTGGAAAATCGTTGGTACTCCGATTTCGTTAACTTAAGCCCGAAAGTGACTCGTACTGGCCCGACTCGATAAAAACAAGACCGAAAAAATGCCTCGACAGTCGGCCCGACTCGAAAACGGTAACCCTAGTCCAGCCCTAGTCTATATATTAATAAGAAATTTTCAGTTAAAAATTCTTTCACTTATTTAATACCTATAGCGTTAGTCTCGATTCCATATACTCTAAAAATAAAAAAAATTGTCAAAGGTTAACAAAAGGATTGTGAGGACATATGTTCGTTCCCTTCAAATACAACGAAATAAAAAAAGATAAAAAAGGAACTAGTATTCTTGGAATTATTTAGTTAATTTTGTGCTATTGTGTGTCAGTTCTGAGGGGTGTGAAATGGAAATATAAAAGTAGTTGCCATTCTGGGAATAATACATACTAGGGGCTTTTTGGTGTGAAAAGAAGCCTGCAAGGGAATAAAAGAAATAAATGAATATTAGAAGAAAAGGAGGAAAAATATTCCGTAGAGTCCAATTGAGGAAAGTAAAAAATAATGGAAATTTGAATAAAAAATAGTTTAATATTTTTTGTTAAAATTAGAACAATTCAGTTATTTATATAATTTAAATAATTAAAAATATTATTTTAAAAGGATAATTTGCGCCTATTTATATGTATACATATTATGTATACATATAGGCGCAAGCCCTTAAACTTTTATCTAATAAATATTTGAAATGTTGGAATTGTTCTTGGTTTAAAAAAATTAAAATTTCCAAAATTTCCAATAAATTTCTAAAAATTCGGAAACTAAAACAGAATTAATTTTTATTATTTTAAAAATGACAAAAAGAGTTGAATAATTAAAATAAAAAATAAAATAAAAATTTTTTATTGCACTTTTAAAATTCAAAAAAAAATTTCAAAGCAAATAAAAATAATAAAAGTGTAAAATTTTAGTGTGGTTTTTAATCAACTAAAGGGTAAATTAAGAATTGATTATGCATTCACTTTTATAAAAATATTTTCATTTTGATTTGCTGGTTTAAATTAAAATTCTATAAAAGATTTTTTTAAAATAATCGAAAGAATTTCTTAAACTTTTAAATCTATTAAAACAAAATTTTTCAATTGAAAAAGGAAATATACAAGGAAATCAAATCGGAAAAAAGTAAAATGACATGCTATCGGTCATTCTATTAACTTGCTTATCCAAAAAATGGAAGAAGATGGAATTATACAAATTAATCCTGAAAGCTTTCCTAAATCAAGGTTTACTAGCTAATTTATCTTAACATCGAAGATAATGAAACGAGGTTGCCTATGATTATTATTTTCAGCTATTTTGCTGAAAACTCTGCCGACTCTGTATACAGAAAACCTAAAATAGAATCCTCAGACAAGTATCCGTTTCTCTCTGGATGAAAAGGAGTCCTAGATTCTATGATAAAGCCTAATTGTATGTACTATAACATGATAAATTTTTATTCGAATGAGATTATTTTTACAAACATTCCGTCTTTAAATTCGTTAATTCTAAATCATAAATTAATTTGTCATAAAAAATCGTGAATCTCGGCGATATTTCGAAATTTCTTCTTCGATATATTTCGAGATTATCGATATCGACTCTTGAAATCATTTACCGAACAATAAGGAATATGATGTATATAAATGAAAAGATTTATTTTTTTTATAAATTTTTTAGAGTATTTATTGAATAAAAGAACTAAATTTGACCGACTAAAATAGGAAATGGATGGGTTGATTTTATTTCATAAAAAGACGAACGCCGCTAAAATCTTGCGCACAAAAATGAGTTTTTTGGTCATTGTTGCGCTGTTCATTTAATTTTTTTATTTAGATTTCTAATCGTGACCTACTACTTTTAAATATTTTCTAAAAAAAGTGTTCATGCCCTATTTTTTTTGTTTTTAATTGGTAGTTAAATAGAAGAGGGAGGGAAGGGAGGGGGAGAGAGGAGGGGGAGATTGAATACTTCCGATTAAATAATTTTTTGTAAAAAAAATTTGAAGTTCATTTGGACTAATCCTTTAAATATTCTCTCTATTATTTTTACGTACAAATTTGTGGATGATACGAATAACGATGACAAGTCCTTCTAAAAAAGATGGATCAGAACAAAAGCATTTTTCATAAAATTTAGTTAACATTATTCAATAATCTCACCGATATTGTTATCAATTGATTCCGATATATTGCCATTTTTGTATAAATTAATTAAAATATTAATTCAATTGGAATTAATTATTTTTATAAATAAATTTTTCTTAAACCGGTTATTTGCACAAAATATGTATGTATTCCCCTTTTCTCTTCTAAAAAATTACATGAGTATGCACATTTATTATTAAATTATAACTGCTGATTATTAATCAATTTTTTGTTTATTTGTTTATTTCATCATTTATTTATTTGTTTAAAAATTAACTAAATTAAATTTCTCTACTTTATTTTTATATTTTTAATTTAAAGTATTTAATATATATAATTTTATTTCTCTTTATTAAATTAGTAAATGAGTTCAACTACTCCAGTTTTGTATTCATATTGGAGAAGGTTAACAAACAGAATTTTCTCAATTTTAAAATTTTCTTTTTTCTTTAGTTCGTGTTCTTGGCGTGTTCGAATTGCTTTAAATTTAAAAGGAATTAAATACGAACAAAAAACAATTAATTTATTAAAAGGAGAACAGATAAAGGATGAAGAGCATTTACCTTTTGCTTTAGTTCCTGCCTTTAATTATAATAATTTTTTGTTAAGTGAAAGTCTGGCAATTATTGAATTTTTGGAAGGTTAAAATAAATAAATATTAAAAATTAATTATTTATTTTTTTTAAGAAAAATTCCCAAATTCTCCTTCCCTTTTGCCTGGAACTGTTGAAGATAAAGCTCGGATTCGAGCGCTTTCTCTTCAAATTGTGGCAAATACTCAACCTTTACAAAATCTATTTGTTCTCGAATATTTGTCAGAAGATGCTAATAAAAGAAAGGAATGGGCAAAGCATTGGATAGAAAAATCATTTAAAAATCTCGATAGAGAACTTGCAAAATATTCGGGAGGAAAATATTCTTATGGGGATTTACCTACAATTTTGGATTGCTGTATTCCCCCACAAGTATTTAATGCTAAAAGGTAATTTTAAAGTCCTCTCCCTCTAAAAAATATTTTTAAAAAAAGATTTGGTGTAAATATGGAAGAATTTCCTACAATTGATAAAATTGATAAGTTTCTGGCTACATTACCCGAATTTAAATTGGCACATGCAAATAATCAACCAGACACGCCAGAAGGAGAAAAGAAAATTTAAATAAGGAAATTATAAGTAAAAGAAATATTTTAAATTTATTTTAAAAGGGGTTGTTTAAGGAAAGATCATTCTTGATCTATTTTATATTTGAAAATAATCAAGTATTTACATATATTTTAAATTTTAAACATTTTACTTATTTTTTATTTAACAAGTACATATAAAAAATAATTAAAAAATTCAAAGCTCATCACTTGCTGCTTTTTTAAATAATTTAGCTAATTCTATATCAAAATGAAGTTCAGCTCCTCCGGGAATTTGATCGCGGCCTTTAGTTCCATAACCTTTTATTTAAATTAAATTGTAAAAAATTACTATCATTATAAAATGTTGACTAAACATTTAATCTGCCCTTTAGTCAATATTGACAATTTACAGATGTGTGAATTGATCTTGAAACCAAAACTTTTTTGGATTTTTTCGGTCTTGGTCTCGATTTTTTGAAGAATTTAGAAAAATCCTGTGTGCCCATAAAAAATTTGCTTCCTGTAAAAATCTAATCTTTAGGGTCAAATTGCCCTCGACTTGGGGATAGTCTTGGTCTTAGTTTGGCAATTTAGGAGAGGATATATTTATTTATTTTGAGAATTATTTACCTACCTAATTTTGAAGGTATAATAACTTTTCTACGTTCTCCTTCACACATTCCAGTCATTGCTCTATCCATTCCAGCAATAACCTCACCTTTACCAAGTTTAAATATAAAAGGTTCTCCTCGTGTATGTGAAGAATCTATAAATGTCCCATCTGCCAAATGAAGAGTATAATGTTGGTGAATTGTATCTCCATTAGCAGAACGACGACATTTTGACTCATCAATTTTGTGTGTTACCTTTTAATTAAAAATTAATATTTTAGAATTTTATTTAAATATACCTCAATATCCAATCCATCTTCTTCACGCCATTTTGGACCAGGAATTGGTCGGAATAAATTTTTTAACTGTACTACATAATGAAGTACTTGATCTTTAGTTATTCCATCCCTTAAATTTATTATTTTTTTATCAAAATTAATTTCCTTTTCATTATTACCTAGCCCTCCCTTCATTTCCAAATCCCAATTTTCCAGGAATTGTAACTTTTCTTTTCTCTCCAATACACATTCCAGTCATTGCTCTATCCATTCCAGCAATTACTTGTCCTTTTCCAAGAGTAAATGTATATCTAAAATATATGATTTAAAAATAAATTAGTTGCCCCTAAACTAAGTGACCCTTGGGTTTTAACTTTAAAATAATAACGAAAATTTTTTTGGTCACAGGGTTACTCCTTAAAACTTTTTTCTTCAATCCTTTAGCGTTCGTTACAGGGTGGCCCCTTCCAAAACACTAAAATAGGGCGCAACCACTCAAAAATAGGGCAAAAATAGGGTGAAATCGGCCAAAAATAGGGCAAAAATTAGGGCATAGATTTAAAAGCTTAAACATAATTAAAATTTCAAATAAGGCGAAAATTTTGAGAATTTCGGAAGCAGGAAGTCAAATTTTTTCCATTTTTAGCGCCACAGGCGAAAATTTGAGAATTTTAGAAGGCAAAGAAGCCAAATTTCTTCCATTTTTTGCGCCGCAGGCAAAAATTTTGAGGATTTTGGAAGGCCAGGAAGTCAGAAATCCTTAATTTTAAACATTTTTCTTACAAAATCCGAAGAATTTTTGAAATTTTACAAGATGGTAAAAATAGGGCAAAAATATGGCAAACTAGAAAATAGGGAAAAAATAGGGCGAAAAGGTCAAAAATAGGGAAAATCCTCTATAAATAGGGTAAAAGGGCCACCCTGGTTCGTTAGTATATCCAAAGTTAACTAATTATTTTTAAAAAATTAATTTAAACTCTTTCCTCTCCCCTCCTCTTTTTTAACTCATTTCATTTAATATCTCCGACCTACGGTTTCATATTGAAGTTTGATCCAATTTCTTTTCCATTAGCATCGGATAATTTATAATATTGTTCTAAAATATCTCCCGGTTCACTTTTAATTGTACATTTTTCTTTGGAAATTGGCCTAATTATTTTTATTTCAAGACCATCATCGTCCTTTAAATAAACAATTTTATAAAAATATTTTTTAATTTAAAAAATTATTTTATTATTTTTCATTCCGATTTTTTTCTACATTTCCATTATTTATTTTTTTTAATTAATTTTTTACTAAAAACATTTAATATTTAGACCTTCCATTGCAAATTTTGACCTTCAAATTGTACATTTGACTTTCCTTCTTTTTTCTCGTTTTTCTTTGAATTCTTTTCATCAGATTTAGAATTAACTAAAGAAAATATAAACAATACCAAAAATAAAGGAAATAAAAAATAAAAAGAATTATTTTGTTTCATTCCAAAAATTATTTTAAATTTTACTAAAAAATAATTTAAAAAATATTTTTATAGATCAAGAGCCAATCAAAGTAAAAAAAAATCTATTGGGGGAAAAGTCATGTCTTAATTATCAAAATAATTATTTTTCAATTCTTGTCTCATTATTTCTAAACTCTACAACTAAATCTACATACTTTAGATATTTTAAGAATTTAATATCTATTTAATATCTCCTCCTCCACACACCCGGATATATGTATATTTACTGCATAAAATGAAAAATAAAGAAAAATGTGTATTAATGAACGTAAGTAAAAGACCGCGGGGAAATTTTTCATCAAAAATTGTGAGCAGAACCACCAAACAAACAGGCGGTCAACATAGTGTGACTGCTAAAATTGGATAAAATAAAGAGGAGGAGGAGGATCTTTGCTCTTCTTAAAGATGAATTGGATGAGATGAAAAATAAAATAGATCGATTTATAAGAAAATATTTTTAGGAGAAATAAACCAAAAAAATTATTGCAATGATTAATTTGTAAAAATTGATAAAAATTTTATTAATTTTTAAAGTTTATGGGAAATACATATTATCAGATTTTACTTTATTATTCAATAAATGGCATTTTTTAAATATTCAGAAAATATATAGGTACTAGAGATCGAGATTTTTGAAAAGCCTGGACATGTTCCTGGACTCTGGAGTTGATGATGTAGTCCAGGAAGTCAAAAAATGCCTGGACCTGGACTCTGGGTACAGTAAAAACCCAGGTCTTGGTCCAAGTCCAGCTGATCTCTAATAGGTAGTTCGAGTTTAACCAATTCTCTCCCAACTTTTTAATTAAATATCTTCACTATCAAAATAATTATTTTCCAATTCTTGTCTAATTATTTCCGGTTTATTTATAAATGTTTTTGTTGTTGACACAACTTTTCGACGTTTCCAAAATTGTTTCATTCCCAACATTTGTTTTAAATTGGGGCGTTGTTGTTGATAATCCTTTTCTACTGCAGTCATTAATTGTTTTAATTCAGAAGAAGAACGCTTAAATGATTTTTAATTGTTATAAATATAAATTGATTTGGAAAGAATAAAAAAGTATTAGTGTAAGTTTTCTTCAAGTTAAAATTAATTTTCATTTTTCTTAATTATTTTTTCGCACATATCTGATCATGAAAATTAGTTAAACTTGGAAACATATAAAAATTTGTTAAGGAAGTTTGTCAACTTTAAAAGTTATGATTGAAGAGATAACTTTGGCGCCATGTTATGAATTAAGTATTAATTAAATTATTTATTGAAAATATGAAAATTATTTACAAATTTTTTTCAATTAATAAATAGATGGTTATTTTTATTTTTAAATATAAAACTCCTATTCTAGTAATTAGGGTTGCCGTTTTTGAGTCGGACCGGTATAAGTCATTTTCGGGCCAAATATCTTAGGCCTGACTCGATTTTTCGGTCCGAGTCGTGCCATTTTGGCAACCCTACTAGTAATAAAATAATTATTTTTCCAAACCAAAAAATTCCTTTCAGCAATTTCCAATTCTTTATTTATTAAATTAACATTTCTCTGAATTTCATTAAGTTTAGCCTCAATACTAGAAGATGAATGTTCCATAAAATAATAGCAATCATCATCTGCTTCTTCATCTTCTCTTTTATCCATTAATTCGTTTGATTTATTTTGTTGATTAGAAGAAGAAATATTAAATTCTTTTTTGGAATTTTTTTAAAATTCAAATTTAAAATTAAATTAATTACCTGCTGCACTATCATATGAACTTAAAGAATCCTTTCTTTTCCAACGTTGTTCATATTGTTGACAAATAAGTTTGGCTTCAAAATTAATTTTTTTTAATTTAGAAAAATTTAAATACCTTTTCTTCTAACCATTCTTCTACTATGTGGATATTCATCAAAGGCAACAGCCATAGCTTCTCTTTCAAGAACAAATAAAAGGGAATAACCAACAGATCGAACCTTTTTTAAATAATTTTTGGTTATTTAGGTATTCGAGTTTATTTCATTCTTATACAATCAACTCCCACTATAATGGACACTGAAGGACTAGGAAATACATACATAAAGTCAAAATACTATTTTAAAATAAATTTTAATATTTTAATTTAATATTTTGGGATTAAGTATATTAACCCTATAAATTTTTTTTAAACTTAGAAATTATTCTTTTATTATGTATGAATTATTACAATAAAATTATTACAGTGTATGGAATTTTGCATTCACTGACAAGTGCCCAATCACCAAAAATATCCCCTTCTTGTAAAATTCTTGAAATAAAAGAAAAAAATTATAATATTTTTTAATACTTATATAAAAAACCCCAACTTGTCCCTATTTTTGTGGGTAAAATCCCTTTCAAAAAATCAGGCTCCTCAGCGTTAGCTCAAGGAATTTTTTGAGTTGTACATTAGTCCTACAACTTTTAACGGGCTATTCAGAAAAACTCTAACCTCGGCGCCAAAACGTACCTCCGCGCCGAAACGGCCAAGTTAAAACTTCAAACGGCTGTAACTCGGAGAGGTGAAGTCGGACCAAAAAGTGATTGGGGTGAGGGCCCTAAGTTGGGATAGGGTCTATAACGCTGAAAAAAATTTGGAGGCCTGGGATCAAATGTCGAGGCTGTAGAGGTTGGCAAAAATTGGACACTTTGTCCCGGTTTGACATATGTGTCCGACAAAATTCACCGACAATTTACAAATTATACACCAATCGAAAGCTCTCCTCGACCTGAGTCTGAAAAAATTTAGTTTAATTTTTTCTGACCATTTTGTACAAAGTTACAAAGTGTCAAAGGTTCAAAATGTCCAGAACCCCTATCGGGAAGGGTGGCTCCCATTGGATGTAATTATAAAATTGCTTAGGAGAGGCCGAATCGCTCCAACTCTTTTTTAGTATGTTAGGGCACTAAGTTGGCTAAAATTTTGTTGGGGGCCACTTGAGTCTCGGATTTGGTTTTGGGGGTGATAAGGTTCAAAAGGTCCGGGTCGAAAAGTCGACTTTTTAACGCGTGAATTGAAACTCGATTTGAGTTTCCTATCTTGTAGAGCGTCCCTTGAAACCTCTAAAAATATATACTTTGTTGGGGGTACACTTGAGTCTGGGAAAGTTATAGTCCAAAAATTGAGTTTTTGGGGGTCAAAAATTGACCTTTTTTGGGCTATAACTTTTTTAAAAATTTTTTTAAAAATAATCTGACTTCGGATTCGTGTTCAGCACCTATTGGAGCACCATAAAACATATTTTTCTCGATATCGATTTTTTGACTTATTTTTGAAGGGGTACCCCTTTTGAAATTTTTTGGTGAAATTTAAATCGACTGTAACTTTGTTGATTTTTGTCGTAGCCAAACGAATTAAAGTTTATAAAATAGAGAAAAAAATTACAAATTTTTTGAGCCATTTAAATTTTTGAAAAATTCCACCAGAGGCTGGTAGGGTCGATTTTTTGAAAATTCAAAAAATTTCGATTTTTTGAAATTTTTTGGGGCAAATCGAGGTGGAGGATATTTTAACATATTTTTATTAAATACTAAATAAAATTTGCTATATATTAGCTTTTAAAATATTTCAAAATCGTTTATTTTTGGGGAGTTATAAATTTTTAAATATTTTGGTAATTTTTGAGTTTCAAACCTAGAGCAAAAAAATTGACGTGTCAAAATTTTCTGCTTTTTTTTAAAAAACAGTCTATATGGTGCTTTTCCATACGCAGAGTCCGAATCCGGTCTTAGAAAAATTAAAAAAATATTTCCCGAATACTTAGAGTCTCATAAAATTTTGCGACACTTGCGAACAGTGGCCATAACTTTTCGAGACTCAAGTGGACCCCCAACAAAGTATACCTTTTTCGGAGCCCAAGGGGACGCTCTTTCAATTAAGGTATCAAAAAAATTGAATAGACCTTTAATAAAAAGTCGACATTTCGGCCCCGACTCATTGACCCGTATCGCCCCCTAAAGTTGATCCCAGACTCAGATGACCAACTGTTGATATGTTGCCAACTTCCAACCCTCCAACATCACTCCGAGGCCCAAGAACCCTCCACTTCTCAAAAACCCGTTATAAGACTTTGAATTTTTCATCAGGCCGTTTTGGTGCCACACTCGAGTGCGGCACCAAAATGGTAATGCCCATTAAATTCCCCGTGGCCGATAACCTATTACCCCACCTTTTTTACTTCAATTAGGTTTCAACCAACTCTAGAATAAACCGTGGGCATTTTGTCCGACTGACCATTTTGTCCATAGGCATTTTTCGCCTTTTTTAATTTTTTTAAATTTTTAAATTTTTAGTTTTTTGGCGTTTTTTGGGGTTTTTTTGGAAAATTTCACGGGTCTTTTTAATTTTTTTATTTTTTTTTATTGTTTAGGGGTCCTGATCACACCCCAAACCTTTTTTTCCTGAAAATTTCGAAAAAAAATCTTGAAAATTGCAAAAATGCACTTTTTGCATTTTTTTGAGATTTTTCGAGTATTTCAAGATTTTTTTTGGGTTTTCGAGATTTTAGTGGGGTTCAGTTGTTTATAAATTATTTTTTGGGACCTGTAGATTATACTATTGTTAAGTTTACCCAAAAGATTGGAGAAATTTCGGGTTTTTTGAAATTTTCAAAATTCGTGTTTGAGGTGTGATCAGGGCCATTTTGGGGTACTTATTAACTTTCCCCTCAGTCAATTTTTTTCGGTAAATATGAATAATGGCAGTCTGCCTTATGTTATAGAACTCATCGAGCTGCATCGAATGACACCAAAATCCAAAAAATCCGAAGCGGTTTGACCGAGATACAGACCCCTAAATACTTTGACCCCTCAGGGGTGGGTTTGTGGAATTAAAAAAGTTTGTGCAAATGATAGCTCATTCGAAAGAGCTTGTCGAGCTGAGTTGAAAGACACGAAAAGCTACGTGATTGACAAAGTTTGATAAACTTATGACATTATGTAGACCTTCCGGGGGTGGCGACTTTGTGTCATAACTTTATTAAATCTTGTCCAACCACGTAGAATTTGGTGTCATTCGACTCGACTCGATAAGCTTTTTCGAATGAGCTATCAATTGCTAAATTTTCGTCCATGTGGTTTTTCGCCTCTATGGTTGCTCGATTTTCAGGGTTCTGTATCTCGGTCAAACCAAGTCTGATTTTTTTTGGTTTTAGTGTCATTAGACACATCTCGACGATTTTTTCAGACTATAACAGACACGCTATCTTTAGATATTTACCGAACTAATTGATTGGTGGCGAAAGTAAATAAGTACCCTTTTTAATTTAATTTAATCTTTAATTTTCTTTTTGTTTTTTTAATTGTATTGGCTGCTTTTAGTGGATGGATCAGCATCAACACTTCAACAAAACTAAAAAGGTTAGTTTCTTTCTCTCCCTCGGTTAAGGGAGTTGATCCCTACTAATCAGGGAGTGTTCCCTGATTAGTTGTACTCTTTATAAAGGAGGGGTCATGCCGGATTTTTTTTAAATCCGCTATGAACCTTGCTTTATCAAGAGTAAACTAATCAGGGGGCATTTTCTGATTATGTTTCATTTTGGATAGAGGGGTCATGCCGGTTTTTTTATCGGTAAAGCCCCTTTACAGGCTGAAAGCTAATCGGAAAATGCCCCGATTAGTTTTCTCTTAATAAAGCGAGGTTCTATACCGGATTTTAAGAAAAAAGTCTAGCATTACGCTACTTTATAAAGGGTACATCTAATCAGGGAACAACCCTGATTAATAGAGAGCGATTCTTTAACCGAGAGGATGAATAGACGAACCTGTTTAGTTCTGTTGAAGTGCTGCAATTGCGATAATGAGATCTCGTGCCAAAATCAACAAAATCAGACGTGATTGAACAAAGTTATGACCGTCTGTTTTTACCTTTCCACATAGTTTTCGCGGAAAAAAGTTTTTGCCGCTGCGGAGGAAGCCGGGCATGTCGAGCGGAACGACGGCCGCCGCTTCGCTACGGTCGCCGCGAGCGAAGCGAGCACGACCGCAGCGAAGCACGGCCATCGTGTAGCGAAGACCATGCCCGGCCTACCCTCCGTAGCAGCACAAAAACAGTTTTTCCAGCGAAGATTCAGTTGGTAATAACTTTGTTTAAAATCATCCAATCGAGCTGATTTTCATGTCATTCAACGCATCTCAACGACTTTTTTGAATGAGCTTTATTTTCGTTCTGACTCTGACATTTTCTTCTCCAAAAGTCGTCAAAAGTTTTTGCGTGCTCTATTAATATTCTATTTTTCAGATATTTTAGATAATTTAATTATTTATTTATTTTAAATGCCTTCAAAAGATAAAGTAAACCGGAGGAAACGACGACAGCGTCATTTGGCTGAAAGTGAGTTTGATAGTAATGCAACTAATAGTTGCGGGGTTGAGGGCGTTTCCAATGATGGTTTTTTGTTTAATGTTAATTCAACCCGGGGTAGTATTACAGGTGATGGTAATTCTATGGATTGTTTATCTATGGTTGATGGAGGGGTTGAGTTAGCTTTAGAGAGTGGGGTTGTTTGTGAAGTTAGTGAAGTTGGGAGTGAAGTAGGTGATTGTGAAATGAGGGAAGTTGGTAGGAGATTAGTTAGTTGTGAAATAAGTCAATTTGGTAGTCAAATTGAGTCCAATATTATAAATGATAATTTCTATAATGATTTTGAAAGTGAGTCTGATAGTTTTTCAGTTTTTTCTTTGAATAGTTCCAAAAATAGTGTTTTGTCGTATGAACGGTCAAAAGGTGGTAGGCCAAAAAAAATGAAAAGAAGTTCTGGTAGACCGAAAAAAAATTGTGTAAAGAAAAATAGTTTTGTTAATGAGTTTAATAGTATAAACATAGTTAATACACCATCTAATGATAATTTGAATATGAATTATGTTCCCGAATTTTTATCTATTGATTTGTTGGATATACCTTTTGGTCCGATGCCAAATATTGAAAATAGAATTTTTACTGACGATATTGTTTTTTCAAGGCCCGAAATTATTAATTTGTGGTCAGATCCCAATGAGTGGCTTCAAGATAGTTTCGTTTTTATTTATTTAAAATTTTTATCATATCGTTCCAATTTAAATGTAGTTGTTGTTTCTCCCCAATTTGTTGTAGTTGAACACCATTTTGGTCAGGGTGTTGAGCCTCTTAATATTTTTGATTATTGTTTTAATTATAACCAGGATTATGATATTTTATTGATTCCAATTATTTTTCCTGGACATTTTGGATTGGTTATTTTTGATCGTTCAGATCGTGATAATTTTTCATGCGTTTTTGTTGACTCTTTACCTTCTGTAAATCGTTTAACCGATGTTTCTTGTGGTGTTTTTGATCACAGGCGTGTTGATTTAATTAAAAGGTGTATTTGTGATTTGACACCTGGTCTTTTTGTTGAGAATATAAATATTCAAGTTTTGTCCCGTTCTATGTTTACCGAACAAAGAGATGGAATTAATTGCGGGTTTTATGCTTGTCTTTATTCTGAGTTGTTTTTATTTAATAATAAATCGTTGATAATTCCTAATTTAAATATTCTGTGCGAGAGGAAACGTATTTTATGGAACCTTTCGCAATTGATTCTTTCGAATGATATTGATTATGTTGGGATTTTTGATTATAATCCTAGAAATGCACCAGTAAACGAAAAAATTTTTAATTTTAATTTGGATTTTGGTAATTTTGTGGAAGATAATTGTGTTGTTAATGATTTGCCTGTTTTGAATTTAGAGCCAGATCCGCCATTAAGGAGGTCCGAAAGAATTAAAGCTTTAAAGAATAAAGAGATTTCTGATTTAAATATTAATAATATTAACATTGCCTCTTTAAAAGAAATTACTCCACGATGTCATTGGTCCCATAAATTATATCCTTGTGCAGACGTGCGTGCAAGACATGTTGTTAGCTATTATGATTCTGGAAACATGGGAGACAATGTATGTTTTTATTGTGGAGCAATGTTATTTAACTCAGAAATTAACGATGCACATCTAAAAAAGTTTAAAAAGGTTTCGTCTTCATATTGTTGTCGTTGTGGTGTAATTAAACTTCCATCTTTTAAACCCCATCCTCAATTATTAAAAGACTTAACTAAAGGTGATACTAAGGATTCTAAAAATTTTTTAAAAAAACAAAATGTATACAATTCACTCCTTGCTTTTGCGTCAGTTTATGTAGGCCACAGAGAAACTAAACTTTATGGTGGGGTTTGTTATCTACTAAATGGCGAATTTGTTAGAAAAATGAGTTCAATGATTTCTGGAGACTCTGGGCCCTCATTTTCCCAGTTATACATATTAGATGCTGATACAGCATTTCAAAATCGTGTTTCCAATGTTGCTTACGGTGGTGATAGAGTAGATCCCGATACTTTAAAAAGTTTAGATGCTCTTCTTAGAAATTGTCACCCGTTAGCAAATACTTATAAAAACTTCCATGACCAATATCTAGAAAAGTTAAAAACTGATGGCCCAGATTCTGTACAAAATTTTAGACTCGTACTTTTGGAGGAACGAGAAGCGCCTGAGCTTATAACAGATAATACATTGCACGTTAGACAGGTTAATTTACCTACAGAGGAAACGATGTTTTCATTACACACGGAGTCAGATGAACCTCCTATTTTAAAAGGGCTTTTTATTACTGGAGATCAAGGGAAGTTATTTGTTTTTCCGCCACATCATCCTCAAACAGATACATTATGTTACCCACTTTTGTTTCCGTGTGGAGATGATAGTTATCATAATAAGATTCCGTTTGCAAGAAAAGTGTTAAATGAAGATAAAAGTGATAATGATTGTTCTGATTGCGAACCTGATCCACTTTTAGAAAATAGTCGTAAAAATATTAGTATTCGAGATTATGTTAAATATAGATTAGCAGTAAGGAAACATGAGGATTATCATAATATTTGGAATTCTGGAGGAGGTTTAAGCCAAAAGTATGCTTTAGATTATACAGCTAGAATTGATTCTGAGGTAGCTAATTATTTACGTAATGAAGACATGGATTTGCGTGGTACTATTGGTCCAGATGCGCTTCGGTGGTTACAAAGGGACTCTGGCGCTAATTCTATTGCGGATTTAGGACACGTTGTTTTGTTTAGAGCTTATCACCCTGGCACGCGACCATATTTTCAAGACATGTTCTATGACGCGACTACTCTTATGGCTAGAGTTCGCAAACCTGAAAACGCCTCCTTTATGTTCACTTTTACGAGCAATCCACGTTGGCCCGAAACTAAAAGGAATTTATTTCATAAAAATCAGAAAATTGTGGACAGATTCGATATTATTTCACGTGTTTATGAAGATAAGTTAAGACATTTGCATTATTTATTAAACAAAAAAAATATTTTTGGGAAAATTTTGGGATATGGTGAGAGTAGAGAGTTTCAAAAAAGGATTGGAGGGCCTCATTTACATAGGGTTTTTTGTACCAATATTGTTCCAACTCCTGAAAATATTTCAAACTTAATTTATGCGCATATACCACCTGAACCTCCTGCAGAAGATAATTCTGGGTGGGCTAAATTTATGAGAAAAGTTAGAGAACTGTTACCGCTTTATCAGTTTCATGACTGCTCAGAGCATTGTAAGACACCTAATGGAAAATGTAAAAAGGGGTTCCCAAAGCCTTTTAGTAATATTACTGTTTTGCATGAGAATACGCCGGCAGAGTATTATCGTCCTTCACCTAAAAATGGCGGAGAAGTGTTAAAAATAAAGCGTGGGAAAACAGAAATCACATATGATAATTCTAAAGTAGTACCATATAATCCACTTATTTTGGTTATGTTTCAATGCCACCATAATTTAGAATTCGCTTACGGACAGACTGATAATTTAAAATATGCTTTAAAATATCCTTTTAAAGGTTCAAGTTTTTCCTATGTACGTAGCGAAGCTAGCGGTCTTATAAACGTAGATGAGCCATTGCATTATGCCAGAATGATTTATCGCAGTCCAACTGAAGCGTATACAAGAATTATGTCGTATAAATATGCTTTTTTATCACATATTGTAAAAGCATTAACTATTCATTTACCGAAAAATCAGAAACTTTATTTTACACGTAAAAATACAAGTAAATTGATTAATGCTATTAATTCGGGTAATATACCGGATTCACCTCTTTCTGCTTACTGGAAGTTATGTGATAAGGACTCTGTTGTTAAAAATATACTTTTTGAAAACATGCCCGAAACGTATTCGTTTAATAAGAAAGATAAAGTTTGGAAAAAGTTGCATATTAATGAGAAAAATAAAAACCGCAAGCCTCGTATCGGGAGAATTTTTTCTGTATCACCAAGGGATCCGGAAAAATTTGCTTTATACATTCTAACGAAACATTTTCCTGGCACACCCGAAAATCTTTTAACTGTTAATGGTTATAAATGTGAAACATTTGCTGAAGCAGCTCGCTTAAGAGGACTGTTTGAAGATAATAATGTTTGGGAGCGCACTTTAATAGAGGGTTCTATTTCTTTAAATCCTTCACAAATGAGACAGTTGTTTGCCAATATTCTTGCTTTTGGGGGAACTGAAAAATGTGTAATTGATGGGCTTTTATTATGGAATATGTTTATTGATCATTTTTATGATAGAAGAAGGTGTTCAGAAGCAGAAAAATTAATTAGAATTGACAGAGCATTGGCAGTTATAGAAAAAATGTTACTTAGTCAAGGTCGTACTTTACAGGAATTTAATCTCCCTTCT
Source organism: Meloidogyne enterolobii (assembly GCA_963681835.1). Lineage (NCBI taxonomy): Eukaryota > Metazoa > Nematoda > Chromadorea > Rhabditida > Meloidogynidae > Meloidogyne > Meloidogyne enterolobii. Next base: position 576,652 of record CAVMJV010000087.1, on the reverse strand, counting down.
CCAAATCGTCCATTAATAAATGATCCAGACAGGGCTCTTGAAGACTTTTTCTTTCCACATCATATTAACGATGATGAAATGGATGAAGCCGTTGACACAACTATTTTTGATAACGCGAATTTAAATCCCGAACAGCAAAGATTCTATAATCTAATTCGCTCTTCTGTTTTAGATCCGTTCACTAAAAATAAATTATTTTTCTTGTCTGGTGATGGGGGTACAGGGAAAACCTTCCTTCTAAATTATGTTATTTATAAATTAAGGGAAATGAGACAAAAAGTATTAGCGACAGCTTCGACCGGAATGGCTTCAACTAATTATTACTCAGGTGGGATGACATTTCACTCTGCTTTTAGGTTTGGTATTAATGTTGAACCAGGAGTTATACCACCTGTAACAGTAGATAGTTATTTTGGGCGTAGAATTATTGAAGCTAATGTAATAATTATTGATGAAGTTACAATGTTAAATAAGACAGTTTTTGAAAATGTTAATCTTTTGTGTAAAAAATTAATTCCGCAGTTTAAAGATCAGCCGTTTGGGGGGAAAATTGTTATAATATCTGGTGATTGGAAGCAGTCCCTTCCTGTAGTTAATGAATCTTCGGCACCTGGAGCACAGGTGGCTGCATCAATTCAGTCCTCAGATTTATATAGCAGATTTGAAAAACACAGATTGTTACAAAATATGCGTGTTATACCTTCAGAAATTCAGTTTAAAGATTGGCTTTATAGTATAGGAACGGGTCAAACAGGTGAATCAGTTAGTATACCAGAAAGAATGAGAGTTAATTCACGGCAAGACTTGTATGCGTTTGTATTTAACACAGGGTTTGGAGCGCCTGTTAATGAATTGTTAAAACGTTTAATTCTTTCGCCAACTAATAGAGTAGTTGATATGATTAATGAAGAAATTATAGAATTAATTGATTCGCCTGTTCAAGAATATTTGTCAATAGATAATCCCACGAGTGAAAATCCTTTTGCGTATAATTTAGCTGATTATGAAGTTGCGCAATTGAACAGACTTACCCCAATAGGCATGCCGGCCCATAATATTAGACTTAAAGTTGGTGCAGTAATAGTTTTGCTTCAAAATCTAAATACCCAAAAGGGTTTATGTAACGGTACCAGAATGATTGTTAGGCGTTTACACCAAGATTTAATTGAAGCAGAAACCATAAGTGGTTCTTCTGACCGTGGTATTACTATAGGAATATGTCGTGCAAGAAATAGTTATAAGGATCTCCGACCTGACCAAGTTAGTTTTGAAAGGTTTCAATTCCCAGTAAGGGTAGCCTTTTGTATGACTATTACAAAAGCCCAAGGGCAAACTTGTGAACGTTTAGGAATTGATATTAGCGATGAACCCTTCGCTCATGGGCAAACATATACCGCATTTTCACGAGCCAGAAGTGGCGAAAATATTAGAGTGTTTGCACCTGGAAAAAACCCCGATAATAATGGAAATGTATCTATGAGAAACGTTGTAGCACGCGGTATCCAATTTGACTAAATTTATATGAGCAGACTGCCGATATATTTTATTTACGTTAATTCTCTCAATCAACTTCTTTTTAATATTCCACCAACATTCCATTCAGTCATCAATTAACCCTGTCCGCGGTTGACCCCAATTGATTTACTTCTCACTTTATTTAGGTAACTTGATTGAAATTTACAAAAATTTTAAAAATATTTCAGCAAAGGTTATAATGTAATTCTTTTTTAATTATTTGTCTATACGTTCAAATAAATTGAGAAGTACCGGGTCCGTTGGTGTATTCGCACCAATCGATCTGGGTTTTGGGTTTGACTGACAATGGTTGACTGGATTTTAGGACAGGGGGCATACCAGTTAATTGTTCTGTTTGTTTGTTAAATAATTTAGTTAATGATTTAAAAATAAAATTTAATTTTTCGGTAGAGTATATTTTTATTTTTCTTTTATTAAGTTTTCAATTTGAGTTTTAAGATTTAAACAATTAACTGGTATGCTTTATCATAACTGTTTTATATTCTGAAATAATACAAGGTTGTTGTTTCTCAATATGGAACAATTATGAGTTTCCGATATTTACTTTACATCCAAACATGAGCGGAATACCATCATGTACCGATTTTTAGTGAAAATTAAAAATTATGATTAAAGATATTTAAAAAAAAATAAATTAAAAAATATAAAAATGTAAATTCTTTATAAACAATACTATTGTCATTATCCACCTTTATTAAATTGTGCTATATGCGTGAGCGGAATGCCGACACGTATCCACCTTTATTAAATTGTCCTATATGCGTGAGCGGAATGCCGACACGTATCCACTTTATTAAATTGTCCTATATGCGTGAACGGAATGCCGAACGTATCCACCTTTATTAAATTGTCCTATATGCGTGAGCGGAATGCCGACACGTATCCACCTTTATTAAATTGTCCTATATGCGTGAGCGGAATGCCGACACGTATCCACCTTTATTAAATTGTCCTATATGCGTGAACGGAATGCCGAACGTATCCACCTTTATTAAATTGTCCTATATGCGTGAGCGGAATGCCGACACGTATCCACCTTTATTAAATTGTCCTATATGCGTGAGCGGAATGCCGACACGTATCCTTTATTAAATTGTCCTATATGCGTGAGCGGAATGCCGACACGTATCCACCTTTATTAAATTGTCCTATATGCGTTGTACGGAATGCCGAGACGTATCCACCTTTATAACTTTCCTATATGCGTTGTACGGAATCCCGAGACGTATCCACCTTTATATACTTTCCTATATGCGTTGTACGGAATCCCGAGACTTTATTAAAAATATATAACATATAAAAAACAAAAAAATTTTTTTAAATCGATCTTATTTAAAAATACCCTATTAAAAATATTTATCATTTTAAATTTTTAAAATTTTAAAATTAAATTTTTTATCTTTTTTTCAAAACTTTTTTCTGTGCCAGCGGTTCTAACCGGGCACGGGGCCTACGGTTGCACCGGGTCGGGGTACAGGGTTTGACCGTTTTCCTCCGTGCACCTCCACGTGGTGTACCCTGGGAATTGTTATATAATGTTTAAATATTATAGAACTTTGTAATATAATATTTGTTATATATCATTGTTATATAATATTTTAATATTATACAACAATGGCTAAGCACGGTTAAAAACGGGTTGTTGTAAATTTTACGAAGAAAAAAAGCCTTCTAGCGGCGCCCCAAAGCCGTTAGGCTTTCCAACGGGCAGAATTTCTTAACCAAAGGCTCCCCCATTTAAATTTCTGACGTAAGTAAACCCATAGCTAGTTAGAATAAAATAATGAATACATATTTAAATAATAAAAACATATTTTTTTACTCACCTACTTTGAAAATCACCTACTGTTGTTTGAAAAAAATTAAGAGAAGAACTTTCTCTTTCTGTTGAAGTATAGAATGATTGTTCATCAGTAAATTCATCATCTATAGGCATTTCTAAACGTCCATATTTAACAATAAACATTGCCTGAAATTATTTTATTTTAATAATAATTTAACAAAAATATTTATTTTTTTTTTGGTTTTACCCCTCACAATTTTTAAAAATTATTAAAAATTTTTAATTTTTAAATTACTTAAAATCAATATATATTCAATATATTCACAAAAAACTTAATCATAAAGTTTTACCGGAAAGTGTAAAAATATTATGAATGAGGCAAACATTAAAAGAACAAAATGAAAAGGAAAAGCCACAAAACATTAGTTTATTTGTAAAAATATACATATTAAATTTTAAAGAAGAAAAATGAAAAAAATAATTTATTTATTGGCTAAATTTTTTTAAATAATTTTAGAATTTAAATTTAATGCAACAAATATTTTATTTAATTATTTATTTTATTTTAATTCCATTAACTAATTCTATTCGATGTTTTGAATGTTCTTCAGTAAATTTATAATTTTAATTTAATATTTACTTATTTTGATTAAATAAAGGTAGCATCTGGGGGTGACAGAATTTGTAGTAAATATGTGGGGACAAGTTGTTCTTATGGATTTTTTGGTTGTGTTAAAGTAGCTACTTATGGTTAGGAATTTTAAAAAATTATTAAAATAATTTTTTTAAATTTAAGATGGAGGTGTTGATAAAAGTTTGTTTATTGTTTTGAATAGAGTTGTCGGTTCTGGACTGAACCGATGAACCGATGATTTTTCGGTTCAGATATCGATTCGGTTCCGGATATCCGAAGATTTTCCAAGAACCGACTACCCTAGTTTTGAATTTAAAAATTAATTTAAAATTTGTTTAAGTGGGCAATTTCATTAACGATCCCTCAGCTATAGTATCAATTGTTCGTGGTTGTAATATTCTACCTTTAGGTGGGGTAGATGCTTGTCAACAACAAGTTATTTTGGGATATAGAATTATTACATGTAAATAAATATTTTTTAATCAAAAGAAAATAATTTCTCTAAAGGTTTTTGTTATTCTGATTATTGTAATGGAACAAAACAAAATGATTTAAGAATATTAACTATTATAATATTTATTTTATTTTTTGTTTTATTTTATATTTTTATTTTATAATTTAAATAGAATTTTATAATTATTTTTTATTTTCAAATTTAGTAAAAATAAACCTACTTTTGGTGTTTCCCCTTTTCTACAAACAATATCTCCAGGGCATAAACGTAATGTTTGTAGTCTAATAGCTAATTCACTTAATAAGGCTCTCTCACATAAAGAAAATACAGGCGAACCAATTAATGCCCTAACATGTGATTCTGCTGCTAATTCTAATCCAAGACGAGGAGGCAAAATTTGAAATAAATTCTTTTAAATATTTTTGTTAAATTAAAGTTGGCGGGTATTGGGATCTTAATCTAAATTTGTTATTAGGACTTGGGAATATCTTTTCCAATTCCGACCAATATCTGTCGGAATCCCAATACCTTCCAATACCCAAATATTTAAAAGCACCTTTTCGTCTTCATTTAATCTCCTTCCCCAAATCCACTGATATTCAATCCAATTAATTACTCTATTATATAATTGTGTATTAACATTTCTAATTCTCATATATCTTTTACATCCATCAGTTATTTCTTGAAATTTAACTTTTTCTAAATGGGCATTACTTACCTTTTAAATATACTTTTATTTTTAAGTATAATTTTTAAATTTACCATAATCCCAATATCCCCAATAATTGCCGCAAATAAAAGTAGCCCAATTAAAGTATCAATTATTTCAAATGCTGTTTGAACGCTATTTGCTGGCCAAGGCTTTTTTTTAACAATTTATTAAAAATTAAAGATTTACCCTTCTACCTGTTCACCTAAAGTAACAAGCGTTAAGGCAGACCAATAAAAACTCATTGCATATTTTTTTGTTAAATTGTTAAATTTGGTTGATCCAATTCTTTTAATTAATTTTTTAAAAATATTTTTTTTTAAATTTAATATAAAAACTTTTTTTGCCAATAATTTTTTAATTCATTAATTTTCTCTGGTCGATCCCTCCAATTTTCTTCTGGGAAAAGACATTCATTTCGGTTAAAATCAAATCGTGGTTCGCATAAGGGAAATAAAAGGTCGGGAATCTAAAAATAGAAAATACTAGATTTCAGAAATTATTTTCTAAAACTTTTTGATAAGAAAAAGTCCAATCATTTACTGTGGAATCTAAAAATATTTATTTAAATTTTAAGAAAATTCCTTTATTTATTTACTTTCAAATCCATATAGAGAACTTAAATAAAAATAAAAACAAGCATTCCAATGAAAAAGTAAATAACAAAAAGTAGCTAGACGTAATAAACGAAATCTAAATATTTTTGTTTAAACAACCAAAAATATTTTTAAAATAACCCAAGTGGCCACGGAATTCGATGCTCAATTAATTTAACAATCTCGCTAACCCTTCCAATTTTTGCGAGACGATTAATTCGAAGTAAAAAGAAATTAGGCCAAATTAAAAGTAAAATATCTGTGGGCAGAATAGCTAATAAATCGAGTAGAAATGCTCGACTATAAATTAAAAAATTAAAAAAACCAAAAATTATTTTAACCAAAAAATATATTTTCGAATAGATATGTAACGATTATTGCCAAATCCATCTAGTGTAAATCCTAAATTTTATTAACTAGGCAGTTTTTAAAATAATCCTTTTACCTTTCTTAATTTTTACAAATAAATCCAAAACATTAATGGCATCAGTAAAACAATTAATTAATATCCATTGAGTATAAAACTTTTCAGAAAATTCGGAAAAAACAACCATACAAATTGATAAAATATTGTGAAGGAATGCAAGGGTTAAAAATACACACCAAACCCCACCAAAAATTGAGGAATCAACAATTTTCATATTTTTTTAACTTTTGTAGGTAAATAAATCGGTTTTTAAAATTTATATTGGAATATTGGGGATAAAATATTTTATAAAATTTATGTTAGATGAAGGTTTGTCAATAAACTCAATACTGTTGGAGAAATTGTTAGTAGACGACTGTGAATATAATTTTTAAGCTAAGCTGCCAAGTTTTAATTTTACATTAATGAAAAATAAAATGTTTTTATTTTTATGAAAGAGTTAAGTGGTTTTATATCTAAAAGCTTCTTTTACATTTTAAATATTTTAAAAAGTCATGCAAATATATTAAATATTTAAATATTATTTTCAATTCTTCTTTTCATTATTTGTTGTAGACCTCTCCAAAATTGCAAGTGTATCCCCAACTAAATGAAGACTTCCTGTTATTAAAACATGTAATTCATAGTCTTTAGCCATATTTAAAGAATATTTGGTAACCCATTCAAGTGTTTGAGAAATACAAGAAAAACAATGAGCATTTGGTTTAGTTGAAGAGATTTGGTTGGAAGTTAGCAAATTATTGTTGTTGTTGTTCTCAATCTAAAAAGTGAAAAAAATTAATTAGAATATTTATATTTTTATGTAAGTTGATTTTTTTGTAAGTTGATTTTCTAAATATATTTTTAGTTATTCCTTGCAACTACCTATACATAGTATATGTATATGCGTGGAATTATTTTAATAATTTAAGTTCTTATTACCAGGGCTTACAGATTTTAAATAAACATTTTCAATTTTGTTCCTCGCTTTTTTCCTCAAAAATATTATAATGTTTAGTGTTTTTTCTATAACAATTTTCTGCCAAATTAAATTTAAACCTTTTTGATCAGTTTTTTAATTTGAGGATGCTATAAAAAAGTTTTTTGGGGAAAAATAGGGGGAGGGAAGGGGGGCGTGGGTGAACGAAATTATCAATTAATTTGATTTTTAAATTTATTTTTCTTTCCCTTACTTTATTTTCAAATAATTCCATCCACAATTGTTTGTCTTTAAAACACCTTTTCAATTCTTTTGACGAATCATGATTTAAATTAATAGAGTCATTAATTAAAGAATTATTTTCTTCAATAATTGCTGGACAAAAAAGAGCGGCATTAAAATTAAAATTCTTTTTTTAGAAAAAAATATTACTATTTAATTTTTAAAATTATTATTTTTTTACTTTAAAAACGGGTAAAAGTTGCAAAGAATCTCTATAACCAGTACAATGAAAAATTAATAAACGTTGTATTTTATTATTATTTTTGAAAGAATTTTCTTTAAACCATTGTGCACAATACTTTAAAAAGAATTATTTTTTGAAAATTTATTTTAAAATAAATTTTACTTTAATACTTAAAGGAGTATGTGCTCCGTCTAGAAAATAAAAAATATTTTCTTTTTGTAAAATTTGACTTCTTCCAAGCCATTTACAATTAAATAATGCTTTGTAAATATTTTCGTTAACTTCAAATCCATCCAAATTATTATTTAATTCTGTCGTTTCTTTTGGCAAATTTTGAGTAAAAAATGGAAGGAAATTACCTTTTTTAAAGAGAATTGTTTAGTAAAAGTATTCTAAAAATTCACCCTTTTTTGTTGAATTAAGACAAAAAATACGGGCTAATTGCAAAGCTAGGGAAACATTTAAATGTTGATGATAACCACTTATTCCAAATTTAATATTTGAATTTGGCCATTTATATGAATTAATTGTTGAGGGAACAATCAAGAATTTAGACTTTAAAATATTTTGTTTATTTTTAAATATTAATTTTTAAATTTTTACATTTATTTCTTTACATCTTTGCTTTATTACTTCAATTGCTTCTGGTGGTTGTTCAACAGTTAACAATGTACAATCAGGTTTGGCTATACCAGCTTTATGCCAAGCAATTTCAGGAATACTTGAGCCAAGGATACTAAATAGGTATTTGAATGAATGTTTTTTATATTTATGTTTTTATTTTTTTTATGTTTTTTATATTCAGAATTATTTTTTAAAAATTATTTCTTTTTATTTTTTATTTCAGTCTGATAATTCGGAAAAATTAAATAGTTTTTTGTTTATTTAACCAAATAATTTTTATTGCAAATTCAAAATTGATATTCAACATATAATTTTTGTTCACCTTGTATGGTCCAAATCTAACGTTGTAATTCCACAAACAATTGGATTTTGAATTATATTTGTACAATCACCTTCACCTTTAATAAAAAATTTCATTTTATTCACTTAGTTATCAAAAATAGTGGAATTATTATTTTTAATAGTCTTTAAAGGTCTTTAATAATCTTTTTTCTATTAATAAAAATTCACCTCCAATTCCCACCTCAACAATAGCAACATCAACCTTCTCCACATAAAATATATAAAAAGCCATAATTGTTAAAAATTTAAAATAACCGGGCATTTTCTTTAAAAAATTTTTTAATTTAATATTTTTTGTTTCTAATTACTTCCTGATTTTGAAGAGAATCCTTCAAAGTATTAAAAACATGAAAAAAATGTTTGGCAAATAATTCTTCACTAATTGGTTGACCATTAATTTGTATACGTTCACGAACGTGAATTAAATGTGGAGAAGAATAAAATCCTGTTTTATATCCAAGTTGACGTAAAATAAATTCTAAAAAGGCACATGTTGAACCCTTTCCTTTAGTGCCAGCAATGTGAATACAATTTAGTGAGTCTATATCGGCAAGCTATAAAAGTTAAATATTACATAAAATTTTGTAGTAGAAAACTATTTTTCTCAAATCTAAATTTAATTCATTTCAAACCTAGCTAGGGTTGCCAAAATGAGTTGGACCGAAAGATCAAGACGGGCCTAAATGTTAGGTCCGAAAGTGTCTCGTAAACCCCCAACTCGACAAAGTTAGACCCGAAAGTGACTCTTACAGGCCCGACTCGATAAAAACAAGCCCGTAAAAAATGCCTCGAACGTCGGCCCGACTCGAAAACGGCAACTCTATTCCTAGCATCGAAAAGGTTTAAAATATTTCAGACACACCGAAATATTCAGAGGTGTCAAACATTCCATCATTTCCTCTAAAACATCTTGCCTATTTTTTCGTTTTTTTAAATTAATGGCAGCAGAAATTATTTGATTATTGCTTTGAAGACAATTAAGTTGATAAACTGCTTGCTAAAAAATACTTATTATTATTTTTCACATTTTTTTTGATTTTTTATTACTTGATATAGATTAATTGTAGTATTTCCATCACCTTTTAATTCACTTAAGTTTACTTTTCCATTATGTAACATTATTATAGGAATTTTTGTTAATGGGACAATCGATGATAATGGTAGTACATTAATAAATGAAAAGGTTCGACGGTAATATTTTGTTGATAAAAACCCTAAAAAAGGGAAAATTTTCAATTAAAATTGATCAAATTAACGGGTAATAGTGATAGGAAAAATTGAAAAATAATTCAACTAAAAATGATTAATAGTCCAACAAAAAGGTAAAAATAATCAAAAAGACTAGATCAAAAGTTCGCTTTTTTCACACTCTTATCAGAGACTTTTTCCTAGTAGAAACTAATTAGTGTTATTTAACCTGAGATTATTCTACAAAACATAATTTAGTAGTCGGAAATAAAGATTCAAAACTGATAATTTCAAAAACATAATTGTCTAAAATGCAAGTAAAAAACCGACGTAAAAACATGTGAGAAATTATTATGCTTTCTGAATAACTAAATCATTCGAGTGAAAAAAATAATTATTTTATCATTTTTACCCAATTTTTATGAATCACGACAAAAAAAACGATTGGCCCAAAATATTAAAATAACCAAAAATACTAATTAAAAGAAATTGATATTCATATTTTTTATTTAGAAATACTTAAATGAGAGCTTATCGTGAAAAAGAATTTTTATAACAAAAATGGGGTCCGCGTAAATAATTAAAAAATATTTATTTTAGATTGAAACAAAAATAATGTTTTAATTTGTACTTTTAAAAGATCCCCGGCCAAAGTATTCAAAAGAATAGTTTGAATGTTCAGAAGATATAGGGGTTTATGTATCTTTCAAGATTTATTTCTGTATTTTTTAATTTATAAAAGAAAAATTGGAGGAAATTTTTGAGACAATCTAAAAAATAACAGATTCGGATTTAATGATTCATCAATCAGGGCAAAAGCAAAATTTGGAATTCAAAAGTGGGTTTTTAAAGAAAATCGTCTACTTTATCGTTAAATCTTTTTTTTGTTACAAATATTTTTACCCTCCACCATCAATACGGTTTGAATCCAGAAGAATGTGTTTTGACAGGCATTGAAGCACGTCCACGAGGAATAAAACCACGCTGAAGCATATTAGTAGTAGCACTTAAACGACCACGTGGAGGATAACCTCCCCCGCCTCCATGACCATGCCCACCGCGCGATCGAGAAGGCAATGAACTTTTCACTGAGAAAAATAATTTTTTGATTAAAATTTCAAAATAAAATATTTACTCGGTCCGCCAGGAGAATCTGCTCCATTCTTTTTATCACCGTCCCCTCCATCACCACTACCTTCCCCGTCATCATCTTGTTTTGTTGGATTCGGTTCAGTTGTGATACCTTCAATATGTGTGTCTTTAACCTGAAAATTAAAAATCAAAATTCTCATTGAAATATTCCTTGCAAGTAATTATATAGTTAAAGAAACTAACTGGTTGAAGTAATTCCGAAAGAACATTGAGAACACCTGCAACCCGTTGATATGCAACTGCTGGCGGAGCTGTTGTCTCAACTTTGACGTGAAGAGGACCGCCATAATGCTAAAAACATTTAAATTGGAATTTGAAAAAAACTAGAATAAATTACCGCGTATTGTGGATCGCCTCCAGCTAACAATTCCTAAAATTTTTTTGAAAGTTTATTAATATAGTGGAATTAAATTTAAAATAATATTTTGTTTAAAAATAAGTTTACTGGTAAATTAGATAAGAGCAATTACCTAAAAAATTTTGGAAAAAACTTAAAACTGCTAAAAAAATTACAAAAAATTGTTTAAAATGTCCTTATTGTTCGGTGGGGTACCTTTCCGTGCCGCGGATTCCGTGACTTCCCAGTTCCGTGACGTCCCAGTTCCGTGACCGTTGTAAATCTCCCCCAGTCCGCTTATTGTTAGATTACTAAACGTTTAGACAATAAATCTGTATTTAAAGATGTAAACCTGCTCTTTTGCTCTATCCCGAGTACTTCCACGCCCAAGAATGTAAACATGACATTTATATGTTTTGGCAATATTTTGCAATGTCGTCCCCTTTGGACCGAGAACTTTACCGACAAAATTGAACTTAAAAATATTTTATAAATTATTTTAGAATATATTTAAAAACCTTTTGATGACGAAAACTTGGAACCAAAATTTTCTTTGTGACTTTAATAGGTTTATTTATATCAACTTCAAGCCATTCAGGATCAATGTTATTCTCAAGTTTTGTTGCTTCTAAATAGTTTTAAGAGTAAAATTAAAAATATTAAGACAAAGAAACCTGTTGCCAAAAGACGCCTCGCATTCTTAAATTGTTCTCCATATTCACCAGATTGCTCCAATAATTGAACCTCTCCATGGATTTCCCTCAAAACAATTTGAATTTCAGCATCTAGTGGTGAACTCATGTCGGCAGGAAAGGCTGCCCCAAATGCTGATGTTCCATATCCATAACCAAGAGCAGCAGCCCCACCATAAGCGGGCTGTCCATAGCCGTAAGCCTAGAAAGAAAATGAATTTTACCCAGGTCAGAATTGATAACACTTTATAAAAATCATTACCTCATTCACTGCACCTCCTGTGGCTCCATAAGCACTAAAATCCGGCGCTGCTCCAGAAGACCCTGCCATATTTGAAGAATTTTATAATGTTGCAGAAATAAATAATAAACAGAATTTGTTGTTAATGAAACTAAAAATTAAAAAAAATTAAGATAATTTAAATAAAAAATAGATGGCTTAAAGCTTTGGAAATATTTAATTTTATTTTTGAATTTTTTTGCAATTTTAGCCAAATTACTTAAATTATAATTTATTGTTAGTTTTGAATTTTTTTAAAAAGATTTTTAAATTTCAAGGGGTTATCAAAATTTTGAAATTTTGCAAAGCTTTCTGCCGGCATTCATTTCCATCAAACACCGACAGCTACACACAACTTACATTCTCAACAGCTTGTTTGCACTCAAAAAAGACAGTTGGCAACAGAATTTTAAAATTTTTTTGATGTTTTTAAATCTCTGAATTTAAATTTTCCGGTTTAAAAATGTTTAAAATATACCAATCGAAGAAAATAAAATGAAAAAATTAGAATCGGATAAAGGGAATAGGGTTGTTGGTTCCTGGAAATTATTCGGATATCAGAAACCGAACCGACAACCCTAGTAGGGAACATTTGAGGGCAAAATATAAATTGTGAAGAGGGGAGAATTTTGTGTATAAGGGAAATCCAGATCGAGTAGAAAATTATGTATGCCCCCAAAAGGTCGTCACGATTCAAAGGAAAACGCAAAGGATACTTCGATCAGTTAAAAGATTTTCAGAAATATTTTTTAAAGAATTTTTGATTTAATAATTTAAATATTTTTTATCCTAATAAACTTTTGACATAAAAACCAGTTTGATCTGAAGTATCTCAATGTTTACAAAATTTAGCGCGATAAAAATTGAAGTTAAATTTGTATATTTAAGGTCGCAATAAAATTGAAGATTTGTTGGATTAGAGCAATTAGCTCGTTCAAATAATTTGGCTCGTGCACATTTAATATTTCATTGCGTTTATTTGTGCACGCATGTGCAAATTTTTGATTTTTGTTTGAAAGTCATGAAGAAAATATCAGCTCCTCGAAAGTGTCAGCTCAATTTTAACATTTCCAATTTTTGATAGTTTACATATACATAAATTAGAATTTTTTGAATTAAAAAGTCATTTATGGAAAGTATAAAACATACCGGTTAGCAAAGACATCACAATCCACTAACGGGTTCTCCAAAAAACTGCAAATTTATGTAACCATAATTTGATGAAGGGTAGTTTTAGAGTTATCACAGGAGCTAATTAAGAATAAATTAAAAATAAAATACAAAAGGATTGGTGCCAAAAAGATAAAATCAAAAATCCATCACAGCAAGAATAAAAAATAGATTAATCGACGATTATACAGTAAGAAATAAATACACAATGCCAATTTAATCAATAAAATACAGAAATTCGGCATAAATTCAAAATAAAACGATTGAGCAAAAGAAATCCTCCTTCAACGCATTTCAAGCTAACAAATTATTAAAGTGATAAAGCTCAACTCTTTATTATTGGCACAAGAATGATAAAATATACAATTGTCATAATATTTCTCAATAAAAATCATCACAGAGCTTCCTCAAAACATTAAAAACATTTTATTCAATGTATCAATCGCCAATCCAGTCAAACCAATTCCAACTTAGCCATGGGATACGCTTTCTTAGAATATAAAGGCAAACACCAAAATATAAAAGTAATGCAAGCACAATAAGTATTTTATCTGTACATTCACGTCTTCCATATTTTGAAATTAATTTTCCTCCACTTTTAATTGTTGAAGAAACAGCGTCAAAATTGGAGTGAGAATCGCGTAATACTGACGAGGAATGAATTAATGCACCTGTGCTTTGTTCAGATTGTTCAACCTTTAAAAATTAGAATAAAAAAATGATAGAATAAAGAAAATATCTTTAGGAGGAGCAGGCCAACTTACCGCAGAGCTATAACTTCGTTCAGAATTGTCGAATCCGTGATGCCCTGGGATGGTTCGATGCGCATCGACGAGATGAATCGAATCATGTAAGGGCGTCCCGGATTCAACAATTCTGAACGAAGTTATAGCTCCGCGGTAAATTAGGCTTGTGGTAAGTTGTGGTGTCCAATCCTTAGGTCTCCACCAAAAATTTAATTTTTAACAAATCTTTCACCTGTTCACTCATTTTCGAAACCAAATTACTAAGCATTTCTGTTGTCTTCTCACTTTGTTGTTTTAATGCATCTGACCGACGATCATAACCGCCACGACGCGCAGAAGCTGCAAATGTTCGTCGAAAAAGTTGTTCACGAATTTTACGTTCATTCTCAGCATTTGAATTTTCTGCTATACGACGACGCATCTAAAAATTAATTTTTAATTTTTATTAAATTTAATTGTATAACCAGAAAAGAAATATTTCACAAACAAAAAAGGCTAGACAAAAAAGGAAATTTATAAGTTAGACAAATGGCCTAAGCGAAATTTTTAAAATAAATTTTAAAAAAATTCAGAAAATATAATAATATGTAATTAATTAATAAAATAAAAAAAATTGTAAAAATTTTTAATAAATTATATTTAACCAAAAAACAAATATTTTAAATTTTCAATATCAAATCCAATCTTTTCAACAATTTTTTGCTCTTAATAATAAAAGAACATTTCTTCAAAGGAGCAAATATATTTCTTAATTCATCTCTAATATTATTTTCTTTTTGATTATTTTCAATAAAAATACTAACAATATCAATTAATTTATTTAAAATTAAATTAATTCTGGAAAAATTTTTAAAAAAATTAAAAAATATTTTTTTTAAAAACCTTGACATTATTGGATTAACTACTTTGTCAGATTCACATTCCATTTCATAAATTATAGACAAAAGAAGTGGACAAATAATTTTACAACAATTGAGAAGTGAATCAGATTTTTGCAAGAAAAATGTTTTTGTATCAGTTTCTAGTTTGAAAAAAATAATTTTAAATTTTGAGAGATATTTGAGACCCAGACTCGTAACAGGGGGGAGTAAGGAGAGCCCACCCCCAGAAATGGAGAAATGGGAAAAATTTATGGAAGGGGATTAGGCAAAAAAGTGAATTTTTTGGTCTACGACCTTCTAAAATTCTCAAAATTTTCGCCCCAAAAAATCCTGGTTACGGGCCTGGAAAGACCCATCACCTTACATAAATTTAATCCAAAAATGTTTTCGAGTCAAAGATTAAAAATTATTAAAAAAAACTAACTGTTATATAAAACAGGAAAATCAAAACAATTTGGATTTGGTAACAATCTAACAGTTGAATTTGTTTGTTCTTTGCAAGAAAAATTAATTTTTAATTCGCGTTCAGGCCAAATTAAAGAATTTTCAGAGAAAGTGGAGAATGTCCCAAGAAATAAATAAATGGCATCCAAAAGTTCTTTCCTTTAAAAATATCAAAACAATTAAAATATTTTTGAAAGTTTGGGTAATGTGTTTTTGATAATAAAAATTTTAAATTTAATAAAACTAACAAAACCTGTCATCAGTTGGCCTTCTAGGTCCATCCAAAACCAACAAAAATTTTTCAAAAATTTCCTCCTTTTGATAACACAATTTTGGATATCTTTTAAAAAGTAAAATTAAAATATTAAAAGCCATTTGTCGAATATTTTTTCTAGCATCCAAAATAGCTGTAAGAACATAAGCAGAAAAAAGTTGAAAGTGAGAATTTAAAACATCTGAAGGAAGAGAACAAATTTGATCAATTAAGCAGTTAAATTCGATTTTTGTACTTTTTTGATTAAGCTACAAAAATAAATTTAAAAATTAAATTAGGTACTTTCCGTTAACTTTCTGTTGCTTGATCAAACACAAAAGAATTTTATATCATTCGAAAGCCCTAGATAAGCTCTATTTTTTCTATTTGATGGATCAGGTCTGATCACCAATTAAAAAGTTATCTCAATAAATGTGAAAAACACCAAATAAATTATCAGTTAACTTACAGGGTATAACTTTTTAATGAGTGATCAGACTTGATCTATCCAATTAGGCTTTCGAATGGTATAAAATTAATTTGTACTATTGGATCAAACTTCATTAATTTTTTGAACGGCATTCGAAAGCCGTTCAAAAACGGATGGCGTTAAGTTTGCGGTCGTATAATTTAAAAATTAAATTACTTCTTTTAACATTAATGGACCAATTCTAACAATAATTTTATGTAAATGACGGAGCAATTCGTTCAAATTGTTTTTAAAATAATTTCGAACACCTTAAATCTTTTTTTCTAAAATTAATTTCTAAAAAAATACCACAAATAGCTGTTCTACTCATATTTTCATTGTGATGTGAAAGTTGAGAAATAATAACATCAATAGATTTTATTTGAGGTTTTCCATCATTTTTGTCATAAACAGAAGTATTTAATTCATTAACAACATTTTGTTCAGTAAGAATAATTTTTTTAGCTTTAATTTCGGTGTTTGTTGAATTTAAATGAGGCAAATGCCGACCAACTTTAATTTTTTTCTTTTTAAAAGTTGGAACATTTCTGACAGCTGGATTAAATTTCCTTTTACTTGCTTTCGGCATCTTAAACAAAATTAAGAAAAAAATTAACAGGGAAAAACGGGTACAGCCAAAACAACGCGCGGCCATAACAACGCAAAACCAATACTAGCCGGTAAATTTCTTGCCCTTATCAATTTTGGTACAAATCTCTTTAGCTCGATGAGAGGAATCGTTTAATACTAAAGTTGTTAAGATTTGGAAATTTTGAAGCAAGTTATGGCTTTGAGTTGTTATGGCCGTGCGTTGTTTTGGCAAGTCCCAAAAACGGGTAGGGGACGATTCAGTATCGCCGATTCAGTATCGCCAATTCAGTATCGCCGATTCAGTATTGGCCGATTCAGTATTTGGCTTTTTGGCCATAACTTTTTGCTCGATCAATATTGTGGGAATTATTATATATGATTTAATAGGCCTCGGGGTGCTGCATCTTTTTCATAATTGGACTGACCTGATCTTATCACTCTACAAAAAGATATCACTGATAAACGACGTCACAGGCATAAAGAATCGGTTTTCACGCTGTAACTTTTTTTGTGATCATCAGATCAGATCGGGCCAATTATGAAAAAGATGTCGAATCTTGAGACCTTTCGAATGATATGAGAATTATTCAAATCGGTCGAATATCAGGAAAGTTATGGCCATATACTGAATCGGCGGATACTGAATCGGCGATACTGAATCATCCTTAACCGCAAAAAACAATGAAACGGTTTGGCGATAAAAATGTTGGCAATCAAACGGATTAAATGTCTGGTGCAATTTATTGATTTTTATTTTTAATTCGTCACTTTTTTGGAAAAGTTGAAGGTCACGTACTTGTTTACAACTTCGAGTTTTTTGTATTATTCGTGTTTTGTGTATGTGTATCATAGTCAGTTATCAAGTTTCTACTAACTTTTTACAAATAATGCCAATTAAATATAAAAAGAATGATGTCCAAAACAAGGGTTTTATTAGCTTTTTAACACTATTTGGGCTCTGAAATTTACTATTCTGATATTTTTTAGACAAGTTTACTTGAAATTATTCAATTATTATTTTATTTGCATCTATAGTTTACTGTTTATTTTGAATTTGAAAACAAATTAAATTGGTCAGGTTTGTGAAAGTCTTCAATAAATATCAACTTCAACAACTTTTTAGATGTATCGTCGTGATAGAATAAATGAACGGGATGTTCCCGAAAGCCAGGTTTTTTATCCATTGTTTCCTTTCATTCCAACTTTTAATAATTTACAGCATACAATTTTCATTCGTGGTTTGCCTGGACAATTGACAACTGAGGAGCTTCGGTTAGTTTGTTTAGAATTTTAATTTTATACATCTTCCTTTCTTTTTTTTTGTTGTTGTTTTTCTATAAATAGGCGTATGTAGCACCTTTAAATTTTAATATAAATGTACTGATTATCGATCCAAACTGTTTCTACGCCTATAAAAATTCAATGAATTTTTTGATAATCTCAGCTTTAGGCTCTACAAAATTTCAATAAAAATATATTTGTGCTTTTTGATGAATACTGCACTAATTTAAATTTACGAGACAAATGCACTCATTAAATTAACGGCTTTCAGTTCCTTAAATCATTTTAAAAATATTTTTTGGGCCAATTTATTCCTTTTATCAAGTCAACTATTTATTTATTTGTTATTCTTTTACGTCATATAATTTGAAAGTATTTTACAAATTACCCAATTACCAAGCCAATTTACAATGCACTTGAATGTTTTACACGATTTTAGAGGGAATTTTATAGTTCTCCGTGCATATCTGGTCAAAATTGGATTTTATTTCGAAAACTATATTTTGAGAAATTACCATTTTTATAATTATATTTACCATAATTTTGAAGAAAATATTAATTGATGGAATGATTAATTATATTTAATTGGCGCTTATTACTTGAGCGTGGTAAGTGGCCAAGAAGAGATTGACGACGAGAAATTTTGATTTTGAATTGTTGAGGGCAGTAAATATATTTCTCTTTTTTAGTGATTTCTTTGGAAAGGATACTGGATGCACTTTTGATTTTGTCAAAGTATCACCTGATAGATTGAAGCTTTATGTTGCTGTACGCTTTGAAAGCAAGACTGTGGCTCGTAAAATTATGGAAAAGTAGGTTTTTTCTTTAAGCTTATGTAATTAAAAATTTTAGATGTCAAAAAGAAGGCACCATTCTTGGTCACGAAGTAGAACTGACTTGGTTCCGGGATATTCGTCGCTATTTAGCTCATTGTGCCAAACAAGGTCTGTATTCGCTTATTTTCTTGTAATATTTCATTGTTTAAGGAGTTAGACCTTCTCGCTTTAATAACCATGGTAGTTCAGGACATCGCGGCAGTGGGCGTCGGTCGAGGTTTTCATAATGTTTAAATTATTCTCACTCTTTTTAGATCTTATACTCGTTCTCCTGAGCGTGGTCCAACAGAAGAATATAGTGGTGGTAACAAATCCGTGAGTCGATCTGTGTCTGGTTCTCCTTCGCATCGTAGTCTTACACATTCTGATGCGGATTCGCGTTCTCGAAGTAAATCAGTGTCGTCCCAGTCATCACAACATTCCGAACCAAAATCTTTGGATTATTCTGATATCGTAGTGAATAATGCTTATTTTTTAATTTTAAATTTTTATTTTAGAAGAAGGAACGTTCTCCTTCACCACCACCTAAGAAACAGAAGAGCAAGAAAAAAGAGCGAAAAGAGAAGAAGAAACGCAAACATTATTCTTCTTCGCCGAATATTCATACGGCAAAAACTCAGAGAACTGAAGGTTCTGATATTGATGTAAGTGATGGAGAGTCTTCACCTCCATCAAAATATGCAAATGCCAATCAAGGACAACCTCAAATGACTATAACAATGAGTAAACCAATTGGGCCAACACGTCCAGATGCGCAGGTCGGTTTTTAAAACCCTTAAGAGACCCATTATTTTAATTTTGATTGGTTGATTTGTTGCTAGAGAGCTTTAATAAGAATGATTTTATTCCCTCGTTGAATTCATAATTTTATTTAAATTCTTAAGTTTACACATCGCCGTGTAGTTGTAGGCTCTCTCGCTACTAATCAACAACAATCACAACAAAAACATTCTGGTCATAATGTTCAGCATGAAGTTTTGTCCACTCAAGTGAAAACTTTGTTTTTAATAATTTTTAGCTTTTTTACCCTTTCATTTTTTCAATTCATTTCAATTTAAGAGTAAACAATCAGAGGATAACAAATTTCGACAGACTTTTACTGTGGATCTTGATTCGGTATGAAATTGATGTTTTAGCATAAATTGTCTTTTTTACAATAGAATGCTTCCATTCCAAAGTTTAAGTCAGAACAACCTGGCATAGTCTATCAACCGATGAATGGTACCAAGGCTGCTAAAGGTGGGTTAATTCGAATTTTGCTTCCAAAAATAAATTGCCTATCGATTGAGAACCATATTTTAACAGTTTAAAGTATGGCTGTTGAAAAGTGTATACCTACCTAATTCATTTTTGAAAGTAAATATTCGTTTGAAAGAACTTTTGCTCATTAACTCCTTTTAAAAATTTTAGATGACGTAGCCGCGAAACGTCCACGTGTTGAGCTCGAATCGTTGCAACAACCTCCTGTTGTTCGTAGTGTTAAAGCGTCTGCTTATTCTGATCAAATTATGTCTTCTCCTGTACGTGAGAGTGGCGCCATGGCAAATAATTTCTTCAAAGACATACAGGTAAATCATAATAATTTGAACTAAAATTTGGCGGGTTACACCTCTAGTGAGGTTGTCATTAATTCCAAAATATTTTCTCTTTTATTAAGACGTAGATTTTATTATATATCAATTTATTTTTCAGCGCCAAATTCTGAAAGATATAAAATTCAAAATGTCAACAAATGCTAATGTTGATGAAAATCAAGGAGGATTTCATTTAAGTATATTTTAAATAAATGAATTAAAATAATTATAAAATTAAATAAAAGGTTCTTTGTCCAAACAGCAAATTTCTGACAATATTCGTGAAGAGAAAATTAACAAATTATCTGTAGAGTTACGAGAATGTGTGGCAAAGAAAAAACGAGAATTTGAACAAGTTAATGAAGAATACTTAATTAAAAATAATTTATTTAAAAATAATTTAAGAGTTATCGAAATGATTGTGAAACTTTTGGATTTGTTACTCAAAAACTTGTTGAAAAGGACAAAACTTTGGAAGGTTAAAAATTAAATTTGTTCAATTTATTTAATATATTTTTACAGGCCGTTTAAAAGTTGCTCTTTTGGAAACGATGAAAGATTTAGAAAGTGAAACAATGAAGAAATTTGATGAATTTCTTGATCAAATCTCTCTTACATTCTAACTTGTTAACCACCAAAAAGTTGCGATGATAAATATCCTTTATATAATTCTGCACCAATTATTTTTTAGTTTAATTCGTCTATTAAATAAATTTGATCTTTTTTATTTTGGCTTTTTTCGGCTCCCGATTTTTGATGATATTTCCTGATTAAATAGGGAATTGTTGCATCCCTAATTATGTCAACATTTTGGCATTGTTTATTTTAATTCTCCCCCAGTCTTCCACATAAGTTGTCCAATAAACAAATAAATACATATGTACTATAATTAGGGGGATGAAGTTTCTTATATGTATTTAGGTGACGTTAACTTTATTATGGTTATTTTTGATCTACTGTTTGGTGGCCTAAATTCACACACCAAAATTATAAATTAATTTTAAAAAAATTTCAATCTTTTTTCAAACTTATTTTTTGAAAACATTTTGAATATAGACTTGTTTGCAAAATTAACTTGCCTTACATCATTATTTATTTACAAATTTTGCATTAGAAAAACTTGTCAGTTTCAGACCCTTTTAAGACAAAATTTCTATTTAATAAATATTCTATAAGTAGTAAATGTGGGGGAACATTTCCGGTTTTTATAAATAAATGTAAACCTCCACATATTATTTTCTACACTCATCCTTTCAGTAATTTGCTTAAGTGCATTCCTTATATACTTTTAAAGATTTAAAGTGTTTAATTTAAAGTCAAAATAATTTTTTTATTAATTAAATATAATTGAAGTAAATTAGACAATTTATTAGTTGAATTTAAAAAAAGTTTTTAAAAAAATATGCAAAAATTTTATTTTAATTAATTTCAAATTAAAAAAAAAAATTTTTTTCCTTTAAAAAACTTAATGAAATATGCGTGTTTCTAATAGTTTTTAAATAAATGAGAGTATGTAAAATAATCTTTTATAAAATAATTCCTGCATATAAATACGTAAATAATAACAAAACTAAAACCACGTGGTGAGGGGTTTACATTTCCTTAGTCCACTAAAATATTTTATATGTGGATCACAAGCTGACAAGAAGCTTTTTTGCGATTAGTAAAGGAATAAAAAAGCCTTTAATATTAAACATTTACATAAAATAATTTTATACTATTACATAAATCTTTGTTAGATTTTGAATCTAAAAATCTGAAAAGAATTTAGCTTTATTTGAAGTAAAAATGTTTGGTTTTAAAAAATGCGAATAATAACATTTTACTGTTAATATTTGTAAAAATAATTTTTGAAATATGCAACTATTTCTAATTTATTTTAATTTATTTTACATCACTTGAAATTGTCCCTTGTTTAGGGAATGGCAGTAACTATTGTTTCTGAAGTGAATAGGTAATGTAATTAGGTGACCGGAAACTCCGCTAGTGACCAAAATTCCACAAATTCTTGAATTAAAAATCAACGGTATCATGAGCTGTCTTATGGTTAAATAACATTACGGTAGTAAACCACGTGGTTTCCTTGTAGTGCCGTTTTACAATGATGACCTTGTCATTTGATTTGACATGCTCATTTGATGAACAATTTTCGATAAACAATTCAAAATTGTACATAGAACTTGGCTCATAATCCTTTGTTTGTTCCAGTGAGAAAAACTAAAAATAAAAAAACTAACTGTAACTATAAATCTCATATCTTCATTTTAATCTTTATATTATTAATATGATCCTGCTTCTCCCAGACCCATTGGTCCTGAACACCAACACCAAAAAATGCTGCAGAACATAAAGCAAGCATTATAGACCCGGAGAATTAAATAAACATTTTTATGAGATCTAATTATACTGGCATGTTCTAAACCAGGTCTAAAATTTTCTCATTCTAAATTTAAAAATTACACGGAATTTTTATTTATTTTTTAGCAGTGTAAAAAAATTTGAATGTGAAAAATCTTTAAAACCTAATTATTTTCAGTTCGTTTATTTTGCACATTTTTCTCTTATTTTAGCATCTACCTTTTGTTTAAAAAGTGTAAAAAAGTTTAATTAAATTTCTTTTAGGCTTTTGCTTGCGTGGGAGGAGATATTTAAATAGGTAGATGTTTTTTAAATTAATTTAAAGACTAAAAATTATTTTATATTTAAATAATTAAATATTTACGGTTATTTATTTTTAACAGATATTTTTTAAAAAGAAGGAAATAAATATCAAAAAACAATTGAATACGAATTGTTAGCGTTATACCTTTAATTTTCCTATTTTGACAAAAGGATATAGGAAGTGCGCGAATTAAAAATCGTTCAAAGGGTGGAAAAATCCGTGGATAATTTTGAAGTCGAATTTCCGATTTATTTTTGTCTGTAAATCAAAATATACAGGCTTAATTTCACCTTATTTTTTTCTCTTAAGTTACCATACCAGAACAAATTAAAAAAATATTCTTTTTTTGTTGTTTATCATTAAGTTTGCTTGCACAAAATATTTAAATAATTTATTCATAATATAAACATATTTATATTTTCAATTTATTTATATGTCAAGTGCATTTGAAAACAAATGCTTGACAAACATGTCTATTTATATTTTTCTACTAAAAATAAAATAACAAACCAAACAATATTTAACTCAGAAATTAATTATTTAATAAGGAAATATTTTTTTAATAAAATTTTCTGCAAGTTAGAATTTGATACCTTTTTTCATATAAATTTATTAATAGTAGAAAGTCGCTTCAAGTTAGTCTAGAGCTTGTTAAAGGAAAAGGGATCTTTATTTGTGTAGATAATTATATATCGAAGGGAATCGACTGTAAATTAATTTAGAAACTTTCCATAAATAAATTTTCCAGATTATAATTATTTCGAAAAAAACTTTCTTTCTTTTTTTGTAAATTATTATATATATTTTTATTTTAAATAAATTATGCCAATTTTTTGGTTAATTTATCTCTTAGGACAAAAATGTGTGTATATTTTTATTTATTTAATTCTAGGAAATATTCAATAAGCGAAAGAGACAACTTTTTGCTGAAAAAAAACTAGAAAAAATATAGTCAGCATATCCATCAGTAAATATTATAATTGGAATAGTCGGGAACTTTTTTAAACTTTTTTTTTGTAATTTGATGAATATATCAAATAATTTATTTTTAAATTATCTTACAAGTAAAATGATTAAGAAACGATAAACATTTAATTAATAGAGATAATTCTGAATTCGTTTCTTTCTGTCCATATATGTAGCAAACGAGTCAAAAATACTTATGTAGAATCGTAATTTTTGAAAATATTACTTCTCTAAACTTATGTAATATCCAATATGTTTTTAATATTTTATTAAAAATATCCAATTAATAACAAATATATAACTAACCTCTTTTGTTGTAAATAATTTGTTAAACCACACTCTAGTGGTGATGGTCGAGAGTTAAAAAAAGTCGAGAGTCGAGACAGAGACCGAGAGCTCAAAAAAACGAGAAATTTCCCGACTTGAGAACCGAGACCGAGAGTCTCATCCATCACTACACTCTAGTTAGCCTACCTTTTTGAAATTTTTTGATTAAAGAATATTATTTTTTATTATTTTCTAAAATTTTATAGACATCTTTAAAAGATTTTTCTTTCTTAACTTTCAAGTACATTGATGAAAATATTATTATTTATTTAATAAATAAATATATTTATATCTATTTTTGGGAACATATTTATTACATAAATAGTAAGATATATTAAAAAAGCAATATATATATATATTAGGGAATGACACGAACATTTTTCCGGAAATGTTTTTTAAGGAGAAAGGAGTGAAAAAATAAGAAGAATCATCTTCCTCTATTTTTACTCCCTTTTATGTCTCTCCCTAATTTTAGTTCATTTTTGGAATTCTCTTACTTAAATTAGGTAGCTAAAATTCTAGCCAAATTTAGAAAATTAAAATTATTCTCTAAAATTAAATTTTAATTAATTTTTAATTAAAAATTAAAGATTTATTTCTTTTATTTTTTTCCTATTAATTTTATTGAAAAGAGCAACATTATAAATTTCTTTATAAAAAATAAAAATATTTTTCAATTTTTTAAGGATTTATTTTTTAATAATATTCATTATTTGAGGGAATATAATAATTTATTGAAAAATATATTTAATATTTTAATTTATTAAATTTTAATGTCGAATTCAACAAAAACAAAAATATTCCTACTTGTTTTGATAAAATACATATTTAATATTCTTTTAATAAAATAATCTTAAATATGTATATTTTTGTTTTGCCTAAATATCTTTATATAAATTTTAAATCTTTTGACTTTTGATTTTAGTAGATTTACATAAATATTTGTTTCAATTTTAATCTTTTTTTTAAATTTTTTATTTTAATTTTTCGACGTTATAAAAATTATTTTGATTTAATTTCATACATTAACGTTAATTTTCAACACATACATATAAAAAAGAATATGAATCCACGCTTTGTTAGTGTGGTTTTTAAAATAAAGACGTAGGCTGTCTTGTTACTAGCTGTACTAAAATTTTCTTTAAGATGCTGTGGTTCAAAAAGTACCACAGTTCAAAAATTCAGAATTTTAAAAATTTGTTAATGGAGACAAAGTAATAGGCTAACAAATTCCTCATCTCATTGTTAGACTACTTTTATCTTTCTTAATTATTTTTTCTTTAAATTAAACAAAAAAATTCTTATGTCATTTATCAATTTTTAAATAATATTTTTAAAATTAGAATTAATCTTTTTTTACTATTCTATATTTAAACTACAAGTACGTTTATCTTTTTTAAGGATAAAAATATTAAATAGGTAATATATAAAAATATATATAAATATATTCATCTACTTAATTCAGAAATATTCTTTAAAAAAATTAATGAGTAATAACAGTTTTTAAAAAAAATATTATTTTCTTGATGTTATTCTAATCCCTTAGGAAAACAAAATTATTTAATTTTGCGCACTCAAAAAATATTAAAAAAAACATTTAATAGAAAGGTTATTGAAAGAATATTTTTATATTAAAAAATATTTTATTTTAGATATTTTTTATTAAAAATTTAAATTAAATTAACAACAAAAATAATGATTTTAATTAAATTATCGGAATGATTTTATGGAGGTTAATAAATAGAAAAATGATAAATCAACAACAACAAAATTTAAACAATTTATTATTAAAACAGCAAAATCAAACAATGGAAAATCAAATAATTACAAATGAATTTGGGTAGATAAATTAAATAAAATAAATATTTTCTTAAATTTGATCACAAAAACTTTAATTTATTTTCCTTTCAATTTTTTAAGTCTCAAAAAATTATCAAGAATCATTTCTCTTCTCGATATTTATTTTTTATTATTATCATATACCTATGCCCATCTTCAATATAAACCCTCATCGAATCAAGAGAATTCCCGATTTTCTGAAACTTTGTTGGTTTTCGGAGTGGGTCTCTTGAATGTATGGCATTGAGGGATCTTGAATATTGTTATAAAAATCCTTGGATTTTTTCTGTCTTGGGGTCAAGTATTACATAGATATTTTATTTTAAGGAAATGTTATTTGTGAAAGTAACACCAAAAAGTACATATTTTCTTGTTATAATGATTTAATCTTTAATTTTTAATTTTTAATATATAATTATTATTAGACTTTAAGATTTTTATTAGTCTTAACATATAATTTAAATACTAACCTTAATACTATTTAGATTACATAAATTTCTAATTTTACGTCAAAATTTATTTCCTTATTTTTTTTTATCTTCTTCTGAAAATCTTTTTTAAATATTATCTTTTTTATTTATTCAACCATTTTTCATTCTCTCGCCTCCTTTAAATTTAATTTTTAAAAAATTAGTAAATTTTTATTTCTACATATACATATATTTTCTAGAGATCGAGATTCCTGGACTCTGGAGTTTCATTTATTGACCTGGGCTGGATCCTGGGTCTGTAGTCCAGGAAAAACCCAGGCCCAGAAAAAACTCAGGAAGGTCAAAAAATGCCTGGATCTGGACTTTGGGTACGGACCCAGGCCTCGGTCCATGTCCACCTCGATCTCTAATATTTTCTTCAATTTGAATATTATCAAAATAAAAATTCAAAAATAATTTTCTTTTAATAATTTATTTTGTCTAAATAATTTAAGAATAATACTTAATTTAATCAAACGTAAAAAATCTTTTCTAAAAACTTTTCTTTTCACGTGTCTAAAGATATTTTGACTTTCCAATAACCTTACTAGAAACGTAATATATACTAAATACTTTTTTGTTCGTTTTTAACACTTTTTTTCTCTCCTTTAATCTAATTTTTTCTCGCCTAATGACCACCAACGAAGCATGCATGCAAGCTAATATTTAATGCTTTTTAAACCAAACACAGCATATCTACATACTATTTTTACTTTATTTATTTTTTCTTTTATAAAAAAATAACTTCCTTATAAAAAAAGTTTTCTTTTTGAAGATATGCCAAAAAGATTTCTTTAGGAAAGAAAAAATAATTTTATTTATTTATTTGTGTTTGTGTACTTTCTTAAAGTCTAAACTTTTCCTTTTTTATAAAATTCAACTTCCTCAATCTCAAAAATATATTTAATTAAAAATAGGTACATTTTTAGTTATCAATCTTTTATTTTTTTTTTGAAATTAAAAAAATAAATAAAATAATTTTTATAAAAAAATTCTAGAGTTATTCACGACTGGTTTTAAAACCGAAATTTTTGAGATTTAAACCGTTAAAAATTAAACCGTTTTTATGAAATTTTAAAAATCGAATTAAAAACTGAAACCTGGAAATTCATAAAAATGAGTGATTTTATTTAAAAAATTCCCCCAAAATAAAACCGGTATTTGTCTAAAACCGAAAACCGGGTTTTTAAATTTTTGATTAACCGAAAACTGGGGGTACATAACCAGTAGTGAGCAACCTTAATAAATAATTTAAATTATTTATTTTTTCTTTTTTTCATTCTTCTCATTTAATTTCAGAAAAGTGCCAACAGTTTTTTAAACTTTTCCCCCAAAAACTCTCGACATTATTTCATGTCAATTTAGTAAATAAATTGGTTAGCACTTTAAAAAACAAAAATGTTAATGTACATAGTTTTTTTTAAATTATTTTTCTTTGCGTGTTTAGTGAGACGGGAAAAAACATTTTATATTTTAAATTATTTATATAACATTTATTTTAATATTAAATAAATATATATTTTACTTTTTTTTTAGTCTGGGAATGGTTTTTTTTGTTATTTTGAGTTATTTAGAGATTCGACAGTATTTTAAAATAAAAATTTTTAGGCTCTAAATTATCATCATTATAAATATTTTGATTTTTAATTATTCGAATTTTTTTTTAATTTTTGCTGATTTTATTTAAATAATTTAATAATTATTATTCATTGCAAAAAAATTATTATTTAAAATTAAAATGAATTTCTAAAAATATATATTAATTTAAAATCAAAAATTTCCAAAAAAAACCTAAAATACACAAAAAGTTCGTTTAAATAAATAACATCATCCATGTAATTTTGTCCAATTTTGTCAATTCTTTTAAATCTTTTCCCCATACAAAAACAAGGAAGTGCATACCAAAAGTCATAAGGGAAAGAAAAGATTTAAAGAATTACTAATGATTTCCTGAAAAAGTAACTTTTTATTTTTCCATTTTTTAAGCAAAATACATGTATTTATTTAGTCTAGTAAATAAATATTTTTGTAATTTTTTATTTAATTATTTTTAAATTAAAATATTTAAAATCCAAACGTTTTTATTTTTCAAAAAATCAAAATTTATATACTGTAAATGCTCTAATTAAAGCCCGGCTCTAATAGAAACCCATATCTAATATACAACAACCCAGTCAAAGAGGCATGTCAAAAATAGTAGCCCAGGGCTTTAATTAGAGTATTTACGTTATATTCGGTCTATATATTAATATTTAAATATAGAGAACTTTATCTAGAAAAACTACTTTTTACAAAATATTAAAAACATAAATTTTCACCTCTTTTTAACATTTTTTAAAAATTCCGACCAAAAAAGTACTCAGACAAAAATTTTTGGAAAATATTTTGTAATTTTATTGGTCTCGGGGGTGTTTTTTCTGCATTCAAAGAATCAAAGAATATACACATTGTTACTTGTTATTTATTTATTTTCCTCAATTTCTAACTTATTTTCAACAAAAAATAAATTCAAAACAAAATTATGTTATTAAATAATTCACAAAAATTAATTAAAATATTTTATTTATTTAATTTATTTATTTTACCAATTATTTTTTAGCTAGTAAAGTTTGTAAGTATATCACTCATTTTCTGTCATATTTTATTAACTTTTTTTACAAATTATTTATTATTAAATATTTGTCCTTTTTATTTTTCATTTGTCTTGTATACAAATGTCCGTTCTCAGACTCAAGTGACACCTTTGAAAATATTTTCATTCAACTCCTCATTCAATTCCGCATCGAATGACACCTCAACCATCTTTCTATAACTAATACTTCAAAAGTTATAAATTTTTTACATTTAGGTCATAAATAAACATGCGGGCCTTCGGCCCGCATGTTTTCTGCAACGCGTTCCGGTTTTCTCAAAAAAATAATTTTTAATCTGGCGGTTGCCTCCGGCAACGCGTTTTCTGCAACGCGTTCCGTATTTTTAAAAATAATTTTTAATTCTGGCGGTTGCCTCCGGCAACGCGTTTTCTGCAACGCGTTCCGGTTTCCTCAAAAAAATAATTTTTAATCTGGCGGTTGCCTCCGGCAACGCGTTTTCTGCAACGCGTTCCGTATTTTTAAAAATAATTTTTAATTCTGGCGGTTGCCTCCGGCAACGCGTTTTCTGCAACGCGTTCCGGTTTCCTCAAAAAAATAATTTTTAATCTGGCGGTTGCCTCCGGCAACGCGTTTTCTGCAACGCGTTCCGTATTTTTAAAAATAATTTTTAATTCTGGCGGTTGCCTCCGGCAACGCGTTTTCTGCAACGCGTTCCGGTTTCCTCAAAAAATAATTTTTAATCTGGCGGTTGCCTCCGGCAACGCGTTTTCTGCAACGTGTTCCGTATTTTTAAAAAATAATTTTTAATTCTGGCGGTTGCCTCCGGCAACGCGTTTTCTGCAACGCGTTCCGGTTTCCTCAAAAAATAATTTTTAATCTGGCGGTTGCCTCCGGCAACGCGTTTTCTGCAACGTGTTCCGTATTTTTAAAAAATAATTTTTAATTCTGGCGGTTGCCTCCGGCAACGCGTTTTCTGCAACGTGTTCCGTATTTTTAAAAAATAATTTTTAATTCTGGCGGTTGCCTCCGGCAACGCGTTTTCTGCAACGCGTTCCGGTTTCCTCAAAAAATAATTTTTAATCTGGCGGTTGCCTCCGGCAACGCGTTTTCTGCAACGCGTTCCGTATTTTTAAAAATAATTTTTAATTCTGGCGGTTGCCTCCGGCAACGCGTTTTCTGCAACGCGTTCCGGTTTCCTCAAAAAAATAATTTTTAATCTGGCGGTTGCCTCCGGCAACGCGTTTTCTGCAACGCGTTCCGTATTTTTAAAAATAATTTTTAATTCTGGCGGTTGCCTCCGGCAACGCGTTTTCTGCAACGCGTTCCGGTTTCCTCAAAAAAATAATTTTTAATCTGGCGGTTGCCTCCGGCAACGCGTTTTCTGCAACGCGTTCCGGTTTCCTCAAAAAATAATTTTTAATCTGGCGGTTGCCTCCGGCAACGCGTTTTCTGCAACGTGTTCCGTATTTTTAAAAAATAATTTTTAATTCTGGCGGTTGCCTCCGGCAACGCGTTTTCTGCAACGCGTTCCGGTTTCCTCAAAAAATAATTTTTAATCTGGCGGTTGCCTCCGGCAACGCGTTTTCTGCAACGTGTTCCGTATTTTTAAAAAATAATTTTTAATTCTGGCGGTTGCCTCCGGCAACGCGTTTTCTGCAACGCGTTCCGGTTTCCTCAAAAAATAATTTTTAATCTGGCGGTTGCCTCCGGCAACGCGTTTTCTGCAACGTGTTCCGTATTTTTAAAAAATAATTTTTAATTCTGGCGGTTGCCTCCGGCAACGCGTTTTCTGCAACGCGTTCCGGTTTCCTCAAAAAATAATTTTTAATCTGGCGGTTGCCTCCGGCAACGCGTTTTCTGCAACGCGTTCCGGTTTCCTCAAAAAAATAATTTTTAATCTGGCGGTTGCCTCCGGCAACGCGTTTTCTGCAACGCGTTCCGTATTTTTAAAAATAATTTTTAATTCTGGCGGTTGCCTCCGGCAACGCGTTTTCTGCAACGCGTTCCGGTTTCCTCAAAAAAATAATTTTTAATCTGGCGGTTGCCTCCGGCAACGCGTTTTCTGCAACGCGTTCCGTATTTTTAAAAATAATTTTTAATTCTGGCGGTTGCCTCCGGCAACGCGTTTTCTGCAACGCGTTCCGGTTTCCTCAAAAAATAATTTTTAATCTGGCGGTTGCCTCCGGCAACGCGTTTTCTGCAACGCGTTCCGGTTTCCTCAAAAAATAATTTTTAATTCTGGCGGTTGCCTCCGGCAACGCGTTTTCTGCAACGTGTTCCGTATTTTTAAAAAATAATTTTTAATTCTGGCGGTTGCCTCCGGCAACGCGTTTTCTGCAACGCGTTCCGAATTAAAAAAAATAATTTTAAACTCTGGCGGTTGCCTCCGGCAACGCGTTTTCGCACAAATATTTTCGAAGATATATTAAAATTTAAAATTTTTATGAAAATTTGCAGTCCGAGACTGAAAGTTATAAACGAGACTCAAGTGTCCTTTTCATTAAAAATCCATATTTTAATATTCCCATTAATTTTTATAATTTTTAAAATTTATTTCCACTGATTTTACCCTTCAGACTCAAATATTCTACCCTCAGACTCAAGTGACCCCTTCAAAAATATTTTCAAAAAATTCGCTTTATTTTTACGAGTCGAATGACACCAAAATCATATTTTTCTGATAACTACTTCAAAAGTTACAAAAAACGCCTCAACGTTGCTTAACTTTCCAGATCGGACAGTCTAGATCGTCAAAATTAAAAAATTTTCCAAAAATTTTAATTTATTAAAAAATTCATAACTTTTTCAAAAAAAGTTGAAAAAGCATAAAACAAAGCTTATTCGATGCAGAATTTAATTCTCTATCTTTCATCTTCGAACACTTTTCAGCTATCTTCAAAATAAAATATAGTTAAAGTCAACTTTATACTTTCTCCTCAAAAACACGATTTTTACTCCATATCTTTTTTTCTGTTAATCCAATCAACTTTAAACCAACTTTTTTCTTAAGAAACCCATCACGCTCTAAAACTTTTCTCCCAACAACTTTTTTCTATCTCGTCGATAAACACCTTAAATCCAAAGTTACCACTTTGACATAAAAGTTTGTAAACAGCATATCTACCCTTCCCGTTGTCAGAACGACTTCAACTCTTTTTCTATCATATTAGAAATATGCTCTAGATGATACCTTGTAACTGACCCAACTTCCCCCGACTTCATCTTTACATTCAAATTTCACTTCAAAGTTTCGAAAAAACACGTTTTTTCAAAATATCTAAAAAACTCGCCCCTTTCCCCCAACTTTTGGAGGTTTTCCTGAAAACTACATAGTATTGCGCATCTATAGCAAAAAACCCCACCCCTCTACGACCTCTCAAACTTCCGGAGGACTTTTTTTTAGCTGAGTGCCTTGTTACTATTATATATAGATAAATTATTTATTTTTTCTTTTTTTCATTCTTCTCATTTAATTTCAGAAAAGTGCCAACAGTTTTTTAAACTTTTCCCCCAAAAACTCTCGACATTATTTCATGTCAATTTAGTAAATAAATTGGTTAGCACTTTAAAAAACAAAAATGTTAATGTACATAGTTTTTTTTAAATTATTTTTCTTTGCGTGTTTAGTGAGACGGGAAAAAACATTTTATATTTTAAATTATTTATATAACATTTATTTTAATATTAAATAAATATATATTTTACTTTTTTTTTAGTCTGGGAATGGTTTTTTTTGTTATTTTGAGTTATTTAGAGATTCGACAGTATTTTAAAATAAAAATTTTTAGGCTCTAAATTATCATCATTATAAATATTTTGATTTTTAATTATTCGAATTTTTTTTTAATTTTTGCTGATTTTATTTAAATAATTTAATAATTATTATTCATTGCAGAAAAATTATTATTTAAAATTAAAATGAATTTCTAAAAATATATATTAATTTAAAATCAAAAATTTCCAAAAAAAACCTAAAATACACAAAAAGTTCGTTTAAATAAATAACATCATCCATGTAATTTTGTCCAATTTTGTCAATTCTTTTAAATCTTTTCCCCATACAAAAACAAGGAAGTGCATACCAAAAGTCATAAGGGAAAGAAAAGATTTAAAGAATTACTAATGATTTCCTGAAAAAGTAACTTTTTATTTTTCCATTTTTTAAGCAAAATACATGTATTTATTTAGTCTAGTAAATAAATATTTTTGTAATTTTTTATTTAATTATTTTTAAATTAAAATATTTAAAATCCAAACGTTTTTATTTTTCAAAAAATCAAAATTTATATACTGTAAATGCTCTAATTAAAGCCCGGCTCTAATAGAAACCCATATCTAATATACAACAACCCAGTCAAAGAGGCATGTCAAAAATAGTAGCCCAGGGCTTTAATTAGAGTATTTACGTTATATTCGGTCTATATATTAATATTTAAATATAGAGAACTTTATCTAGAAAAACTACTTTTTACAAAATATTAAAAACATAAATTTTCACCTCTTTTTAACATTTTTTAAAAATTCCGACCAAAAAAGTACTCAGACAAAAATTTTTGGAAAATATTTTGTAATTTTATTGGTCTCGGGGGTGTTTTTTCTGCATTCAAAGAATCAAAGAATATACACATTGTTACTTGTTATTTATTTATTTTCCTCAATTTCTAACTTATTTTCAACAAAAAATAAATTCAAAACAAAATTATGTTATTAAATAATTCACAAAAATTAATTAAAATATTTTATTTATTTAATTTATTTATTTTACCAATTATTTTTTAGCTAGTAAAGTTTGTAAGTATATCACTCATTTTCTGTCATATTTTATTAACTTTTTTTACAAATTATTTATTATTAAATATTTGTCCTTTTTATTTTTCATTTGTCTTGTATACAAAGTAGTAGATATCTAGAATAATATTTTTTTTATTTTTTAAGACAGATGTGTAAATTTCCCCAGAGATTTTCTTAAAAAATATTTTTACTAATTTTTTCTTATTTTTGATAAATCTTTGTTAAATCTTAAATAATTAAAAACAATTTAATTTATTTTTTAGTTCATTAATAACAAAAGAACATCAAAATCAACAACAATCATTTGCTGAAGTTTTTCTATTTTCTTCCAATTATTTTACTGAAGAAGAATTTATTTATATACAAGAAATGGTAATTTAATTAAGAAAAGAAAATTATTATCAATTTATTATTATTAAAAATTATTAAATTTTCATTGAATCAAATACATAATTTGGAATATCACTCTCCTTATTCCAAAATTATTTTTTAAATATTTTTAATTATAAAATTAATTTTGTTAACAGCTTTCTTGGTTATTAAATGGACCTCTTTCACTTCTCTTTGTTTTGTCAGGCATTGTACTTAATGCTTTATGTGTACTCGTTTTTGTAAGGCTTAGAAATGCTGGGAGTTGTTCACCTCCAATAATACATTATTATTTAGTAATTTTTAAAAAATATTTTTTTAATTAAAAATTCCTCCTAGATTTCCTTAGCCTGTTGGCATTCAGCACTTTTATGTAATGCTTTTGTCCTTTATTGTCTACCTACTTTACTTTGGGGATCAGTTATATCTACAGGCCCTTATGTCCATTTATATCCACCAACATATATGTTAGCTAATGCTACACACACTGGGACTGTTTGGATTGTTTGTTTTCTAAAGTATTTATAATAAAAATTAATTTTTATTTAGGTATTAGCTTTAACACTTGATCGTTATTTGGCACTTTGTATGCCATTCAAACATCGAATTTTTAGTAAAAGAAGGTAGACTTAAATTAATATTTAAAAAATACTTTTTAAATTAAATTTCAATTATTATTTTTAATTTTAAAAAATAATTAGGCAAACTTATTTAAAAAATTAAAAATTTAGCCGAGTAAAACGTTTGGTTGTTGGTTTATCTATTCTTGCCATTCTCTTTTCTTTACCACGATTTTTTGAAGTTGCCACAGCTGTAGAATGTATTAATACTTCAAAACCACAATTTCCACCAACAACAAAAATACCTCAATTAATTAATAATTCTTTAATTAATTCTTCCTCTTCAATTTCTTCTTTAATTTTATCTTCCTCCTCCTCTTCTTCACCAATTATTATTGAATGTATTTCTTATGTACAAAGAACTGGATTACCTCAAGTATTTTGTTAATTTAAATTAATTTTAATTTTTCCTTTTTAAGAATCAACTCTACCGAAGTTTTTATCATATTTTGTTAGGCTCAACGTTTGTTACTATATTGCCTGGTAATTTTTTAAGAAATTATAAAAACTTTTAATTTTTGCCCTACTAAACGTTCAGATTTCAAACCTCGAATAGGTAGCCCTCCCAAAAGGCAATGGAAAAACGAGTACTTATATAAACTCTAATATACTTAGACTGTAATATAAATAATGAGCCCTATTGTAAACGGAGAAAATAAGTATTAAACTACAATTTTTATCCCCATCAAATGCCCTACTAAACGTTAAAATTTCAAACCTGAAATAGGCAGCCCTCCCTCAATTAATTACTCCCTCCAGCGGGATGTCGAACAATAATTACCTAAGATGGTTACTCCCCGAACTACAATAATTATATTTTCTATTTTCTAACTGCTTTTTCCTTGATCTTTAATAATTTAATTTTTTAATTAAAAATTTCTAATTTTATTTTTTTATCAAAAAAAGGTCTTTTAACATTTATTTTAACTCTACGAATTACTATTGCATTGGGAGAAGCACAACGTTCCCGAAAACGTTTAAGTAGTCATTGTGAACAACAATTATTACGTTGTTCCTCAACAAATAATGAATATAAAAATATTATTAAAAATTGTTATAATGCCGAAAATAGTGAATGTTTGTTCTTCTTTGAACTAAAAAAATTATTATTTATTTTTAGATGGGGGTAAAGAAGAAGAAAAATCGACAAATAATTTATTTAATGAAAAACAGCAACATAAAATGATGCTTTTAGGAGGACAAAAAAATGGAAATATTTACAAAAAGAATAATTCAATTAGAGGGTAAATATGGGATAATAAAAGAAAAAAAATATTTGTTTTTTAATTTTAAAGAAAAGAACATCGGGCTAATGTACTTATTGTGGTTATTATTGTTAAATTTTTAATTTCTGATATTTTACCGACAGTTTTGGATGTTTTTGAGACAGTAAATAAATTTTTAGAAAATTTTAAAATAAATTTAAATTTAAAAAGTTTATTGGAAACGAAGCATTTATGTCTAGTCCAATGGCTACTTTATGTGTTGATTTTTCGAATATGTTATTAGTTTTGGTAATTTTTAAGTGAAGAAAATAAAAAATAAAAATTATTTTCCCCTTAAAGAATTGTTCAACAAATTTTTGGGTTTTTATTTTTTATGTTAGAGGATTTCGGAATCGGTGTGCTAGACTTTTAACTTTGCCAATAAAATTATCTCCAACACCTACAACGATTATAGCTGATGGAAATGAAGTAAAAATAAATTAAATGAAAATTAAATTTAAAAATTTAATTTAGAGTGCTAGTTGTGGGGTTATTTCACCTCGAATAACTCCCCAATGTTCGGCAACAACAACGGGAACATTAGCTATAAATGGAGGTGGGACAACAACAATTAATACAAATCAACAGTCTGAAAATTCTTTTAAAAAGTTGGGTTTTCTTAAATTATTTAGAATACAAAAATTTCTAAAAATAAATTCTTTTTACGGGAAGGGATGGGGGAGGGGAGAAGAGGCTTAATAAAGTTATTTTTGATGGAAAAGTTAAAAATATATACTGGAGAATTTTGACCAGTGTCTCCAGTATATCTTAATATATGTATGGCTCTTAAATATGTATGGCTCCGGGACCGGAGCTGGCTTCGGTGGAGCCGAAGATTTTGAAATGCCCGGAGCCAACATGGAGCCGTTCCGAAAATCGCCGGGCCTGAGCCAACAAATGCCCAAAACACAGTACTGCTTTAGACTTTTCAGTCAGTCTTCTCATCCCTTAACCTTTAAGATTCTCTTAAAAGCTCTCAAAAATTTAATAATTTAAATATACCCTAAATACTTTAAATATTTTCCAAAAATACTTTTAAATAATTTAAATTTTTTTAAAGCGGCCTTCATATTAGAGATTCTTCTTCAATTTCTCCCAAACAACCACCTCATTCTAATCGTTTTAATAGTATTAATGGTTGTTCATTAAATACAAACAAAATAATTAATGGAAATTTAAATTCAATAGAAAAACAAAAACAAATAAATTTATTAAAAAGGAGAGCTTGTTCTTTAGCTATTGAACAACAAAATAACAACAAAATATCCACTAATTTATCTATGTTTGTTTTTTTTTAATTCAAAAATATTCTAAATATATTTTTAGATTACCTCAACAAAATAATATTTATTTATCTCAACAACCTTTAGCTATTATTTCACAACAAATATAAATAATTTTAAAAAAGGAAAAAAACTTTCAATTTGTGCTATTATAATTATTTTATTTAAATTTTTTTGTTATTTTTAAAATTAAATAATTTTATTTTTTTTCATTAAAATAAAATTAAATAATTAAATTTTAGTTAAATTTTAGAGTTAATTTAATAATTTCAATTAATTTTTTAAATTAAATTTTATTTCCAAAATCAATAATTAATTATTCCCCAAATTAATGAATAATCAATTATAGGGAATTAGACAATAAAGACTTGATTGTCTTTAATTAATTTTTTTTATTTATAAATACAATTAAAATTCCCCTTCACTCTCCTCATTCTCTAATTTTAAAAAAATTTACCTCTCTCTCCCTTTACCAAAAAATTATTTAAAAAAATTTAAATAAATGTATTTATTAATTAATTATTTAATTATTTTAATTATTTTCCCCTTAAAAATAAATTGTTTTTGGCAAACAAAACATTCTTCAAAAGAATTTGAATGTTTATCTGATTTTATTTTGTTAAAAGAAAATATTCAAACAGAAATTTTTATAAAAGAAATTTTTGATATAAAAAATATAATTTTAAAAAATAATTTAAAAAATATTTATTTAAATAAAAAAGAAATGGAAGAAATTATGGGGAAAGAATATACAAATAATTGTTTTGAAAAAATTGATAAATTAATTAAAAAAACAAAAAATAATGAAAATATTAAAATTGAAAATATTTTTAAATTTATTAAGGAGGATTATTTAATTATTTCTGAGGAATATAAAATTAAATTAAGTTTGTAGTTATTTACTAAATTGTTTTTTTATTATTAAAAATCAGAAAAGACCCCCCAAAGTTATTTGAATGAAGAATTAGCCATTTACTAGAAACCAGAATTTTGGGAGGAATTAGGAAATATTTTAAAAATTTCTGACTTTTAAATTTAGAAATTAGATCTAGTTCCTTACCCGAATTCTAATGTAATAAAGGAGTGACAATAAGTTAGTTAAAGGAGTAGGCCCAGATATTTATAATGTCAATTTAGTGCTTAAATGAATAACAAAATAAAATAAGAAAAAAATAAACCATTTTAATAAAAAAATATTTATTTATTTATCTATTTGAATATCAAATTAACTTTCTAGTTAATAGATTCAAATTTCAAATTTAAGCAATTATTCTGTATTTAACAATTTTCGTAAAATGAGAAGGAGACTTGAAGAATTCAGAAACTTTTTAAAAAAGTCTTAATGAGAAATATCCTATATACATGCTATCCTTTATTTTAAAATTCTTTTTTATTAATTTAGAAAAACAGTCTCATTGCTTGGCTAATTTTTTATTTGAAACATATGGAGCAGCCTATATTTCCTTTAAAGAGGACCCAGAATTTTTGGAAAATAAAGAAGATTTTGTTGATGATTATTACAGACTTACTTCTGGAGAACATTTTTATTTTACTTTAAAATGGAATTGGAATAAGCCAAAAGTAGAGGAAGGAAATAAGGATCATAAACTTCCTTTAATTAAGCGTATATTTAATCAAGACCAGCCAGAATTTAAAAAACTTAAGGAATGTAATGACATTCTGAAAGTTCATAAAGGGTAATTATTTTATTAATAAAATTTTTTTAGTTGGATATTTTAAAAAAATAATTTTAAGAAGATTAAATAAATTTTATGGATTTTTGAATGTATTTAGTTAAATCTGAGATTCTTCAATTTAAATATTGTAAAGCATACATATAGCTATTTTAATTCCTAGGGCTATGTAGTAGGCGGCGTGGTGTAATGGTTAACACATCACCCAGTCTACTGAAGATGCTGGAACGCTCCCAGCCGCCGAATAACCTTTCGCACTAGCTAAAGGAGAGAAATAGCTATAGCTCAGCTGCTTTACTTTAGTTACTATAAAAAATTAATTTTTAAATTTTAAGAATATACAAAAACAAAAAAGGAAAAGCTTTTATTTATTATGATAAAATTTACAATCGTTTTAATCCCACCCAAATTTACTTCAATAAAGTACCTCATTGTAAGTTTAATTTTTTTTAATTAAAAATAAAATTTTAAATTTAGCTTTAAAAAATATTAAAATTAATGAAAATATTTTAAAAAACGGAGAGATTATGTGTAGTGTTTGTCTCGAAAAATTTAAAATTGATGAAGAAGTTAAACAATTAATTCCTTGTAATGTATGTAATTAAATTTAGAATTTAATTAAAAAATTATTTTCTTAGCATATTTTCCATGAAAAATGTATTTTTGAATGGTAAATTAATTTAATTAATTAATTTATTTAATTAATTTAAATTTAAGGATTGAAACGAAAAACTTCAAAATAATTAAAAAAATTGAGGATCATGTTGTCCCCATTGTAATTATTTATTAAAATAAATTATATTTTTAATGTTTAAACAAAAATTTGTTTAAAAGAATATAGTATTATAGTGGTGGGGTCTTTAAAAAATTAGTAGGAAATCTCCATTAAAATTTGTGGATAGACCAGTGTTTATAAGACTTAAGATAGGAGGAGACGGAAATTTATTTCTACTTACGATTATCCAAATATGGGTAACCTGAGCCGCCAACGATTTTTCTGACAAGTGATTAATGGTAAAGGACTATTAAGAGGTATTTCGGTAGATTAAGGAAGGGATATGCGGCGACTAAAATCCTATTATATCTCTCCACATCCACCGATATCCCTCTTGATCCATCTATGTCAGATAAAATTTTCTGGTGGGATATTTTTGGGCTTTTAGTTCAATAATGCTAACAATGATTGCTTAAAACTTTGCAGATTAGACTATAGGAGCGACAAATTTACATATTATATTTTTATAAATTTTAACTCCTTCCCAGTTATTTTAAAGTCCGTCAGATGAATCATCCTTACACACAACAAAATTTTCTTAAAAAAATTTTTAGTTTCAAGTCATTCTTTTAAATGAAAAAAAAATTTAAATTATAGTAAATTTATTTATTTAAAAATAGTTTTGTGACTGCCCATTATGCCGTAATAAAATTATAATTGACCAAACACCAAACAATGTTCAACCTAATTTAGAAGAGAATACAATTGAAAATAAAGATAATTATTCAAATTCAGGCTTTCATAATATTTCTGAAATAAATGAAAATTTCAATGAAGCAGAAGTAAACAATTATAGTGAAGATATTATAAAAGGAATAGATTATCTTGGGCAATTTTTGGGAAATTATTAGGTAATTATAATTAATTAAAATTTAATTTATTAATAATTTTAATAGATTACAGCTATAATTGAAGTGAAAAGAAAAATTGTATATAAAATTGTGTTACCCGAAACCCGGACTTTTTTCGCCCCAAAACTCGACCCAAGAAATTTTTATAAACCCGACCGATATTTTTCATTTAAATTTTTTCAATCAAAGGAGGAAATCTTTCTCCTTGCTTTCCAAAATTTTTAATTTTTTCGCCTGCAGCGATGAATTAGAAGAAATCTGATCGAAACATACATCGCCTTTTTAATGTTTTTTATATGTATTCTTTATTTTAGAGCCCGGATGATAGTATATTTTTTCGATATTTGCGAAAAGATATCAATCGAAAAAATTTAAAAACCGAAAAAAATCGAACGTCATTATTTGTTTTTTTATTTTTTATTTGAAAAACATCTTATGCTCTCAGAATTCTTTCAGATAAAATTACCCTCCCCGAGGAATTAAAAGCATCATTTTTGAAAATTTTTCATAACTTTTGATAAAATTATTCGTTTGTTAAAATTTTTTGTACTATAAGGAAATTTTTGATGCTTAATCAACCTATAAAAAGATAATAAAATCAAACAATCGTAGGACGAGGGTGGGAAATTAAAACATTATTCGAGGGTGGGAGAACGCTACTACTAGGACAGAATTGAACCAACATACTGGAAGAGACGTGCTAGCACTAGAGATCGGACAAACGGAAAAATCAAATATCAAATCAAACTATTTGATATTTGAAAGTATTTGAAAAAATTTGATTTTCTTCAAAACTCATCGAACAAATATTTGATCAAATAAAATTTGATCAAATATTTGATTTTGTTTATTAGTTATTGTTTATTAGTTAAATTGTTTATTAGTTATAATTTATGACGGATCATGATCCGCAAAATTGTCCATGTTCAAAACAAACCCAAAAGTTTTAGGTCAATATTCTTAGACTTCAGTCGGGATGTTCCTTCTGAAAATGTCCTTCTGTAATTTCATAATTTTTGCTTGCAGGGCTAAAAAAGGATGCATTCTGGCTTCTTCGTCTTGTATAAATTTAAAGATTCGCCTACGATGTTAAAAAGAGATGAATATTTGCTTCTGGGCCTTTATACTTTATAAAAGTTTTGGCGGTTTGCGTGTTTCTGTATTGAATAATAAAGTATCATTTAAATTTCTTAGTCTTCTTCGTCACCAAAAATGTTTTGTATGGAGAAGCAGAACTTTCCAAGAAGTGATTTTCCAAGACTTAATCCTTACTTATGATTCTTTATTCAAAACAATTTTTAATTAAAGTCAGGAATATTATATAATTATTTAAATAAATTATTTTGAAATAATTCTTAAAGTTAAATATTTTGAAATATTTAAAAATAAATTTTGCACTTAGCTAATCAAAAAAATATGTACTTTTACATTTTATAAAAATGTGTACTATTAATGCCGATAAAATTAAAATATATCCTATGTACCTACATATGTATAATTTTTTATTTAGTAAATAAATAACAATTTAGTTTTTTAACTCTTTTTTTTTTATTTATAAAATTTAATTTAAAAATGTATTTAAAAATAATTATTTTAATTAAATTATTTTTATTAATATTTCCAAATTATTATTCAAAAAATATTTTAAAACCTAACCAAAATATATTAATTGAAAATTCAAAAAGAAATATAAAAGAGGATGGAAATTTATTCATTAAAGTATTAAAAATGGAAATTACAAAAATAAATCAAAATAATATTAATTTAATTAATGAATATGGGGAAGTAATGGATAATTTACTAGAAATTGATATTGAAATAAATTTTGAATTAAATAATAATGATTTAATTTATATAGCATTTAATTGTAATATAATTATTAAATTATTTTCTTTTGCGTGTAAATGGGCTCGATCTGATAAAATTAATGTGCCAAGTATAGGATCAACTCCACTTTTATTTTTTCTATTTAATTATAGTAAATTTAAATATGCACAGTTTAACCTTGTTTTTAGATATCCAGTTGGGATTGAAAAATCGGAACTTATAACGAAATGTATCCCGATAGAATGTATCTTTTAAGGAAATTTTTTTTGAAAAATTTCTTAAATTGAAGAGTACCTAATTTTGATTGCATATAAAAATGAAGTTCGACCGTATTAGTATCTTAAAAAATCTTAAATGATATAAAAATTAAAAAACAAAATATATTGTAATAAACGATTATTCAGATGCTTGCTTTGAAAACGGAAAAAAATCTTATAAAAGAAATAATATTGATATTAAGCTATTAAAAAATGGCTCGGAAATAAAGATTATTAGAATTAAAGAATTGTTTGAAGATGACCTTAGTGATGAGACTTATAGAGAAGGATTTGATATTTGTTTAAAAAAAGTAAATATGGAAGGAGGAATTGTAAGTTTTTAGTCCGTTGGAATTAAAATCTTCAAGATATTGGATCGAAATCTCGAAAAATTCGATTCTCGATAAATCGCAAAATGATGTATGTAAAATGGTCTTGATGTATAGGGGGTCGACTTTTCAGTGCGCGGAATCCTTTCGCGAATATAAAAAATTTAGACGCTGGTCTAGTTTATACGTCCAATGAAATCAAAAGAAAATTGGATTTTTCTTGGTGTTGCAAAGTTGGGGGTATGGTTCCAAAACATTTCTTCATTTTCGGGACCACGCCCACTGGGTCTAGGACCATTCCCTACTCTATTCATCGAAATTTCTAAAAGTTATAGCCATTTTTAAAAATTTGAGAAAAATAAATGGCCTTATATTTAAAAATAAAGGTAATGTAAAGGGGGCTGGGTAAACTCAACAAAAGTAAAAAATATATAAAAGTAAATTAATTAATTTAAGACAATGGTAAGCATTAAACCAATTTTTTATGCTAATATAGAAGTAAATGGGACTGGTGAAGAGGAAATAAAAATTATAAATGTAAATGGAATAGATACATATCTTAATGAATGGAGAGATGTTCAACACAAATTAACAAGATTAATTTGTTATTTGAATCCTGAAGGACCTAAAAAATTAATTAAAAGAACCAAATATAATAATGTATTTCCTCTTAAACTTTTAAAAATTTACATAATCAAGAATACCCGAAAATAAGATATTGGTAGTTATGGGAATCGAGAAAGATATTCTTAATTAAAATAAATATCAGAATTTCCACAAACATAGCAGAAATTTTTGAATTGATACACACAACACTCAGAGTAAAATGATAGCTCAACCAAATTTGATTTTAGTTTTTTATTAGCGTGCTAAAATATCAGTTTTTCTTATATTATCATAACAAGAGAAGCACGAAAACATAAGAAACAAAAAATATTTCAATGAGAATATGTATTTAGAACAGGGTTTCGATATCTGCGGATTTTTCCTTATTTTGTGGTTTTTTGATAGAGCGATAAGGATTATTTTTAAAAATGCGGATTTGCGGATTTTTGTGGTAATTCAATTTTTGTGTTTGATAATTTGCGGATTTTTAAAAATTCGAGATCGAAACCCTGATTTAAGATAAATTCAAATACTATTTTTTGTGAATGTAACTATCAATAAGATTCGAAAATTAAAAAAGGAAGAAGTTGAAAACTGTTTTAATTCCGAGATCCTACGTTCTCAACGAAAAACGGGGGTAAAGCAATTCAAAAAATATTTTCGACATCTTGGGGTAGGTGTAAGAATTTTCTTTTATGTTCGCTGGATAGCCAATAAAAATTCCTACAAATACAAATGATGTCGACGATTTTTTACAACCTATTTTCATATCGTTGTTACCTATTTTGCCATTTTATACAACTTATTTGGTACCTATTTTAAAGTTTTTACAACCTAAAAAATGGTCCCTTAATAATGAGACTAGAGAAAATTATTGGAGGAAATACATTATTTTAAAATAGAAAAGAAATAAAAATATTTTTAATGGAATAATAGAAAGTAAAAAATTTATGGAAAAACAGGGGTATTCTCATATAGAAATTTGTATAAAATTTGAAGAAAAAGGAATTTTTTTCATTCATTTATCTGAAGAACAGGAAGAAGAAATTGTATTTTTTG
The DNA here is from genome assembly GCA_963681835.1 of Meloidogyne enterolobii. Taxonomy (NCBI): domain Eukaryota; kingdom Metazoa; phylum Nematoda; class Chromadorea; order Rhabditida; family Meloidogynidae; genus Meloidogyne; species Meloidogyne enterolobii. The sequence goes on along the minus strand of CAVMJV010000087.1, from coordinate 531,684 downwards.
TTAAAATTGAAGAAGAAAATGAAGAAAAATGTGTTTCTAAAATGTTTTTTGAATTAAACAAAGTTGAGAAAAGAATTTTAGAAAGTTATAGAAAAGTTTTGGTAATTTATACTAGTAAAGCAAAAGAAGAAGAAAAATATGAAGATGGAGAGATGTTTATTTTTGATGAAAATAATGAGGAAAAAATATATGGAGAAACGATTTATATTTTTGAATTAATACCTTTATTTAATTTTGGAGTTTATAATTTTGAAATATTTAATGAAAATATTAAAAAAAGAAAGAGAGAAGAAGATAATGAATGAATTGGAGAAAGTTTTAAAATTGTGAAAATAAATTGAAAGATTACTAGTTTGTTAATGATTTTTTAATTGTAATTTACATATTTACGTAAAAAACGTGACAGTAAAATAATTTGTAAAAAAAATAAAAAATATGTTAGCAGCAAATTTTAATTTGAAATAATGTTATACTAAATCAAATTACAAAAAATAGTATATATATAAATTCAATTTATGTATATATGTAGTTTAAAAATCGACAAATATACCCACATATTTATTCAGATCTAAAGTGTTTAATTGTTGTTTAAATGTTTAAAGTTTGGGGAATGACAGTATTTCGGGTGGTGGTTCCAAACTGTATTGATCAAGTTTGATCAACCGTAAAATGATATTTTTTGTATATTTAAAAAGTGATATTTTTTCAAATCTTTGTTCAATTTTTTTTCACACCTTTGTATTCATTTGGTTTAAATCAAGCATAAAAAAATATCAGGGTTCAAAATTTTGTTCTACGCTTTATCCTTAAATTCTTAATCCAAGTACTCTACCAATTTTATACTCTAGATAAGTTTAACAATACAATAAAGGAATATACATTCTAATATAAATACATAATTACCTAATCACATTTAAAGATAGGGATAAAAATAGGGAAATATACACAATAGTTTGTCATACATACTAATCATCTATTTTTCATTTATTTATTAATTATAGTACATACATCAATTCCTACACATCAGGCTAGTGCATCAACAGAATCAAGCATCATAGAACTCTTCTAAATTTGCGAAATTTTCAAAAGTATTCCAATGATTAATAATTACCCTCTAGGCCAACATCGCCATTATCAGTGCCGCCTTCGTCCTCCGCTTGCTGACGCCTTACTCTAGCTCTGATTACGTACTCCTCCTCAGTTTCAGGTACCTTCACTCCGTCCTTAGCTGCCTCCGCCTTCGACTTTTCAACCATTTTCCTGAAACAAAAATATACATACATTTTAATCGTTCACACTATTTTCATACTTGATTATATCTGGGAATTCTTTGTTGCCATTCTCTGAAAAAATTATTTATTGTTGGAGGCAATTATTAATGTTTTTATTACCCTTATACTTGCGGTAGCTCACAGAAGCAACCTTTAGCTATTATTTCGGCTCCTATACAAAGGATCGTTTTTTAAAGGGTCGCCCTGTTAAAGGATCGTCGCGGGCAAAAAGTATTAAAGGGCCGTTCATTAAAGGATCGTCCATCAAAGGATCGTCACGGGTAAAAACGTTCAAAGGATCGTCATTTTTTAAAAATTGCATAAAGTCAGTTCAGTGCCATCAGTTTGGTTGCAGTGATGTGCCAGTCTGATAATGGTGATTAAGAGGGATATCGGCGGATTTGAAAGGATTAACGTGAATCAATTTTTCACGTCGAGGCGAAAATTTGAGATGGATATCCACGGATTTGGAGTATCATATCCGTGCTCATCCGTATCCATCAAAGAACATTATCCATATCCGTCCTTATCCGGTTATATCCGCGGATATCCGGACATTATCCATATCCAAGAGCAGGTCTGCATTTAATTAATAAAAAATTATTTGAAAAATTTAAAGAAAATAGACCCGAGGCAAAAAAACGAAAAAAATCTCTAAAAAATACGGGACTCAAACGTCTTCTTTTGGGTGGGGACTCAAAAACGATCCTTTGAACGTTTTTACCCGTGGCGATCCTTTGATGGACGATCCTTTACTGAGCGACCCTTTAATACTTTTTGCCCGCGACGATCCTTTAATTGTTTTTAGACGTTACGATCCTTTGAACGTTTTTAGCCGTGGCGATCCTTTTATGTTACGATCCTTTGTAGGGACACGATTATTTCACAACAAATATAAATAATTTTAAAAGGAAAAAAAACTTTCAATTTGTGCTATTATAATTATTTTATTTCAATTTTTTTGTTATTATTAAAATTAAATAAATTTATTTTTTTCATTAAAATAAAAGAAAATAATTAAATTTTAACTAAATTTTAGAGTTAATTTAATAATTTAAATTAATTTTTAATTAAATTTTATTTCCAAAATCAATAAATAATTATTCCCCAAATTAATGAATAATCAATTATGGGGAGTTAGACAATAAAGGCATTGTTGTCTTTAATTAATTATTCATTTATATAAATACAATTAAAATTCCCCTTCACTCTCCCCATTCCCTAATTTAAAAAAATTTACCTCTCTCTCCCTTTACCAAAAAATTATTTAAAAAAATTTAAATAAATGTATTTATTAATTAATTATTTAATTATTTTATTAATTATTTTCCCCTTAAATATAAATTGTTTTTGGCAAACAAAACATTCCTCAAAAGAATTTGAATGTCTGTCTGATTTTATTTTGTTAAAAGAAAATATTCAAACAGAAATTTTTATAAAGGAAAAGTTTGATATAAAAAATATAATTTTAAAAAATAATTTAAAAAATATTTATTTAAATAAAAAAGAAATGGAAGAAATTATGGGGAAAGAATATACAAATAATTGTTTTGGAAAAATTGATAAATTAATTAAAAAAACAAAAAATAATATAAATGAAAATATTGAAATTGAAAATATTTTTAAATTTATTAAGGAAGATTATTTAATTATATCTGAAGGATATAAAATTAAATTAAGTTTGTAGTTATTTAAGTTATTTTTTTATTTTTAAATAATACATATTTGTTTTTTTTTAATTTTATCAAAAAATCAAAAAAGACCCCCCCCCCCCCCCCACAATTATTTAAATAAGAAACTAACCCTTCACTAACAACCAGAATTTGGGAAGGAATTGAGAAATACTTTAAAAATTTCTGACTTTTAAATTCAGAAATTTGATTTAGTTCCATTCCCTAATTTAAATGTAATAAAGGGGGATAATAAGTTAGTTAAAATCTGATATGTATTGTGGTGGCCGAAATATTTCTAGTGAAAATTCAATGCTTAAATGAATAACAAAATAAGATAATTAGTGTTGGAGTTTTCGAATCTGGCCTACGTTCGACTCATTTTTCGGGCTTCATTTTTATCGAGTCGGGCATCGAGTCTTTTTTGGGCCAAAATTCGATGCACGATTCAATCTTTCGAACCGAATTGGGCCCCCAACACTAAAGATAAGAAAATGTCAATTATTTATTTGAATATGAAATTAATTAACTTTCTATTCAATAAATTTACTTAAAAGAAATATTTCGGTATTTAACAATTTTTGTAAAATGAGGAGATTTGAAAAATTGAAATACTTTTAGAAAAAGTTTTAATGAGAAATATCCCATATCCTTTCTTGCAATTTTAAGTTATTTTTGTTAATTTAGAAGAACAGTCTCATTGCTTAGCTAATTTTTTATTTGAAACATATGGAGCAGCTTATATTTCCTTTAAAGAGGATCCGAAATTTTTAAAAAATAAACAAAATTTTGTTGAGGATTATCACAGAATTACTTCTGGAGAAAATTATTTGACTAATTTTTTGTTCGAAACATATGGAGCAGACTATATTCCCTTTAAAGAGGATCAAGAATTTTTAAAAAATAAACAAGATTTTATTGAAGATTATTACAGAATTACTTCTGGAGAAAATTATTATTTTACTTTAAAATGGAATTGGAATAAGCCAAAAGTAGAGGAAGGAAATAAGGATCATAAACTTCCTTTAATTAAGCGTATATTTAATCAAGACCAGCCAGAATTTAAAAAACTTAAGGAATGTAATGACATTCTGAAAGTTCATAAAGGGTAATTATTTTATTAATAAAATTTTTTTAGTTGGATATTTTAAAAAAATAATTTTAAGAAGATTAAATAAATTTTATGGATTTTTGAATGTATTTAGTTAAATCTGAGATTCTTCAATTTAAATATTGTAAAGCATACATATAGCTATTTTAATTCCTAGGGCTATGTAGTAGGCGGCGTGGTGTAATGGTTAACACATCACCCAGTCTACTGAAGATGCTGGAACGCTCCCAGCCGCCGAATAACCTTTCGCACTAGCTAAAGGAGAGAAATAGCTATAGCTCAGCTGCTTTACTTTAGTTACTATAAAACATATGGAGCAGCTTATATTTCCTTTAAAGAGGATCCGAAATTTTTAAAAAATAAACAAAATTTTGTTGAGGATTATCACAGAATTACTTCTGGAGAAAATTATTTGACTAATTTTTTATTTGAAACATATGGAGCAGCCTATATTTCCTTTAAAGAGGACCCAGAATTTTTGGAAAATAAAGAAGATTTTGTTGATGATTATTACAGACTTACTTCTGGAGAACATTTTTATTTTACTTTAAAATGGAATTGGAATAAGCCAATAGAGGAAGGAAATAAAGATCATAAACTTCCTTTAATTAAGCGTATATTTAATCAAGACCAGCCAGAATTTAAGAAACTTAAAGAATGTTATGAAATTTTGAAAGTTCATGAAGGGTAATTAATTAATTAATTGAATTTTTTTAGTTTGGATATTTAAAAAAATTAATTTCAATAAAATAGATTTTATGGATTTTTGAATGTTTTTAGTTGAATCTGAAATTCTTCAATTTAAATATTGTAAAGCATACATACATACATACAGTGTGTCCAATAATGATACGTCCACCCTAATTTTTACCGATTTTGGAATGTCATTGACATATAATCTTTTTGAAATTTTTTATAATATTGAAAACGTATATTTATTGGACACACTGTATAGCTATTTTAATTCCTATATGCAGTAGGCGGCGTGGTGTAATGGCTAATACATCAGTCCGGTCTACTGAAGATGCTGGTTAGTCCCAGCCGTCGAATAACCTTTCGCATTAGCTAAAGGAGAGAAATAGCTATAGCCCAGCTGCTTTACTTTATTTAAAAAAAATTAATTTTTAAATTTTAAGAATATACAAAAACAAAAAAGGAAAGGAATTTATTTATTATGATAAAATTTACAATCGTTTTAATCCCACCCAAATTTATTTCAATAAAGTACCTCATTGTAAGTTTTAATTTTTTTAATTAAAAATCAAATTTTTAAATTAAGCTTTAAAAAATATTAAAATTAATGAAAATATTTTAAAAAACGGAGAGAATATGTGTAGTGTTTGTCACGAAGAATTTAAGATTGAAGAAGAAGTTAAACAATTAATTCCTTGTAATGTATGTAATTTAAATTTAAAATTTAATTAATAAATTATTTTCTTAGCATATTTTCCACGAGAAATGTATTTTTGAATGGTAAATTAATTTAATTATAATTAATTATTTTATTAAAATTATAGGATTAAAACAAAAAACTCCAAATTAGATAAGAAAATTGAGGATCATGTTGTCCCTATTGTAAATATTTTTTAAATTAAATTATATTTTATTTAATGCTTAAGCAAAAATTTGTTTAAAAGAATATATGATGGAGTCTTTAGAAAATTTAGTGGGGAAGTTCTCCATTAAAATTTGTGGATTATACCAGTTATTTAGAGTTGTTGTCCAAATACGGGTAACCTGAACCGCCAATGATTTTTCTGACAAATTAATGATAAAGGATTTAGAAAAAGGTTTTGCTACAGAGCAGGAATAATAACCTTCAATAATGTTGGGAGCGACAAATTTGCATATTCTATTCTCTTTATAGATTTTAACTCCCGCCTAGGTATTTTAAATTCTGTCAGACGAATCATCCTTACACACAACAAAATTTGTTAAAAAATTTTTTAATTTCAAGTCATTCTTTTAAATGTAAAAAAAATATTTAAATTGTAATAAATTTATTTAAAAATAGTTTTGTGACTGCCCATTATGCCGTACTAAAATTATAATTGACCAAACATCAAACAATGTTAAAACTAATTTAGAAGAGAATACAATTGAAAATAAAGATAATGATTCAAATTCAGGCTTTCATAATATTTCTGAAATAAATGAAAATTTAAATGAAAATTTAAATGAGAACAATTATAGAAATGAAGATGTTTTAAAAGAATTAGATTATTTCACACGATTCTTGGGAGATTATTAGGTAATTATAATTAATTAAAATTAATTTAATAATTTTATAATAATAGATTGCAGCTATGTATAATTGAAGTGAAAAGAAGTGAACTAAAAATTGTATATAAAATTGTGTTACTCGAAACCCGGACTTTTTTTCGCCCCAAAACTCGACCCTGGAAATTTTTATAAACCCGACCGACATTTTTCATGGAAATTTTTTCAATCAAAGGAGGAAATCTTTCTCCTTGCTTTCCGAAATTCTTAATTTTTTCGCTTGCAGCGATGAATTAGAAGAATTCTGGACAAAATATACATCGCTTTTTTAATGTTTTTTGAATTGTATATTCTTTATTTTAGAGCCCGGCTTTTTCGATATTTGCGAAAAAATATCAATCGAAAAAATTTAAAAACCGGAAAAAAATCGAACGTCATTATTTGTTTTTTGATTTTTTATTTGAAAAACACTTAATGTTCTCAAAATTCTTGCATGCGGCGCTGAAATGAGGGAATACTTTTTTATTATCTAGCATACTCGCGTTTCCCCCACGAGAATGAAGGATATAGAGGGATTTGAAGTGATTAAGAGAGTATTTTGAGGATTAAGAGGGATATAAAGGGATTGCAAATCTAAGGGAGATTAGAAGGATTGTAAGGATTAAGAGGGATTTTGGTAGATTAAGTAAGGGATATACGTTGATTAAACTCCACTTATATCCCTCGATATCCCTCCATATCCACCGATATCCCTCTTGATCCATCTTTGTCAAATAAAATTCCCCTGGTAATTCCCCCTCCGCCCGGGCTTTATTTTATTTTTCCTGATATTTTATCAATTTTCATTAAATTTAAATGTATTACATACATATATCATTTTGGGCATTTAAATATTTATGTAAAGTTTTTTTTAAATATTTCTAGTTTTTGTCGTGTGTTACAATATTCACTCGATTAATTCCCCAGGGAATTTTTGCATCATTTTTTGAAAATTTTTCAGAACTTTTGATAAAATTTTTTGTATTATAAGGAAATTTTTCATGATGAATCAACCTATAAAAAGATTATAAAATCAAACAATTGTAGGTTGAGGGTGGGAAAACGTTACCATCGGTCTTGTAAAAATACAAAGATTTTCGCCTACGACGTTAAAACGAGATGAATATCTGCTTCTGGGCCTTTTACTTTATAAAAGTTTGGCGTTTTGCGTATTTTTAAAATTTGGCTTTTGGCACGCAATGAGAAAATTTTGGCACACAGCCGTGATAACTATCTGTAAACTAACAATAAGCATACATATGTAGGATAAACTTGCTTCAAATTTTGAAGAGAATTTCCTTGTTTTAACCAGATTCTGTATTGAATATAAAGTTTTCTTTAAATTTCTTAGTCTTTTTCGTCTCCAAAAATGCTTTGGATGGAGAAGCAGACTTTCCAAGAAGTGATTTTCCAAGACTTAATCTTTACTTATAATAAATACTTCATTCAAACTAATTTTTAATTAAAGTCAAATTAAAATATTAAATAATTATTTAAATAAATTATTTTGAAATAATTCTTAAAGTTTAATATTTTGAAATATTTAAAAATAAATTGTGCACTTATTTAATAAAAAAATATACATTTCATAAAAATATATACTATTAATGCCGATAAAATAAAAGTATATTCTATGTAAATTTTTTATTTAATAAATAAATAACCATTTAGCCCTTTTAACTCTTTTTTTTTATTTTTTTATTTTTATTAAAGAAAATGTACAATTTAAAAATAATTATTTTAATTAAAATATTTTTATTAATATTTCCCAATTATTATTCAAAAAATATTATTAAACCTAACCAAAAAATATTAATTGAAAATTCAAAAAGAAATATAAAAGACAATGGAAATTTATTAATTAAATTAATAAAAATGGAAATTACAAAAATGAATCAAAATAATATTAATTTAATTAATGAAGAGGGGGAAGTAATGGATAATTTACTAGAAATTGATATTGAAATAAATTTTGAATTAAATAATTATGATTTAATTTATATAGCATTTCATGGTAATATAATTTTTGAATTAATTTTTAGTTGCTAATGAGTCGAACCGATAAAATTGGACACGAAAAATAATGTGCCGAACATCGGCATAGTCCCGGTTTATTTATATTGAGTCTAATGCAGAGACAATATTTTTTATTTGCTAACGGGCTGAAAAAATCATACCTTATATCAAGGTGCATCTTTAATAGAAGGTGTCACTTAGGCAGTTCTCCCTATTTAGGGGCCAACCAAAGCAAATTGAAGAGTACCTATAATTTTGTATCGAATTACCTTACAAGACAAGCTTCGTTATCTTAATCTAGATATAAAAATTAAAACAAAATTTAATTAAATAGTCTTTAGATGCTTGCTATGAGAATGGATATAAAAAATACAATAAAAATAATATCGATAAAAAAATGTTAAAAAATGGCTCGGAAATAAAAATAATTAGAATTAAGGAGTTGTTTGGCGATGATTCTGGTAGTACTGACACTTATAGAGAAGGATTGGATATTTGTTTAAAAGAAGAAAATATGGAAGAGGGAACTGTAAGTTTAAGGCTTTTGAAATTGCAATCTCCTTCAATTTAATATTGGAATTAGGTATTTATGTAGAGCCAAACCCCACTACTATAAGATAAACACTTAGGATTGAAAATATTGTCTTAAATCGAATGTATCCATTAATAGAGATTTTTTGATTATTTGTTAATATCTGATTTCTTTATTTTAATTAGTCAATGAAGGTAGAAACTTATGTTCATAAATTGAGCTGATGCATAGGTGATTAATTTGATGTAAAGGGAATTAACTTTTATATCTTAATTACACAATAAGACTAATAATAATTTAATTAATTTAAAGACAATGGTAGCAATTAAACCAATTTTTTACGCTAAAATGGAAGTAAATGGGACTGGTGAGGAGGATATAAACATATTAAATGTAAATGGAATAGATACATATCTTAATGAATGGAGAGATAAACAACACAAATTAACAAGATTAATTTGTTATTTGAATCCTGAAGGACCTAAAAAATTAATTAATAAATAATTATTAATTAATAAAAAAAAAATAATTATTAATTAATTACCTCCATAAATAATTTAAAAAAAATAATCGTCATGGGAAATGCAAAAAGACCATGTACATCGATTAGTACGGACAGTGAAATTGATAAAACACCGCTTTTATCAACTGAACAACTTGAACAAATTTCTCGTAATGTTGTTCAACTTCTGACACCATTAATTGAAACTACAATTAAAACCTTATTTGAACAATTACATCAAAAATTCAGCAACAATCTTCCATCCCAAAACCCACAACCAACATCTCAGTGGGGTTGCCCCCCGAATCTAATGCCACCAAAAATTCGTCAGGCAGCAGAAACAATCCAACAACTTCGACAGCCCAAATTCGATGAAAAACTTAAGGAGTTATATGAAAAGAAGAGCTATTATGCAGTTATCGAAAGATTCCCTGAAATAGATAATGAAGAAGAAGATATTAAGGTTATAGAGAAGAATGTTAATGCTGTTGTGAACAACAAAAACTTCCAAGATAATAAAACATTCGAAGTAAAAAGACATGGAGCCAAAAAACAAAACAACTATCACCGCATCATCAAAGTTAAATTCTCATCACCTTCTGCTGCACACTCTTTTATTAATCAATACAGAAATATCCATCAACCTAAATTGGGTGGGCATAGTCCCTTCGCAAGAAGGGACTTAACCCCACCTGAACTACAGCTGCAAAACTATTTGAAACAGCAAGTGAGGGAAATTAATGAGAAACATGGAAATGGAACTGCTTGTTACCGTAATCTTAAAATTCATTTTAAAAAACAGTGACCATGGGTTAGGATTTAGGGACCTCACAGAAAAATAAAAAAATTAAAAATTTGAAATGCTTACTTTTAAACATTCGCTCCATTAATTCAGAAAAAACTACATATAAATTGGTTGAATTAGAGAATTATCTAATTAAAAATAATATCGACATAGCATTTTTATGCGAGACATGGCTAAGCGATAAAATATCCGATAAAACCCTTTTGCTATCGGATAATTATAACTTTTTAAGGATAGATAGAATTACTAGAGGGGGAGGCGTAGGCGCATTTTACAAAAAGGAACTAAAAATTGTTAAAATTCCTACTCTATCAATGTCCCAGTATAATCACGAACTTCTTACCCTTGATATATACTCAGAATTTAAACGAATAAGATTTCACTTCATATATAGGCTTCCAAATACGAAATTAAATGACGATAAAAAAATTTGGGGAGTTATAAAAGAAAAATACAAAAATGAACTTTCACATGTTATATTAGGAGATTTTAACCTTCCAAAAATAAATTGGCAGGAGTCCGCACTTCCAAAAGATAAACAGAGTTTATATTATTACAATACCATAAATAAGTTAGACTTACACCAAATAATAAAGGAGCCAACAATGTACAATAATAACCATACACTAGACTTAATCCTACAGAATAAACAATTAATTGAAAAATATAATATAATTAATGATCTAGTTGTAAGTGACCACAAACCAATATCATTTGAAGTAATTTTTCCAATAGAAAAAGTAAAATCTAAAGAGAAAAGAAAAGTATTACTATTTAAGAAGGGAAAATATAAAACAATTAATTGGTATTTAGCTCAATACGATTGGTCCAATTTATTTAATAACAAAAATCCGTCAGAAATGGCCGAAATGCTAAATCTTATAATAACACAAACAATTCAAAAATTCATCCCATTTAAAAAATTCGGTGAAAAAAAACCCTTGAAATATCCTAAAGAAATTAGAGATACCATTAAACAAAAGGCTTTGGCATGGAAAAAGTTTAAATTAGGCGAGATCAATAAAGACAATTATAAAAGTCTTGAAATTAAATGTAAATTAGAAATAGAAAAATATAAAAACAAACATATATCTAAAAAGATAGGATCAGGGCATATAGGGGAGATATATAAATTGATGAAAAGAAACAAATTTAATTCTGGGATACCAATACTTAAGGAATCTGAGGAAAGTGACCCAATATTCTTAGACACTGACAAAGCTAAAAAATTTAAAACAATTTTTGAAGAAATGGTTAGCGGAGATATAAACTATAAACAAATAAGCATCGAAGCTGGTGATGAAAATCATAAAGAAATTATATTTGAACCATATATAATAGAAAAATTACTCAAGAAGCTCCCAAATAAATTATCCCATAGTCCTGAGAATATCAATCAATATTTCCTAAAAAAATGTGCTACCCCATTAGCTCTTCCTCTATCAATTCTATATAACAATACATTTAAGACCGGAATAGTCCCTGAATTATGGAAAACAGCACACATTATACCGATATTTAAAAAGAAGGGTTCAGTAAACGACCCAAAAAATTATAGACCAATTGCATTAACATCTCCAATTTGTAGAATTTTTGAGCGTTTGCTAGCGAATAAGCTATTAGAACACCTTAACAAACATAAAATAATCGCTGAAGAACAATTTGGGTTCTTACCCAAAAGCTCGTGTACACTCCAGATTTTATTATCTATGCAAGACTGGTTCAACTCACTTGATAGAAAAATAGGTACAGACGTCATATATTTTGATTTTCAAAAAGCATTTGATAAAGTAGATCATGAAATACTTATTAGAAAATTACAAGAAATTAAAATAGATAGGTTAACAATTAGATGGGTAGCAAATTTCCTAAATAATCGATCTCATATTGTAAAAATAGATGAAAATTACTCTGAACCATTTTTGCCTAAAACAGGTGTCCCCCAAGGGACTGTCCTGGGACCATTGCTTTTTTTGATTTATATAAATGACCTGCCCAGCCACATTCCAAAAAATATAAAAGTAAAATTATATGCAGACGATTTCAAGCTTTATTCAGAAATAAAGTCAGAAAAAGATTGCATAGAACTACAAAAAGCTATAAACAATGCATATAGATGGGCAAATGATAATAAGCTAGAATTCTCTATTTCAAAAGTAAAAGTTTTAAAAATATACAACAAAATTAATTTTAATTATGAGATTAGTGGTGAAAAAATCGAAGAAGTTACTAACATAAGAGACCTAGGTATATACATAGATAACAGACTTAAATTCGATCAACATATAGCAAAAATTACTAAGTCCTCGTTTATAAGGCTAAATAATATCCTAGGAATATTACCCAAAACATTACCAATAGAAACATATGTAAAAGCATTCAAAACATACGTAAGACCACTTATGGAGTATTCCACTGAAAATTTTAGCCCCAAATTAGAATATCTTAATAAACAATTAGAAAGACCGCAAAAAAGCTTTACAAGGAGAATTTTAAGATATAAATACAAATATCAAAAAATAGGGTATAACGAAAGACTAAAAAGATGCAATCTCCCACCAACTAATATCCGTCGTATAAGAACAGATCTTATGACAACCTTCAAAATAGTAAAGGGTTTCTATAAAATAAAGCCAGAACAAATATTTTCAAAACCTAATAGAAATAATCCGCGCTTACATAGATATCAATTATTTAAAAAACAAGCCAAAAATAATCATTTCTTCTCACATAGAGTTATAGATAGGTGGAATAAACTTCCAAAAAATGAAATCGAAAAAATCAATACCATTCCTCAATTTAAAAAATTTTTAGACAATATATTAATCACAGAAGACTTTTAGATAAAATATTAATCGCCGAAGATTCTAATTTATAAGCAAGAGGTTAATGGAGCGTAATGTATTAACAAAACAAATGTATTAATAAAATATGTAAATCCTACCCAAAATGTTCACTGTTTTGTGTTTTAATTTAATTTTAATTAAATTTTACTTGACCATTTAGTTAAAAATATTTATTTAAGCTATTTTTTTTGATGACATTCGTTTTATTGTGTATAATTTTATTGCATTTATTTATATTTTTTTCTGTGGAGTCCATTTTTTTTAACTATATATTTTTTAACTGTATTACCATATTTTTTTTTTTTTAAATTTTTTTTTGTATAATTTAACTATCTCCATAAGTGATCCTTGTGGATCCAGGAGTATTTATTTTATTGTTTCACATTTTATTTGTGTCGATAAAGAAAAAAAAAAAAACCTAACCAAAAAATATTAATTGAAAATTCAAAAAGAAATATAAAAGACAATGGAAATTTATTAATTAAATTAATAAAAATGGAAATTACAAAAATGAATCAAAATAATATTAATTTAATTAATGAAGAGGGGGAAGTAATGGATAATTTACTAGAAATTGATATTGAAATAAATTTTGAATTAAATAATTATGATTTAATTTATATAGCATTTCATGGTAATATAATTTTTGAATTAATTTTTAGTTGCTAATGAGTCGAACCGATAAAATTGGACACGAAAAATAATGTGCCGAACATCGGCATAGTCCCGGTTTATTTATATTGAGTCTAATGCAGAGACAATATTTTTTATTTGCTAACGGGCTGAAAAAATCATACCTTATATCAAGGTGCATCTTTAATAGAAGGTGTCACTTAGGCAGTTCTCCCTATTTAGGGGCCAACCAAAGCAAATTGAAGAGTACCTATAATTTTGTATCGAATTACCTTACAAGACAAGCTTCGTTATCTTAATCTAGATATAAAAATTAAAACAAAATTTAATTAAATAGTCTTTAGATGCTTGCTATGAGAATGGATATAAAAAATACAATAAAAATAATATCGATAAAAAAATGTTAAAAAATGGCTCGGAAATAAAAATAATTAGAATTAAGGAGTTGTTTGGCGATGATTCTGGTAGTACTGACACTTATAGAGAAGGATTGGATATTTGTTTAAAAGAAGAAAATATGGAAGAGGGAACTGTAAGTTTAAGGCTTTTGAAATTGCAATCTCCTTCAATTTAATATTGGAATTAGGTATTTATGTAGAGCCAAACCCCACTACTATAAGATAAACACTTAGGATTGAAAATATTGTCTTAAATCGAATGTATCCATTAATAGAGATTTTTTGATTATTTGTTAATATCTGATTTCTTTATTTTAATTAGTCAATGAAGGTAGAAACTTATGTTCATAAATTGAGCTGATGCATAGGTGATTAATTTGATGTAAAGGGAATTAACTTTTATATCTTAATTACACAATAAGACTAATAATAATTTAATTAATTTAAAGACAATGGTAGCAATTAAACCAATTTTTTACGCTAAAATGGAAGTAAATGGGACTGGTGAGGAGGATATAAACATATTAAATGTAAATGGAATAGATACATATCTTAATGAATGGAGAGATAAACAACACAAATTAACAAGATTAATTTGTTATTTGAATCCTGAAGGACCTAAAAAATTAATTAAAAGAACAAAATATAATAATGTATTTCCTCTAAAATTAAATATACCCATTTCCGGAGTCAATGAAAAATTAACACTTAATATTTTATGACCTATAAGTGATCCCATATGTAGCTTTTGGGATCACAAATTGTGATCCCATAAGCCTGTAAATAGGCTAACATGTACGCCCAATTCCCACTCCTCTCCTGGGTCCGTACAATAAAAAAGGAGATAAATGCGACAGGACCATCCGTGCTAAAAATATTTTAGAGGAAATACATTATAAAAATAATAGAAAATAGATAAAAATATTTTTAATAAAATAATTGGAAATAATAAACTTGTTGAAAAACAGGGACATTCTCATATAGAAATTTGTATAAAATTTGAAGAAAAAGGAAATTTTTTTATTAATTTCCATTCCGAAGGAACAGAAGAAGAAATTAAATTTTTTGTTAAAATAAAAGAAGAAAATGAAGAAAAATGTGTAGTTAAAATGTTTTTTGAATTAAATGAAGTTGAGAAAAGAATTTTCGAAAGTTTAAGACAAGTTGTGACAATTTATACAAGTAAAGCAGAAGACGAAGAATATGAAGATGGAGAAATGATGTTTATTTTTAATGAAAATAATGAGGAAGGAATATTTGGAGAAAATATTTATATGTTTGAATTAATGCCTTTATTTAATTTTGGAGTTTATAATTTTGAAATATTTAATGAAAATAAAAATAATATTAAAAAAAGAAAAAGAGAAGAAGATAATGAATGAATTGGAGAAAGTTCTAAAATTGTGAAAATAAATTGAAAGATTAAATTTTTAAGTAAATAAATAGTGAATGATTTTTTAATTTGTAAAAAACAAAAAACATGTTAGCAACAAATTTTAATTTGAAAAAATATTATAAATTAAATTACAAAAAAATATATAAAGTCAATTTATATAGTTTAAAAATCTAATATTCATTCAGATCTTAAGTGTTTAGTTGTTGTTTAAATGTTTAAAGTTTGGGGAATGACAGTATTTCGGGTGGTGGTTCCAAACTGTATTGATCAAGTTTGATCACTCGTAAAAAGGTTACGACTCTATAAGTGCAAGAAATCGTTGTTGATAGCGCTTATCGAGAGCTTTCTAAAGATAGGTATATTAATTTAGTTTAGATCAAGCATGAA
Source organism: Meloidogyne enterolobii (assembly GCA_963681835.1). Classification (NCBI taxonomy): domain Eukaryota; kingdom Metazoa; phylum Nematoda; class Chromadorea; order Rhabditida; family Meloidogynidae; genus Meloidogyne; species Meloidogyne enterolobii. The sequence goes on along the minus strand of CAVMJV010000087.1, from coordinate 515,858 downwards.
AAAGTTATAGTCGATCAAATTCGGTAAAAGGAAAATGGGAAAACCCCCCGAAAGGTACCTGAATCACTGGCCGATGGTTTTCGAAGAAAGTCCATGTTGGCTCCGGGATATGGAGGCATAGGGATCCAGGGGAATATAGTTGGGTTTGTAATAAAATATATAGTTGGATTTGTAATATTACAAAGAAATAAATTTCCATAACTTGAGCTGGTGCAGCTGCCTTGAAAATCCGAGAAGCCATATTTCTTCCTTTTACAGCCATTTTATTTACAAATGCCAAAAATTTGAAAAATATTACAAAATTGTAGAAAACAAAGAAAAAATAGGATGAAATGGTCAAAAATAGGGCAAATGTCATGTAAATAAGGCCCACCCTGCCTAAATCTTTTAACAAAACTTGAATCCAAAAGGTTTAGGTTTTGTAAAAGAAATTGAAGTGGACAATTAAGAGCAGATTATTTGGTGTTAAGCAACTTTTGGGGCTTTGGAATAAAAAGGATATTGAGAAAAACAATCTTTCTCATAAAAAATATTAAAAAACCACAGCCGAGTTCAAATTAAATTTGTGGTGGCTTTAATTATATATTTAATTTTTTTCAAATTAAAATAAATTCAAAATATAATTTTTGATTACCTAACTTTACTTCTTTAAAATAAATAAAAAAATATTTGGTAATACATATAACAAAATATAAAATTAAAAAAACAAAATTAGCAAAACATTAAATTCATCGAAAAATAAATTGAAAATTTCCATTTAAAGATAATTTCCTATGTAATTCAACAGGAGAACAGACATAACGTAAAGCTAAATCATCTAAGGAAAATTCTCCAGTACATGCTGCGGCAATTCTTTTAAAATATTTTAATTTTAAATTAAACTTTGAAGTAAAAAAAAAATAAATTTTTTGAAAGAAAAAAATATTTTAACTCAAAAAATATTCCATGTTTTCGAATGATTTTTCATTCTCCTCTTTTCCCCTATTCTCCTACATCCACGTTCCCCCGCAAAAAAAGTTGATAAATCGGGGAGTCGAGAAATCAAGACATAATTAATCTGTGCAGATTTCCTGAATAAAATTTAATCCTTTTATTAAATATGCCAGAGTTATATTAAGGAAGGAAAAAACTATTTCAAATAGAGATCGGAACGGGTACGGGACCCGGACCCGTTTCCCAGTTTTTGGGTCCATTTTCACGTTTTTTTGAGGCCTTATATATTTTTTGTACTATAAAAAAATTTTTGATTCTGAATCAATCAATAAAAAGATTATAAAATCAAACAATAGATATAATTAAAATTATTTACTTAGTTCCATCCTCATGTAATGCAACAGGATATATATTTAATTTTCGTATAAATCCATGATAAACCCCAAATTGAATTAATTTTCTTTCATCAATATTTAATTGCCTTGGAGACATTAATAAAAACCAATTATGTAAAGTAGCTCCATGCTTTGAAAATAAAATGTATTTAAAAATAACTACCTAATTATTATACTTTAAGTCCCAAATAAAGTCTAAAAATATCTGAGGGTCTAGTAATTGGTGCATTTGAATCGAGAATAGAAAAACGTTGGCAACGCTGTTAAATTTAAATTATTTAATTGAAATTAAATAAAATTTCAAAATTTCCCACCTCAACAATTCCCGGACTTTCAATAAAATATCTAATCTTTTTAGTTGGAACATAACAATTAAAATATAAAAACATTGGTAGTAAACGAATACATCCATAAAAACATAAATTTCGAATACAACGAGCAACTAGATCAGCTTTAAAAAAATATTTTTTTTAATTTATAATTAAATAATTTACTGTCAATTCTAACAACACAAGCAATATCTTTAACACAACGAATTCCGTCTATTTGAGGGCAAATCTGTTAAAGATTATTTAAAAATATTTAATTTAAAATTTACTTTTTGAGAAAGTACATCCATTCTTTCAAGTTGTGATTGCGAGGTAGGAGGGGGAATTCTAGTAAATATAGGCACAGAAAATGGGCTGACTAATGGAGGTTCTACTCCACGAGAATTTGAAAATAATTTTAAATAAATTGTTGTCCTTTCTGTTACTGTATAGAAACATTCTCCTGTAAAATTATTCTAATAATTTTAATAAACGATTTTTAATTTTGCCTTTATTATTTAATCCAAGGAATATTTCTCTCATTAAAACTGGAAGACGCAATTTTTCTTCAGAAATGAATGATCGTTCCTAAAACAAAAAAAATATTTTTTTTAAATTATTTTTCTTTATTTTCCCCCCACTTTTTCTAATTCAACCAAATATTCAGCACATTTTTGTACCAAAGGTTCATATATCCAATCACATTCAACTTGTCTAGAAATAACAAAGCACATGTTGAAAATAAGAATTTCACGAGGATATCTTTTGTCCTCTTAATAAAAAAATTTTTGTTTTCAAAAAATTTAACAAAAATAATTTACTCATTCCAATTGGGTATCCAATAATTTTATTTTCAAACATATTTACAGTAATCATTCTGTCACGCATCTTAAATAATTTATTAAAACAATTAAAAAAAAACTGTTCACCTCCTCGGATGGAATGATCGCAGAAGAAATAGACTCAAACCTTTGTTTATCAAAAACTTGACAAGGAATCTAGAAAGAAAAAATAATTTATAATTTAATTATTATTAAACAAGAAAACACAAAAAACACCTGAAATCTAAGAACACGTCCAATATCATTATCAAATTCAGCAAAAACAATAGCCCGTAATTTTGGAAGTTCTGGTGCTTGAAAATAACGTTCAGCAGCAGAAGAGGTTGTTTCATTAGGTAAAGACTTTGAAGCATTATCAGATTGTTGTTGTTCTTCAATTTCACTTGGTCTGCGGGCTTTTGGGGCCAAAATAGGGAACATCTGGAATTTGTTAAAATATTGTTGATATATAAATTGGTTGTTTGTTGTTTAATAAATATTTTGGTTGGTTGATTTTAAGTTAATGACATGTTTTTAAAATGAGTTGATAATGAAGATAATGCAATTTATATTTTGTTGTTCTTTAAATATTTAGAGGTTTATTTAATTTTTAGAATTATTTTTGAAATTAATTTAAATAATTCTAAAAATATTTTTAATTAAAATTGCCTTGTTAATTGGATAATTAGTAAAGAGACGGAAATAAGCAGACAATACACCAATAAGTGAAAAAATAAATAAACCAAAGACAGAGCAAATAGGCCAACGCTGCCACCTAAATTAAAAAACTATTGAAGGAATAAAGATATTATTTTGATAAAAAATTTGATAAAAATTAAAATGAAATTAATTTATTAATTTATTTCGAGGTAACATTTCCCTCTTTTCTCTATAAATTTTTTAAAAATTTTTTGACAAAAAAATCTAAAATATTGCCAAAAACAGTGTTCATAAATTTTAGATTTGTTTGTACTCGTACCACCCCTAATTTTGGCTCGTACTCATACTTCGTACCAAAGTACGAGTACGAATTTTGGTACGAGATTATGAACACTGGCCAAAATTAGGAACATCAGAAAACTATTTTTAAAAAATTGTTGATATTTTTTTGTCGTATAAAACAAATTCAAAAACAACTCTACCAACGATTCCAATCTAAAGGAACAACAAAAACACCAATCCAAGAACCAATTAAACTACCAAAAGCAACACGAGTAGAATATAATTGAGAGATAGTTTGTGGACTACATAAAATTTAATTTTTTCTTAATTAAAAAATATATTTTTACTGATTATCCCAACAATTCCAAAATTTTTCAGCACTTTCAGAACAAGAGATGTTTAGAGGTAAGAATGTAGTAGTAGTTAAAAGAAGAGCAAAAAGGAAGGTGTCAAAACTAGAATTTAAATGAAAAATTATTAAGTTATTTATTAATGCTTATTTAATAAAAAACTTAAAGTATAAAATCTCCGAAAATTTTTTAAAATTAAATATGAAATAATTTAAAAATATTAAAAACACCTGAAAATTTGAGCTCCAAAGAAAAACGCTAGAAAATGGAAAACTATAGTTGTGCAAAAGTATCCACGCGTAAAGCGTCCAATTCTAATGTTCCGCATAAAATGCTTGAAAAAAACTTTTAAAAATAAAAATTGTTACAAATAAATATTAAAAATTCTTTTGCAAATAAATAAGCATTTAATAAAAATAAAATAATTTTTATAAAATTTATTAACTAAAATTTAAAAACAAAAACAAGTAATTTTAAAGTAAAACTTTAAATTCAAATAAATTAATAAAAATAAATTTTCTAACTAAATGTAATCAACAAAAATCAGATAATCAATCCTAATTCAGGCATTTCAAAAATTGGCTGTCTATGCATCGGTATTGGAGGTGGAGGAGGTAATACTTCAATACTTTGTTCTTCACTACTTTCAATTTCCATTTTAGCCTCTTTAAGAGGTGCTAAAATTAAAAAGAAAATGTATTTGCATAAAACAAAAATTTTGAAATTTTAAAAATTACCTGTAGATGTTGATGCCTGACGCCGTCTTCTTCCACTAGTTGAAGGACCCAAACTCTGCGTTTGTTGAGAAGTAGATGCACTCAAAACTTCTCGTTTTGGAGAAAGTAACTGGATCTTAAATATCAAAAGAATTTTACAAAAAAATTAAACTTTATATTCTTACCTTTCCTTTATTGTCTTGCTGTTCATTTTCTGATTTTTTCTGAGATATTTGCTTTTGTAAAAGTTTAAACATTCCAGTTCCAATTCCAATAGGTACACCCATTATTATACATTCACTAACACCCACAATTCTGTCTTTTTGTCCAAAAAACGCTGCTTCATATCTGAAAAATATTTCTAATTAGAAATCAATTTGGTTTTTTAATTATTCTAACAAATGGTCAATTGTTCTTTCAAAAGAAGCCAACAAAAGCACAGATTCCTTCATTTTTACCAGCCCATTTCTTGTAATACCAAGCACTTCGCCACTTAAAGATTGAATATTTAAAATAGTATTTAAAATGCCATCAAACCGATATGTCATCAAATCAGCAAGTAACATAACATGTCGACGGTCTAATTCAATTCCGTGTTCACTCATTGTATTCAAAATTTCAGAAATTATTGAACCACGAGCGGCTTTAATCCCCAATACTTCAGCAATGATAATTGCATTGTTAAATCTAAAGAAAATTTCTTTAATGGTAGTTATAACGATCTTTTAGAAAAAAATAAAACTACCTTGTCTTAATTCCATTGACTTCATTCAGCGCCAAAACCTCTTTAAAGCTTGAGCCTTCAACAAACAACTGAAAAGATTCCCCTTTCTTATCGTCAGCATTAATTACACAACGAGTAACGCCGGGAATTCCTTTGATTGGAACTGAAATAACTTTTTATAATTTCAAAATAAATTTAAAAAATTATCACACCAGTTGGCAAATAGTATTTTAAATAATGCATATACATTGCCATTGAACATTTTCCTGTGTCAACTGGTCGAACCAATATTATTGACTTTCCAACTGTTCGAACCTTAACATAAAAAATAAGGAGTTGAATGGATAATTTAATAAAAACCTGTGAAGATTTTATAGAAGGAATTGGTAAACGTGCAGAACAAATTGACTGAATAATGGAATCAGGCGTAACTTCTAATTGGAGTTCTCTTATACGCCGAACATTTAATTTAACAAGAAGAAACATATCATCAGGAAGGAAAATCTGTTCAACATATTCGCTAACTTCGCCTGAAAACTTCGAATTAAAAAAATTATACTTATTTTAAAAATTATTACCTAAAGTTGTACGTTCAATACGTGCTTTTACACGTTTTGCTAATTTTTCATCTTTATCGTTTGACAAAGCTACCGTTATTATAGGAGTAGAAATACTGCGTACTGCATTGATTATCCTTTAATATGAGTAACTATTGCTTAAAAAATTTTTTTGTAAACTCTTTAATTCGAGGCACTCCTTGCGTAATATTCATAGAAGCAACACCAGCAAAGTGGAAAGTCTTCAAAGTCATTTGTGTAGATGGTTCGCCAATTGAAGTAGCAGCAACTGCCCCAACAGCAGTGCCTTTTTAAAATAAATTTAAATATTCTAACAAAAATATTTTAAATTACCAGGTTCAACAATTGCTCTACGAACTTTTCCTTGGCAAAGCAGAAGAAATTGACGAATCTGAGCTAAACTAAGTCCGTTAGAGCGAAGCTGGGCCTGTCGGCGAAATCTAAATTCTTCACAGGTTTTGCAACAAACTTTACCAGAACGTGTTCTAAAAAAATAAGAATAATTTTTAAAGAAATCTGTCCTATTATCTCAAAATTAAAGTATAAAAATCAAACGTTGGAGACATATATGCTCTGTGTCGTTCACAATTAACTTGCAATTGTAAAAGTTTTTTGTTTGCGTTAAAATGTTTGCAAATAAAATCATAAAGTCCATCGGCGAATTTGTTTGTAACCAATAATTGTTTGGTTTTTGTGTCTTTTATCTCGTTTTGTATTGAAGCAAGTGATAAATCAATTTCTTTACGTATAATATCAAGACTATCTAATTCATATACAGAAGCATCATTAGGGTAATCAGTTTGTAAAGATAATTCTCTAAAAAATTTTTTTAAGTAGAAAATAATTAAAAGAAAATTTTAAAATTTTACTTTTGAGTACTTTTAACTTGATTGAGAAGATGCGACAAATCTAACAATTTTCCATCACGAGCTTCCATATAAGACGGATCAAGTCCATCATCGCCAAATACAAACTGTACTACTTCATTTGTTGATGTTCGAACTGTGTTGTCATAAGATACAACTAAATCCTATAAAAATAAATATTAGTACTTTTCACCATGTTCTTTTAACAATTGCATAACGAAGAAAAAGATTAAGAGAAAAAAATATTAAAATATAACCTCCAAACATTTGACTAATCTTCGCTGCATATAACCAGTTTCTGCCGTCTTTACTGCTGTATCAACCAAACCTTCACGACCACCCATTGTGTGAAAGATAAATTCTGTTGGAGTAAGTCCGGAGTAGAAAGAATTTTCTACGAACCCCTTAGCATCTGGAGATCGATCATTTTGTTCGAAATGGGGTAATGAGCGATTCTAAAAATAAGTAAAGAAATAACAAAAATATTATTGAAAAATTGCCTCAAATCCATCAGAAGGCCTTTTTCCAGAAATTGACTGTTGCCCGACAAGTGCAATCATTTGAGCAATATTGATAAATGAGCCTTTAGATCCACATTGTGCCATAGTGAGTGGAGTATTGTTTTTACTATACAAGAATAATATTTTAAAGATATTTTAAAAATCACAAAAATATGGTGTATAATTTTAAAAAAAGTTGATTTTACCTCAAAAATTCACGACATGCCTTTCCTGCTTGATCACGAATATTAGAAAGTTCTTTCAAAATTTTTGCTTCCAATTCTTCCACCAAGCCAAAATCTGGTTTTGTTTTCTGTTTTTCCATTTTCATTGTTTTATTTAATTGATCACAAGTTTTGTATCCATTCTCGAGAAGTATGCGTTTTTCGTCCAAAAGTTGTTGGTTTGGCCTAACATCACCAATGCCTTTAATATTCAATTTAACAAAATTAAAATAAATGAAAGAGTTTTAACAGAAAATTTGAATAATTAGAGGTTTTAGAATTTTGTAAAGATTTTTACCGATAGAAAATCCACGATTTGATAGGTAAACGCCAGAAAAGCGAGCTAACCTCCACATAGCATCAATTGCATGCTGTTCGCCCCAATCACGAAGGAGGGTATAGAAAATAGATGTTTTGCTTTCAGACCCCAAAAGAGTTTTGTCAAGTGAACCGCAAAGTAGTTGATTATTTCGAATAATAACAAAGGTATCCTTTAAAAATTATTTTAATAATACCTTAATTGTAAGGAGAAATTTGAGATAATTTCCATGTTAGTTGAATTTAAATTTAAAACTCAAAATTATTTTCCCCTAATCTTAAAAATAAATAAAAACTGACTTTATGAGTAAATTCTCCATCATCTGGATTATGAATTTTATTTTTAGTTGACAAATTTAATCGAACATTTGAATCAACGAAAGGTGCAATTACCAACTCGATTAACTAAAAAATAAAATTTTTATAAGTTTTAAAAAAGTATCCTTTCTAACTTGCTTTCCAGTCCATAATTTAATTGGCCAAATTATAGCAGGTGGTGGCAATCTTATCTTTCTTTGATTTATTTCTGTAATGTCGAGAAGTGTAGCAGAAATTCGTTGAACTTCACTATGCGTTAAAAATGTATCCTTTTTTGTAAGTAAATGACCAGCTGTGATAAAATCTAAAAAAAGTTTAGAAATTTCTAATTATAAAAAAATTTAAAAATCACAATTACCCTGAATTGCAGCTATTAAAGGCTGTCCAGCACGAGGACTAACCAAATTATGCTTAACGCCCATAAGAAGCGATGATTCTGCTTTTGCTTCATATGTTTGTGGAAAATGCACATTCATTTCATCACCATCAAAATCAGCATTGTAAGGAGTACAAGCACATTCATTAAATCTAATGTTGCATAAAAAATCAACATAAATAAAAATTAAAAATGCCTGAAAGTCCTGTATGGCATAACTTTAACACGATGAGACATTATACTAATTTTATGTAAAGAAGGTTGTCTGTTGAAAAGAACAACATCTCCATCTGACAAATGACGCTAAAAATATTTATTAATATCATGTTATATTTTAAAAGTTCAAATGCAACTATGCATACGCAAAAACTTTATCAGAAATAAACAAAAGAATAATTAAAAATGGAGTATGTATGCATTAGTGATCGAGATTTTTGAAAAGCCAGGGCCTGTAGTCCAGGAACTCACAAAATGCCTGGTCCTGAACTCTATGTACAGGAAAAACCGAGACCTTGGTCCAAATCCAAACCCAGCTCGATCGCTAGTATGCATATACTCCTAAATTTGGCGCCTTTTTTATCGTTCTTATCCCTATACCCTCTCCTCCTCCAATAAACATTAACCAGAAGATAAAACACTTACAGCAGACCTCTAATCTCAATAATACTTTAAAAAGCAAACCTCAACAATATCACCAATTTGTAAATTTTTTGCAGTAATAGCACGATTTCCATATCTAAAGAAGAACATCTTATTTAATTTGATAAAAGTTAACCTTAAAGAGCGTTTATTTCCAGTTTTACAATCAATTATCTGATTAGCACCAGGGTGAACTAATTCCCCATTAATTACAGCCTTTCGTAATCTTTCAATATTTGAACGACATACAACCTCAGGAAATGTAAGAGTCATTGCAACTTGTAAGGGAACTCCAACTTGATCAATCTACTTGGGAAATTATTTTAATAAACAACATAAAAGTTTCGATTAGAAGGGAAATGAGAAAAAGTAATTCAAAAAATTCTATTTTATAACGCTAATCGTTTAAATTTTTTCAGACCTTTAGGTTCGGATCTGGTGAAATAACAGTTCTTGCAGTGAAATCCACTCGTTTACCAGACAAATTACCACGAAAACGACCATGTTTCCCTTTTAAACGTTGAGCAAATGAGCGTAAAAACTTTTTTGGTTGCATTTCTGGAGGAAGTCCACTCATTTCAGAATTTATATAAAGAGCACATTGAACCTTAAAAATTAAATTTTAAAATAAGATAATTAAAATTAAATACCTGTAAATGATCCCATGTTTCACAAATTGTTTTCATTGGCGCTCCATCTTTTTTATGCTTCTTGAGAATGTCGTTAATTAACATAATTTCAGTCAATTTCATTGTAATGTCATCCTAAAGAATTTTTAAAAAAATGTTGAAAAAATCAAAATTACTTCATTAGATCCAGATTTTAATTCAGAAACAACCGACGGTCGAATACACACAGGTGGAACAGGAATTCTTTGATTCAAAAAATGTAATGGATGTTTACATTCATCTGCCCCAATCATTAATAATGGTAAATCCTTAAATTTAATTTTAAAATTAATTTTAAATGTTTATTTTACTTTTAAATCAATTCTTTTAAAAATTTCCATAACTTTTAAGGGATCAAGTAAATTTTGTTTTGAACTAGAAAGTAATTGTTGTAGCTCATTTCTGTCTTCAACGGCTGCCAATATTTCAGCAGAAAGTGGTTCATGGTGTGCAATTTTTAAAACAGAACCGACAGCTTTTTTGACGACACCTTAAATTAATTTAAAATATCTAAAAAATATTATTTTATTTTTTGGAAAAAAAAATACTAATATAAGACGATTCAAGAAAAAATTTGGAGTGATATTGAAAAGTAATCTAAAACTTATAGGGCATATTTAATGAAAAAGAAACAAAATTGTAATATAATATTAATCAAGTTATCATGCTTTATTTTATATTTCTATTACCTCAATACTCATTATATAAAATTTAAAAATAATACATTAATTACCATTTAAAAATCCGCATTTTGTGCACATACTAATTTTTTTGCTCAAAGTAACAATCTTCTTCTGCAATGCCTTTTTGCGTAAATAATCAAGATTTGGATTAGATGCCTGTCGTAAAAGTAAAGATTTTTGTTCTTCTTGTAAAAGAGTTTGACTGCAACCCTTCAAAATTAGAGATTAATTTAAAAAAATAAAATTTCCCAAACAAATTACTTTACAAATACATTGAAGAGTTTGAATAATTAAACGAAAGAATCCAACATGAAAGACAGGATATTCAAGGTCAATAAATCCAAAATGTCCAACACAATCATTCATATTTTTGTTACATGTTTGGCAATTAAGTGATTTTTGAAATGTTCCCTGAAAAGAATTCGGTAATACCAAGGCTTCCCCCCCCCCCTTTTTTTTTGTTTCCCTGACCATTTTGAGCTTTTTTGCTAGACATACAATTTACAATATATCATTGTAGATTTAGGCCTGATTTCTAAGATATTAGTACCGTTCGATTCGCTCAAAGAGCTCTTCCGAATGGATATAATTTGCCATAGAAAATAAAAAAATAGAACAGAAAAAAGGGGGGCCAGCCTTGGTATTACCAAAAATTCATTAAAAAATAATTTAAAAAAATACCAGTCGACTATCAAGAGGTCCATATTGAGCAGGAAGCCATTTTCCTTGTACATCTTCATAAAGTCGGTTATTAAATATTTGGATATGCGCTGCTTGTCTAATTAATTCTGTATTTCCTGCCGTGAATTTCACTCCAATACTTAAAATTTAAAATTTTAAATATTTTTAAAGTTAAATTACATACACTTTACGAGATGTATCAGCCTCCTTAAATTGTTCTTTTCCCATTAATAAATAGCTTAAATAAATATTTAATTTTTTCGAAATAAAAAATTTTTGTTACAATAACGAAAAGGAAGGAATATTTTTGAGACTTTGAAACGAACGATACACGGACACTTAGTCGCAGGCCCATTTAGTCGCGGGCCACTTCGTCGCGAAGTAGCAAAAGTAGTTTTGCACCGGAACCGATATTTTAACCGGAACCGAATCTGGATCCAATTTGACCGGAATTTCCAATTTTCGAATTTTTTCGTAAAATTTCGACTTTTGATTTCGATATTTTTGGATTTCTTTTGATTTTAGATTTCCGATTTTCGAAGACTACTTGGCCTGCGCCTACTTGGTCGCGCCTACTTGGGCCGTACTCAGTTTTTTTTTCATTTTTGTAATGTACTGTGGAATTTTAGAGAATTTTTTCATTTAATACTTTTGGATTCTGGTCGAAATTATAATTTCTGGTACTAACTCTAGAACTTTTTCTGAAGTTTTATTTCCTCAAAAGGGTTAATGATATAAGTTAATAGTAAAATATCGTCTTATTTGCTACTAATTATCCACATACATATTTAGATAAATATTTTAGTTTAAATAAAAAATTAAAAAATGGCTGATGATTTTGCACCGCCCGCAGATGGTTTTGCACCCGCTGAGGATAATTGGGCCACGGAAGATGTTGCTGGTGGACAAGGGGATATGCAAATGACTACAATTGATTTTCCTGAAATTAAATTGTTTGGTAAATGGTCTTTGAGCGATATCGAAGTTAATGATGCTTCTTTAGTGGTTTTATATTTCTAATTTTGTTTTGAATTTTTAAAAATATTTTTGTAGGATTATATTGCTGTTAAAGACAAATATGCCAAATATTTGCCACACAGTGCTGGTCGTTATCAAATCAAGCGTTTTCGAAAGGCGCATTGTCCGATTGTTGAACGTTTGGTTTGTTCGATGATGATGCATGGACGTAATAATGGTAAAAAGTTAATGGCTGTTCGGATTGTGAAGCACGCTTTTGAGATTATACATATTTTAACTGGAGAGGTTTTTTTACTTTTTTATATGTACAAATTAGGGATTTATTGTTTTAAATAAATTTGGACGATTTTTCAGTCATATGAAGTCATTAGTTTATTTTATCTATCAGCCCGAAATTTTTGTTTCCGAATATCCGGAACCGAGTCGAATCTAATGAACCAGAAACTTATTGGGCTCAACTACATTTTACCGGGGGATTTTAGATGTGGAAAAGTTTATGTAACCCCTTACATAAGGCCTCCGCGGAGAAAAGTTTTTGCTGCTGCGGAGTAAGCCAAGTCGCCAAAGCGAGCATGACCGCAACAAAGTACGGACATCGCGTATCGAAGACCATGACCGGTATACCCTCCGTAGCAGCACAAAGTTTTTCCAGCGAAGATTCATTTGGTGAGGATTCGATTTTGGATATTACCTTTTCCTGATTTCTTTATTTCTTTTAAATTTTCATTAAAAATATTTTATAGAATCCAGTTCAAATACTTGTTGGTGCTGTTATCAATGGAGGACCACGGGAGGATTCTACTCGTATAGGTCGTGCTGGAACTGTTCGTCGTCAAGCTGTTGATGTTTCGCCTCTTCGTCGTGTTAATCAGGTTCTTGTTTGGAAAATTTTCTAAGGGATTTTAAACAGCTAAATTTTTTAAAGCCTAAAAATCCTTTGATTTCGATCCAAATATATTTTTATATAAATTGCCGAACAAAAATTTAATTCTAAAATTTGGTACTTATGAAGATGGAGGTGCCCTTTCTGCGGACTTTTTTTGCGGACTTTTCTTCCCTTCTTTTAAATGTTTTACTTGTAGCAACTAACTGTCAACGCCACTCCCCCATTATTCTTCTTACCTAAGATTGTACATAAAGGTCAGATTTTCTTCTTCCTCTCCTTCCTCTATTTGCCCTGTGGCAAATTCAAACAAGAGACATTGATGAAGAGAAGATTAATTTTATAATCATACACTTATTTTTTGCCTTCGAAAACAATTTAAACAAAAAAAAAGAATTAAATAAAATTGATTTGGTGTATAACATTATGAATTTCTTTGTAAAAACATTACATTCTTACTTCTATTTTAAAATATTGAACAACTCAATTAATTTTAATCTTCTCTTTATCAACAATATCTCTTATTTGAATATGCCAAGCTCAAACAGAGGAAAGAAGGAAATCTGACCATTTTGTACAATCTTAGGTAATAAAAATAATGGGGGGGGGGGGGGGGGGGGGGACAAGGTTTGAAATTACCCGCATTTCTGTTCCACAATAACATATTCTTTTTCTATGAAGTATTCCGAGATCAGTGCTGCCAAAGCTCAAACAGAGTTAATTGCTCCGAGATCAGTGATCCATAGTCGAAATTCATCATCGAGTAATTGAAATTTTAGTTAAAGTAAAATTTTTAATTGATTGTAACATTTTTACGCTTATATATTCAAATTAATCGTGAACACATATTTTTCAAATTGGCATAAAAAATAATCCTTTGACAGTTAATTGCTACGAGCAAAACTTGCTGAAAGCAAAACAACCAAAACATTTAGAAAGAAAGGAAGAAAAGTCCGCAGAAAGGGCACCTCCATCTTCATAAGTACCTAAAATTTTTAGGCGATTTGGCTTTTATGTACTGGGTCTCGTGAAGCTTCTTTCCGTAATATCAAAACAATTGCTGAATGTTTGGCTGATGAGTTAATTAACGCGGCAAAAGGTTCGAGCAATTCATATGCTATCAAGAAGAAGGACGAATTGGAGCGAGTTGCAAAATCTAACCGTTAAAAAGGATAATATTGAAAAAGTTGGAAATTATGTTGTCTTTTGACTGTTAAGTTTTATCTGTTAAGGTCATTTGTTAATGAATAAATTTAAAAAAAAATTCAAAATTTTAATTAGAAAATTTGTATTTTACAGAAAAATGAAATTTCCGTCTCTTGTCAAGTTTAGTCCTCCCATTGATATCCTTTTGGATGTTCCAAAAAATGAGAGGGATTAATTGAGAAAAATTTCAATGTTAGGTTCCATTAATTCCAAACAACCTTTTCCACTTCTTAAGTACCGGGTAGTTTTCTAATTATCCACAATTGTTTTTTTTATTTTAAATTTTACTTTTGTATGGTTACTACATTTTTGGAATGCAATTTTCTCTTTAAAGGTTTATCGATTAAACGAATAACTCTAGCAAGGCTGTGACTGCTTTCCGCTGCCAAAATCGAGGTCATCCATTCCCAACAAATACCCAAACCTTGCCGGTCATCAAAACATTAAATATATTTTGAATATTTGAAGACTAAATATGAGGGTTAGAAAATAGGATTTAAAACAACAACCCCCCTTTAAAACTCCAAATTTTTCTTATTTTTATTCAGGAAGTGTCCTACACAATATTTAAAAATACCCTCAATTCTTTTAGTATTTCCACAATTTTTCTCAAAATATTTTTTTGTTTTAACATTCTTTAGTAATGTTTTGTGTTTGTTTGTGTCAGCCTATACACACAAACATTTTTACTATTGCTAGTATATCTCTTCTCAAAATATTCGATTTTTTGACTGCTTTTCCGTCCAAAAGGACCTTTAAGCAAGCTAAAAAAAGCTTTAAATTTCTCCAAAAATATTATTTTTTTGTTTTTTATTAAAAAATCTTTCCAAAGTTTATTAGAGTTTCGAAATTGTTGAAATCTTTAAGATCTCAGACAAAATTTTTACAACTGAGCATGTTCACGGATACTGACAATATTCCGTGAACATGCTTCTCCAATGGGACTTCGACTTGTAAATGGGTGCCGGAATTTTCGTCTCTGGAAATTTCGTCTCCAAGACTTTACGGAACTTTCGTCTCCAACATTTTTGGAATTTTCGTCTCCAGCGGAATATTCGTCACCAAGGAAATAATCGGAATTTTCGTCTCCGCAATTTTCGTCTCCGATAGGAATTTTCGTCTCCAAAGGAAAACTTACCAGTTGACGGAGCAACTTCCCCCGTTGACGGACAACTTCACCCGTTGACAGGACAACTTCCCTTGTTGATGGAACAACTCCCCCCGTTGTCAGGATAACTTCCCCCGTTGATAAAACAACTACCCCGTCAACGCGGGAAGTTGTTCCGTCACGGGGGATAGTGTTCCGTCAACGGGGGAAGTTGTTCCATCAACGGGGGAAGTTGCTCCGTCAACTGATAAGTTTTTCTCTGGAGACGAAAATTCCTAGCGGAGACGAAAATTGCGGAGACGAAAATTCCGATTATTTTCTTGGTGACGAATATTCCGCTAGAGACGAAAATTCCGAAAATGTTGGAGACGAAAGTTCCGAAAAGTCTTGGAGACGAAATTTCCAGAGACGAAAATTCCGTACACCCTTGTAAATATCCTTATGTT
Organism: Meloidogyne enterolobii; assembly: GCA_963681835.1. Classification (NCBI taxonomy): domain Eukaryota; kingdom Metazoa; phylum Nematoda; class Chromadorea; order Rhabditida; family Meloidogynidae; genus Meloidogyne; species Meloidogyne enterolobii. The sequence continues at coordinate 500,197 of CAVMJV010000087.1, read as the reverse complement.
AGTTAATCTATGCATATTAGTACCATATGTGCCATTTTCCCATTATATGTAGTAGATATTCTAACAATAAACGTTTTTTTATTTAATTTATTAAATTGTCCCGATAAAAAATAGTCCATTGAAAAATATGTAGGTAATTTAATTTATTCGCACTCAGTTGCCCCCTTTGTTCTTAAACAATAATTTACAAAATATACACACGTATTATTAGTAGATAAATCCAAATAAATTTGTTAATTTTTACATTAAAACTTCAGAAAAATATTTTTAAAAATGAGCTATGAAACTAGTGATATAGGTCCACCACCAGATCCAGTTTTGGAAGTCCCCCCACCAAAAGATATAAAAATATTAGAAAGTGCTGATGATATACAACAAAGAAGAACTGAAGTTTTGGACCATTATGTCCAATTTAAAGATTTTGCAAAAACTAAAAGAGATCGTTTAGAAGAAGCTAGACAATTTCAATATTTTAAAAGGGATGCTGACGAGTTGGAAATTTGGATTTTAGAAAAGTTACAGACAGCTGCGGTTAATTTTAAATTAATTAAGAAGCTAAAAAATAATTTTATTTAAAGTATATTTTGTCAATATTAATTGAGGGGAACCGTAAATTTAGATGATATTTTTGGTATTAGTTAATTGGATAATCTTGAATAGGGTACACCCCAAGGAACCGCAAGGTCAATGTACCGCCGAGCTATAACTTTCTTCAAACTTGTCGAAATCCGAGACGCACTGGTATGGTTCGATGCGCCTCGACGAGCTGAATCGAAACATACCAGGGCATCCCGGATTTGACAATTTTGAACAAAGTTATGCGGTACGTTGGCCTTGCGTTACCTTGGCCTGCTCCCTCTTGAATATCATTCTCTCCCCCTCTCCTCCCTTTTCCCCCTTAAAGTGGGCATATTTAATAATCAGACCTTTCTCCCTCCTTAACTAAAAATTCCAAATCTTTTAAGGAAGAATCCTTTCGGGATCCAACAAATCTTCAAGCTAAAATCCAAAAACACGAAGCTTTTGTTGCTGAAGTTCAGGTTACTTCTGTCAACAATTCCTTTCTTAAATTTAAATTAAAGGCACATTCTAATGCAATAACAAAATTAGATAAAACTGGGAATGATATGATACAACATGGGCATTATGAGAAAGAAACAATTAGAAAACGTTTAGATCGTCTTCATGAACTTTGGGACAGATTATTCTCGATGCTTGATAATAAAGGAATTAAATTACAACAAGCATTGAAATTATTGCAGTTTATGAGAAAATGTGATGAAATGTTATATTGGATTAAGGATAAGGTAAATTATGGAAGAGTATTGTGTTCGTACTTGTGGACACAACAGAAATGCTTGGGTTTTTCAAATTTTTTAAATTCAAATCCATAAAATATTAAGTTGATCCTTTTTTGCCTGTTGTAACAATAAGATGGAAAATTATTATTATCCATCTTTCATAATAAAATTATGCAAATTATTCCTATAATACATAAAATGATAGGAGATAACTTTATAATTTTATAAATTAGTCCAGTTTTTACTTCTCATAATTGAGTGAGTGATTGTAAACTATGTTAGCCAAACAAAGTTGGACAGCTACCAAAAATATACACTTAACACTGAGATTAATAAAAAAATAAATATTTGTAGATAGCATTTGTCTCTTCTGATGATATGGGCTCAGATTTGGAACACGTTGAAGTAATGCAAAGAAAATTTGATGAATTTTTAAAAGAACTGGATAGTCATCAATCTAGAGTTTTAGATATAAATCAAGAAGCTAATGCTTTAATTGATGAAGGACATCCAGAACAACAACAAATAAATGCAAAAAGAGATGATGTCAATGAAGCTTGGCACAAACTTGGGACTTTGACTGCTACAAGGTGTGGAAATATTTGGAGGGGAGGGGGGAGAGAGAGGATTTTGTTTTAGAAACAGAAATTACGTGATATTATTTGAGTATAAACAGTTAGGCTGTCTATGGGATCGGCATTTTCTACCTTAACTCCATAAGCTCAACGAAAATTATTTTCTGTCTAAAAATTTTACTTAAGAATATTTGTAGTCGTTAAGGCTTATTATCACATCTCTCAAATAAAAAATTTCAATTAATTCTCTTAAACTTCATTTCCAGACGTGAAGCTCTTTTTGGTGCTCAACAAATTCAACGCTTTTATCGTGATATTGACGAAACTTTGGCTTGGATTGGCGAAAAAGAATCAACATTAGCAACTAATGATTATGGAAGAGATTTAAATAATGTTCAAGCATTACAAAGAAAACATGAGGGAACTGAGAGAGATTTGGCTGCACTTGAATCTAAAGTTTAAAAATAATTTTTAGAAAAATATTTATTAATTTAAAGATGGAAAAGTTAGAAACTGAAGCAGACCGTCTTTGTCAACTTTATCCAGAAAAATCAAAAGAAATTTCTACAAAAACTGATGAGGCTAAAATAAGATGGGAAGCACTTAAACAAAGTGCTGAGGAGAGAAAACGAGCTTTGGACCGTTCTTATAATCGTCATAGATTTATGGCTGATTATAGAGAACTTTGTGATTGGATTGAGGGAATTAAGGTAAAAATTGGGAATGATTAGGAGATAAAAGAGGGGATTGGCATTTATTTCGAAAAATGGGTAATAGTGGTCATAATAACCTGTATAGTCACACAATAACCTTTCACTATTTCGTTTACAATAAAAATTAAGGTTCTCATTGAGTCAGCGGAATTAGCCAAAGACGTAGCCGGTGCCGAAGCTCTTCTTGAACAACACCAAGAACATAAAGGCGAAATTGATGCTCGTAATGATTCTTTCATTCAAACTGCAGAAACTGGACAAAAATTACTTGATGAAGGTATTGAACAATCTGAGGAAATTAGACAGTGTTTGCAACGTTTGGCAAATGACCAAGCTAGTCTTAAAAATTTGTGGGAGGAAAGAAGAATTTTGTATGAACAATGTATGGATTTGCAATTATTTTATCGGTTAGTTTTTTGAATTTTCTGAAATAAAATTTATTTTTTAAGGGACACAGAACAAGCTGAAACTTGGATGAACAAACAAGAAGCATTTCTTCAAAATAGAGATTTGGGGGATTCTTTGGATGCTGTCGAGTCTTTATTAAAGAAACACGAAGATTTTGAAAAATCTTTGGCAGCACAAGAAGAAAAAATACACGCTTTAGATGAATTTGCTACAAAACTTATTGAGGGAGGGCATTATGCAGCTGATGATGTTGCTGCTAGAAGAGAGAAATTGTTGTCAAGAAGAAGACGTTTAATGGAATTAACGGCGGAGAGAAGAGAAAAATTGAAAGAATCGTATAGACTTCACAGTTTTGATCGGGATTGTGATGAAATGCTTGGGTGGATGAATGAAAAATTAAAAACTGCACAAGATCAGAGCTATCTAGATCCAACAAATATTCGTGGAAAATTACAAAAACATGCTAATTTTGAACAGGAACTCCGTGCAAATTCCAATCGTTTAGATGAAATTAAAGCAACAGGGCAAGAATTAGTTGCACTTGGACATTATGCAAACGAGCAAATACAAACGAGACTTGAAGAAGTTGAACAATTGTGGGCCCAACTTGTGGAAGCTAGTGCTTTGAAAGGAGCTAAATTACAAGAGGCTAATCAAGTGAATTAATTAAAGTACATAATACTTCAAATTCTTTTTAAAGGAACAATTATTTAATCGAAATGTTGAGGATGTAGAACTTTGGTTAGGAGAATTAGAACGTAAACTTGCCAGTGAAGATTTTGGCAAAAATTTAAATACCGTCCAAAATCTTCAAAAAAAGCTGGCACTTGTAGAGGCGGATTACAACGCTCATAGTGAACGTTTGGATACAATTGGACAACAAGCACGTGAATTTGAATCTATTGGGCATTTTAATGCCCCACAAATTGTCAAAAAACAACAAGGATTGCAGCAACGTTTTGAGGCATTACTTGACCCGTTACAAAGAAGAAAAAATAAATTGGGTGAATCTTTGGTCGGACATTTATTGTTTAGAGACATTGATGATGAATTAACTTGGATTAGAGAAAAGGTAAAGGAGAGTGAGATTACTGTATGGACCAGGGTTGCCGCCCGAAACCCATCCTTTTTTTGTACCCGAAAACCGATACCCGAAAAGAAAATTTTATACCGAAACCCGTACCCGAAGATTTTTTGTACCCGCGGCAACACTGGTATGAACTCGAATAAGCGTTGAATTTGGATAATTATGTTGTTAGCGCTTGATATTGGATATATTAATAAAGTATAAATTAGGTGATCAGAAAATTAGATTTAGGGCTCCTTTATTGTAGGAAAAGGGCCTGTATAAATTTACGAATTAACTTATGTACTATTTTCTTTAGGAACAAATTGCCTCCTCCACAAACCGCGGCCGTGATCTTGTTGGTGTTCAAAATTTAATAAAAAAGCAAAACGCTTTAATGGTTGAAATTACTAATCATGAACCACAAATTGAGCAAGTCGGAAATGCTGCTGAACAAATGATACAAAGAGGACATTTTCTAGCCCCTGATATTCGGGAAATGGTAATGGGAGGGGTTTAAGTTTCTAACTGACTGATTTATTTTAAGTTGGCCCAACTCCGCGATAACTGGCGTGCATTGAAAACTAAAGCAGAAAAACGCAAACAAGACTTGCAAGACTCTTTACAAGCTCATCAATATTTGGCAGATGCTAGTGAAGCTGATTCTTGGGTAAAAATTAATTTTTTTTCTGAAAATTATTCATTTTTCCTCATTAGATGAGAGACAAAGAACCAATTGTTGGAAGTACAGATTATGGAAAAGATGAGGACAGTGCTGAATCTTTAATGAAAAAACATCGGGCATTAATGAGTGATTTAGATGCTTTTCGTGCAACAATTGATGAATTGAGAAGAGAGGCTGGACAATGCAAGTATCAGGAGCAATTGGGTGGACAACTTGGGAATGAATGTGTTGTAGCTTTATATGAATATACAGAAAAAGTAGAATTGAATATTTACAAAAAAGTATTTTTTTAAAAATTTTTTTAGTCACCACGAGAAGTTTCTATGAAGAAAGGAGATGTTCTAACCCTTTTAAATTCTTCTAACAAAGATTGGTGGAAGGTGGAAGTTCAAGATCGTCAAGGGTTTGTACCAGCTGCCTATGTTAAATATATCGAGCCTGGTTCTCAACATCACCACCAAGCAACTGCTGGCCAACCTGTAAACACTATAAACGCGAAACAAAGTCAAATTGAAGATCAGTACCAACGTTTAATGGTTTTGGGTGATCAGCGAAAGAGAAAACTTGAAGAGGCTTGCAAAGGTTGTTTAGACAACAATCCTAAAATTATCTTTAAACCCCTTTTATTTAAAGCCTACCAATTGTTACGCGAAGCAAATGACCTCGCAGAGTGGATAAAGTCGCGAGAAACTGTTGCTTCTCAACAGGAAATTGGCCAAGACTTGGAACATGTAGAAGTTTTACAAACGAAATTCAATGACTTTAAGTGTGACTTGAAAGCAAATGAAGTTAGATTACAAGAAATGAATCAAATTGCTACAAGGTGAACTTTCAAAAAAATTTATTTTTCAAATATTAATTTAAAAGACTCTCACAAACTGGTCAAACAGAAACAGCTGTTCGTATCCGCCAACAAATTGATGATTTAAATGCTCGTTGGAAGGCTTTAGAACAAAAGGCGGAACAGAGAGGACAACAATTAGAATCGGCACATGAAGTTCAACGTTTCCATAAAGATGTGGAGGAGACGAGGGATTGGATACAAGAAAAGAATGAAGCTTTGGATACTGAAGATTTTGGTCGTGATCTTCGTTCAGTCCAAGCTCTACAAAGGAAACATGAGGGCGTTGAAAGGGATTTGGCTGCTTTAGGGGATAAAATACGTGCTTTGGATGAAAAAGTTGGAAAATTTAAATGCTTTTTTAAAAGTAATTTTTATTTATTAGGCCAATCGTTTACGTCAAACACACCCTGAGGCGGCTGAGCAAATCTATGATTTACAACGGCAATTAAATGATCAATGGACTACTTTAACACAAAAAGCTAATAGACGAAAAGATAAATTATTAGATAATTATGGTGATAACAAAACTTTAAAAATTATTTTTTTAATTTCCAATTCAGATTATCAACGTTTCCTTAGTGATTATCGTGATTTAATTCAGTGGATTGATGGAATGGTTAATTTAGTCTCTAGTGATGAACTTGCAAATGATGTGACAGGTGCTGAGGCACTTCTTGAGAGACATCAAGACTATAGAACTGAAATAGATGCTAGGGCAGCTACTTTTCATTCATTTGAACAATTTGGGAATCAACTAATTCGAAGTGGGCATTATGCAGCTGAGGATGTTCGTCAAAGAATGGATGACGTTAATGAAGTTAGAAGGGAAAAATTGACTGATAAATTATCTTATTATTTTTATAAAGGCTCGTAAACGTCTAGAAGATGCTTGGGTACAACGTAGAAAAATACTTGATCAATGTCTTGAACTTCAACTTTTCTATCGCGATTGTGAACAATGCGATACTTGGATGAGTGCTCGAGAAGCTTTTCTCGCTCAAGAGGACCCGACTGGAGATAATGTTGAATCTCTAATTAAAAAACATGAAGATTTTGATAAAGCTATTGCTTCACAACAAGAAAAATTAAATAATTTGGATCAACTAGCAAAACAATTAGTTGCTTCTGAGCATTATGCAAAGCCTGCAATTAGTAAACGAATTTATTAAAAATAATTTTAAAAAATAATTTTTAGATACAAAACGTGAACAAATCTTTGATCGTTGGGACAGACTTAAAGAACGTTTAATTGAAAAGCGTTCCCAACTTGGCGAATCTCAGACACTACAACAATTTTCTCGTGATGCCGATGAAGTTGAGAATTGGATATCTGAAAAGTTTCAAGTTGCGCAGGTGGAAGAAAATTTCAAAAAAAATTAAAAGTTTCAAACGATTTATTTAGGAAGCTGATTATCGCGATCCTACAAATATTCAACAAAAGCATCAAAAACAACAAGCATTTGAAGCTGAACTTTCCGCAAATGCAGATCGTATTGCTACTATAATTTCTGCCGGTCAAAATTTAATAAGTGCCGCAAAATGTGGTGGGGGAGAGGATGCCGTCTCTCAACGTTTAAATGCTTTAAATGATCAGTGGGAATTGTTGGTTAAAACAAGTACAGAGAAAAGTGCCCGATTGAAAGAGGCTAATAAACAAAAAACATTTATGGCAGCAGTGAAGGATTTGGAATTTTGGCTTGGAGAGGTGAATAAAATAGGCAAAATATTTCTAATTCCCAAAAAAATATTTAGGTTGAGACACTTTTGAGTAGCGAGGATACAGGCCGGGATTTGGCTTCTATTGAGAATTTATTGAAAAAGCATCAATTATTAGAAGCTGATATTAATGCACATGCTGATCGTGTTGCGGATGTAAATGGACAGGCTGAGGCATTAATGGAGGCTGATCAATTTGATAGAGATTCTATCGATACAAGAAGGCAAGGAATTACTAGAAGATATGCAAATGTTAAGGAAATGGCTAAACAAAGAAGAGAAAAATTAAATAAAGCAATTACTGTTCATCAATTCCTTAGAGATATTGATGAAGAAGAATCTTGGATTAAGGTGAGGAGGGGATGAAAAAATATTAGTATTGTCAGAATTGAAAATTATAAAATAAAATAATTAAAATTTCAAGTGATTATTGAATTATTATTCATAATTTCACTAATTTTAAAGGAAAAGAAATTACTTGTTAGCAGCGATGATTATGGCCGTGATTTAACAGGAGTACAAAATTTGCGTAGAAAACACCGTAGACTCGATACTGAATTAGCTAGCCACCAACCACAAGTACAGCATGTTAGATCTAAAGCTGTTGAGCTTCTACAAGCTAGTGAAGTTGGGGCTCCCGAAATACAAAAACGAATTCAAGTGAGTTTATATGAGAAGCATAAGGAAATTTATTTTTTCTTATTTAAAGGCACTAGAAGATAGCTGGCAACAAATTGTTGATTTAACAGAGAATCGTCATCAAAAACTTCAAGAAAGTGAACAATTCCAAAATTTTATTGGCCGTTTAGAAGAAGAAGAGGCCTGGCTAAATGAAAAACAGCAATTACTTTCCTCGCCAGCATTAGGGGAAAATATGGCTGCCGTCCAAGGATTGTTAAAGAAACATGATACTTTTCAATTAGATTTGCAAGTACATGAACAAAGAATTGATGATCTTCAACGACAAGGGGATGAAGTAAAAACACTTTAAAAATTTCCCTTAAATCTCTTTTTTAAGCTTATTGAAGCAGGCAATCATCATTCAAAAAATATTTCTTTACGCCTAGAACAACTTCAAAAACATTTATTACTCGTCAGAGAATTAGCAGCCCAACGTCTCCAAAAATTACGAGATAATAATGCTTATATGCAGTTTATGTGGAAATGTGATGTTGTTGAGAGTTGGATTGGAGACAAAGAACATCATGTTAGATCTCCAGATTTTGGAAAAGATTTGTCTTCTGTCCAATTATTGTTAAATAAACAAGATGCTTTTGATGCTGGATTGAATGCTTTTGAGGTGAATATTTTTTAAATTAAACTTGTTGACATACAAAAAAAATTATCGGACCTTTTATTCATACCTTATGAGAATATACATAGAAAAATCCCTCACTAAAAATTTAAAATTAATAAAATTATTTATAACACATTTATCAAACAAAATCATTTTATTTTCCTTCCAGCACGAAGGTATTCAACGTATAACAGAATTAAAAGACCAATTATTGTCTGTTGAACATGAGCAATCCCCAGCTATTGAAAAACGTCATCAATCAGTTATAACTCGTTGGCAACAACTTTTACAGAATTCTCTCGCTCGTCGCCAAAAATTAATTGAAGCACAATCTCATTATGAAAGAATTGAGGACCTTTATTTAGCTTTTGCTAAGAAAGCTTCGGCTTTTAATTCTTGGTTTGAAAATGCCGAAGAGGATTTGACTGACCCCGTAATTACTTACATATTTCAAATCAAACAAAAAAAATTTTTTTTCAAAAGGTCCGCTGCAATTCCCTTGAAGAAATCCGAGCACTTCGTGAGGCACATGCTGAATTCCAAAAATCCTTAACTACCGCCAAAAATGATTTCATTGCTTTACAAGAATTGGATAGACAAATAAAGTCTTTTGGTGTAGGCCCAAATCCGTATACTTGGTTTACAATGGATGCATTAGAAGAGACTTGGAGAAACCTTCAAAAGATAATAAAAGAACGTGAATTAGAACTTCAAAAAGAACATCTTAGACAAGAAGATAACGATAAATTAAGAAGAGAATTTGCTCGTCAAGCAAATGATTTCCATCAATGGCTGGCTGATACAAGAAATGAAATGATGGAAGCAAGTGGATCTTTAGAACAACAATTGGATTCTATTAGACAGAAAGCACAAGATATACGTTCACAAAGACAAAAACTAAAGAAAGTTGAAGATTTGGGGGCACTTTTAGAGGAGCATTTAATTTTGGATAATCGATATACGGGTAATTGAACTTACTAATATTTACTTGATTAATTACCCTAAGTAATTAACTTTTAACGGCTCGTAGAAGGGAGAAATTAATCGAGGGATGGCATTTATCCGAGGAATGGTACTTAACTGATAAATACGATAAATATAATAGTGGATGTACATAGAGACCGGATTTGTGGATCAATCGAGATTGTCTCGAAAAATTTTTATTTCGATGACCGAAATTTTTTAAAGATTTCGTCACCTATACTTTAACACCTCCAAGCCAATCAGAATATAATTTTAAAAATTTACTCTATTTTTTATAAACAAACATAATTTTTTTTTATTTTTTAGAGCATTCAACAGTTGGTTTAGCCCAAGCTTGGGATCAACTAGACCAATTAGCTATGAGAATGCTTCACAATTTAGAACAACAAATTCAAGCTCGTAACCAGTCTGGAGTTACTGAAGAAGCTTTAAGAGAATTTTCAATGATGTTTAGACACTTTGACAGGGAAAAACTGGGAAGACTTGATCATCAACAATTTAAAAGTTGTTTGAGAGCTTTGGGCTATGATCTTCCAATGGTGGATGAGGGACAGCCCGAACCTGAATTTCAACGAATTTTAGATGTTGTTGATCCTAATCGGTATGGGAAAAGGAAAAAAGTTTTTTAATGAAAAGTTTTCTTTTCAGTGATGGTTATGTTACTTTACAAGAATTTATGGCATTTATGATAAATAAAGAGACAGAAAATGTTCGTTCTAGCGAAGAAATAGAAATGGCATTCCGTGCATTGAGTAAAGAGCTTAGACCTTATGTTACTGCTGAAGAGCTTTATGCTGTAAATTAATTTTAATTTTTATGAGAAAATATGGGTATACTGAATTTGGCTCTAAAATTTTAGGCGCGGGGAAATATGTTCACGGGCTAGAGAAAATTATTTAATTATTAAGTTAATTTTCTGTTTAATTATTTTAAATATTTCTTTTCAGAATTTAACGCCAGAACAAGCAGAATATTGCATAAAGCGAATGAAGCCCTATGTCGATGCTGTTTCTGGACGAACAATCGCTGGGGCATTAGATTTTGAACAATTTGTGCATTCAATGTTTCAAAGCTAATTTTTAAGAATTTTTTAAAATGATAGAAATAAATAATAATTTGTTGTGGGGGATTTTAATAATTTTTTTTTATGTAATATTTTGATAACATTTTTTAAAATAAATTGCTTTTATTTTTTAATAATTACTATAAGCTAGTGTAAATTCATCATAGTTTCAAATCCTAACTTAAGAATGTGTAATTAATTGTTTTTTTATAAAAAACGCCCTTAATATAAATAAAACAAAATTTGATCAGAGCTTTGATTTTTATGTGTTAAATTTATTATTTAAATTATAGTGTTTTGAATCAAAGTAATCAAAGTGCTTTGAATTAAAAAGGAAAAAGGGCGCTGGTCTAGTTTATGCGTCCAATGAACTTATGTCCAATCAAACTTATATGAGTCCAATCAAAAAACTATTTGATTTTTCTTAGTATTGCAGAGTAGGAAATGGAAATTTTATGAAAATGGAAAATTACAATTAAAATATTGAATAAATAAATAAATAAATATGTACTTATTTTTTAATTTATTTTTAAAATTTTAGAACTTTCTCCAATTTCATTATCTTCTTCTCTTTTTCTTTTTTTAATTTTATTTTCATTAAATATTTCAAAATTATAAACTCCAAAATTAAATAAAGGGTGTAATTCAATAATATAAATTGGGTCTTTCGATTTTTGTTTCACACTGTTTTTATCCAAAATGAACATTTCCCCATCTTTATATTTTTTTCCTTTTTTTGCTTTGTTTGTATAAATTGTAAAATTTTCTCTTAAATTTTTAAAAATTCTTTTCTCAACTTCATTTAATTCAAAAAACATTTTAACTACACATTTTACTTCATTTTCTTCTTCAATTTTAACAAAAAATTTAATTTCCTCTTCTGTTCCTTCGGAATAGAAATTAATAAAAAAATTTCCTTTTTTATTGAAATTTATACAAATTTCTATATGAGAATATCCCTGTTTTTCACCAATTTTTCTATTTTCAATTATTTTATTAAAAATATTTTTATCTATTTTCTTTTATTTTTTTATAATGTATTTCCTCTAAAATATCTAAAGTTATCATGTGCCTGTTAAATGTACCATTATGTAACGGGCCCAGAACGAATAACCAACCGATCCACATCAATGATCAGTTTTTCCGTTTTTATTTTTTGTTTTCTATTCGAGATATTATCTGATAAAGTAAACTATTAGCCGGCAACGGTACTTTATGGATATGTCACCCCCCTCCTATTTTGAGTCTCAGAGTTTTCCTTAAACGTAGAAAATGGTCAGAGATTATTTTCTTCTCCATGTCAATCATTTTTCTTTTTTAAGCAAAACAAGTGAAATGTGGTAAATGTAGAAACGAAATGAGTGAAATGTAAGTACAAAATATGTGAAAAGGCAAAATAAACAAGCAAAATACTAGAGATGTCCGAGACCGAAATTTTTCCAAGACTCAAGACTCAAGACCCAAGACAAAATTTTTTCCAAGACCAAGACACAAGACCAAGACCAAAACTCCAAGACTCAAGACCAAAAATCAAGACCAAATTTTTAAATCCCATAGGTCAAATTTTTGGTTTATTTTTTGTTATTTTGATACGATCACAGTCAACTTCAGCACAATTATCTATAATTTCGAAAAATTTATGCGAAATTCAAAGAATTTAGGGGAATTTATTCTGTGGAAAATCAATAAAATAGGTTATTATTTCAGAGGGTTTGGGTGGATTAACGGGATATTAGTGATATCAAAAGATTAAGAGGGATAGCCGTGGGATTTAGCGCCGCAGGCGAAAATTTTGAGGATTATGAAAGCAAAGAAGCCAAAAATCTTCCTTTTCCTGCGCCGCAGGCAAAAATTTTGAAAATTTTGGAAGGCCGTAGGCCAAAAAAATTCACATTTTCAGCGCCGCAGGCGAAAATTTTTTGAATTTTGGAGCTCAAGAAGCCAGATTTCTTCCATTTTCTGCGCCGCAGGCGAAAATTTTGAGGATTTTGGATGGCCAAGCACTAGGTCCAAAAAGGCCAAAAAACCAAGACCAAAAAATAAAACCAAGACAAGACCAAGACAAACACCCCAAGACCAAGACCAAGACCGAAAAAAAACCAAGAAAAGTCTTGGTTCCAAGACCAAGACCAAGAGTCTCGGACATCTCTACAAAATACTTGAAGAAGAAAAAAATGATTGACATGGAGAAGAGACCATTGAAGAAGAAAAAAATGATTGACATGGAGAAGAGACCATCTCTGACCATTTCCTACGCATAAGGAAAACTCTGAGACTTAAAATAGGGGGGGGGTGACATATCCATAAAGTACCCCGGCAACAAATGTTCGCAGATTGCCTCAAGAACTCTCTCTACCGTACGTCGAACTCTTAAAGCTATTGGTTTGAGCAAGAGGATTAGGGTTGCCAGCTCGCTCGAACCGAAACTCAGCTCGAAATGCTTATAAACGAACGAATCGAAAAAATCAAGCTCGAAAAAATGCACCGAACGTCGGCTCAAATCGAAAACGGCAACCCTAAAAAGGAGTAAAAGAAGTGCACCTCATGATTTGACAACACTGCAGAAAAAGAGGAGAAATTGCGCAACATGACCTCGAACGACTTCGACAGAATCAAAACCATCAATGTCCATATTTGTGGATATTCTTGAGTATTTAAATTTGTAAATGATATTTATAATTTTAGGGGAAATACATTATTATATTTTGTTCTTTTAATTAATTTTTTAGGTCCATCTGTATTCAAATAACAAATTAATCTTGTTAATTTATGTTGAACATTTTTTGCTTCATTAAGATATGTATCTATTCCATTTACATTTATTATTTCTATATCTTCTTCACCAGTCCCATTTACTTCTATTTTAGCATAAAAAAGTGGTTTAATTGTTACCATTTTCTTTAATTTAATTAAACTATTATTACAATTATAATAAAAATTTTGTTATGTGCATATATGGAATAGAATTTAATGTGACTGGATTAATTGTAAAGGGTGGTTTATTTTACCAAAGCTGGTTCTCAATTTTTAAAGTTTTATATAAGCAATACTTTAATAGTTGCTAAACTCTATTTAAGACACAATTATTTAAACCCCAAGAGTGATGTCCAGCTTTAAATAATAATTACATATAACTCAGATAAATAAGTTGAAGAAGATTGTAATTTCAGACTGATAAACTTACATGTCCCTTTCCCTTTTTTACTTTTTTAAAACAAATATCTATCCCGTCTCTATAAGAGTTACGATCAATGTCTTCAAACAATTCTTTAATTCGAACTATTTTTATTTCTGAGCCATCTTTTAATATTTTAATATCTACATTATCTTTATTGTAATATTTATTTCCTTCTCCACCACAAGCACCTAAAGCTTTATCTAAAATTTTTTTTTAAAAATTTAATAAATATTATTTTAAACTCAGATGGAAGCTTGTCTTAAAAGCTCCTAATAGAGTCAAACTTTGTTTTTAGATTAATCTAAGGTGTAATTTCTAAAAATTTGTCTGCTTAAGCTATATTTTCTATTCGAGATACACTTCGTCATAAGTAGGGAACGGATTTATATGGATTTCCATATTTTTTTCCTGACCTAGTTGGGTTCTGAAACGTCCAAGAAACATAGTTTTAGCATATGTTGATAAGACCGATAACAAGATAAGACCGATATATTATTTTTCGATGGACTGAGTTTATTTACATGTAAAAAATAATTTAAAAAATTATATTACTAAAATCTTTTATGTAAATTAAATCATAATTATTTAATTCAAAATTTATTTCAATATCAATTTCTAGTAAATTATCCATTACTTCCCCATATTCATTAATTAAATTAATATTATTTTGATTCATTTTTGTAATTTCCATTTTTATTAATTTAATAAATAAATTTCCATCCTCTTTTATATTTTTTTTTGAATTTTCAATTAATATTTTTTGGTTAGGTTTAATAATATTTTTTGAATAATAATTGGGAAATATTAATAAAAATAATTTAATTAAAATAATTATTTTTAAATACATTTTTTTAAATAAAAATAAGAATTTAAACTAATCTTAATTAATTAATTTTAATTTATTGGCATAATCATATATATGCCGCTTTGCGGCTTATGACGAAAATAACATTCAAAAAAGGACAAGCAAATCTTTTTATGTATGCCCATTATTACAACATAAATAGTTCATACATAATCTACATATTTGTATAAAATATGTTTTTGTTAAATGAGTAATTGATTTTTAAAATTTACGAAATATTTTATTTATTAATAATAATTATTTTATTTTAATAATTAATACTCCAATCTGTCTTATATTTAATTAAAAAATGATTTGGATGGAGAAGCATATGTAGTAAAGACGAGAAAGATTTTGGGATGTTACTACAATTGCAACGTCAAAAAATCAAAGTTCTCTTGAAACAAAAAATCATCGAAAATCGGAAAAATTAAAAATAGGCAAATATGTAATTTGCAGTTTTTTTAGTTAAAATAGGTTGACTGATCTGGAAAATCACCGGATACTTGGAACCGGAATTTTTATTAAAATACTGAAGCCTTTGTGACACAAAATTAAATTTTTTTGAAAAACTTGAAAATTAAATTTCGAAGCAGTTCTGGTTTTAAAATCATTTATCAATTTAACAAATAAATTTATTTTTTTTATAAATAAATAGCATTAATACATATCTTCACAATCCCATTTTAATCTTCAAAATGTTTAAAAACGAGAAAGAAAAGATAATTTTTGGCAGCAATTAACCTTTAAATTAAAGAAATATTTTAAATATTTTTTATATAATTGGAGGAAGTAATACGTCCAGAAGCCTATGAAATTACGTCCAGAAGCTAATGAATTTTTTTGGTACTTTTCTCTCTCCCTTATTTTTAGAACTAATCTCTTTCACTTTTTGCTGAACGAACAATAATTAATGGAAAATTAGAAAGTAATTTGTTACTCACTAGGACTTGAAGTCAAAACGGGGGGATAATTTCGCGGAGAACGAGTAATCAAAAATCGTGGGTATAGTTTTTATACCTTTTGTTATCTATATAAAATGGACTTTAAAAATAAAAATTTTTAATAATAAAAGATTTAATTATTAGATGCATAATTAAAATATTTTTAAATTAATATTTTAGGAAATATAAAAATTACAATTAGTATATGCTTTACTTTTATTTAAAAATAGTTTCTTTAAAAAGCTGTTTATTCCTCCTAGATTTTAAAGTTGTCCCATCTTATTCTCTTCAAATGAATAACTTCAAAATTAATTTTAGAAAATTTTGTTTTTAAATTATATTACAATTTTTTTAAGTAACTGCTTTATCATTTTCTTTAACGTCTCGGCCACTATTAAATTAAAAATTATTTTTATTGTATAATAATTTTATTATTTGTAAATTCTTTCTCAACTTACTCCAACTGAATGTGATTCAGTGCCTTGATAAATAGCCTAAAAATTCTTTTTATCTAAAATTTTATTATAAAGTTTACATTAAATCTAACAATATTATTAGCTAAGATTGTCGCGCGTTTTGGACTGCCAGATTGTATTGTACGTTGTTCAGCATGTGCTATGGCATCACCTAAGCGAAGATTTGTTGGAACAATAGGTCCTTGAGGCCCTGGATTACTACGATAGATAACCAAATCTCCGCTTGTTAACTGAAAAAAGCATTAAAATATCTAGGTTTTGTAGGATAATTGTGTTTCGCTCCCATGGTCACTGCTGTAATAAGTATCTAAGAACCCAGAAAAATATAAATTTAGCGTTTTGATTATTTGGGGAAAGAAATATATTAATCCACCGTTATCACTCTTGTTTCCCAAAATTCCTCCTAATCCACTCGATATCCTCTTTGATCCCTCAAATCTCTATTAATCCTCCGATATCTCCTTTAATACTCACAACCCCTCTATACCCCTTTAAGCTTCACAAATCCTATATCCTTCCTAATCCTCTCCAATCCCTCGATATCTTTCTAAATCTCTTTATCTACCTATTAATGTCTACAAATATCATAGTAATCACATATAATCCGTCCTCAACTGAGGGGACTCAACTATTAGATATTTTATGGAAGAGGGGGTTTATTTTAGGTGGGTCTATTTTAGAGGAAATACGGTATAATAGGCATCATTAAAATAAGTTGATTGAAATACTCTTATTTCCTAGTGCATTTTCACTTATCAGAATTAAGATACACTGTAAATGTCCACGCCTATGCCCTATCTTGTAGAAAATAATTTAGGACCGATAATTGGAAATTTATTTGATTCAATTTCTTTATCGAATTGTATTGCCAAAATTTCAAGATCATATTACAATAAATCAGATTACTCGAGTTAATTTTCAAATGTTCATTTCCTTTTCAAATATTTAAAAAATTTTATTTCAACTAAAAATTACTGCTTCAAGAGTATTCCCCGCTAAATGCTCCAATTCATCCACAAATCCGAATAATGTAAATTCGCCTCTTATTATTGTGTTTGGCATTGTTGGCGCAGCTGGACTTGATTGCAAAGAAGACGATGTTGATGAGTTGGGGTTACTCATATTAAATATTTAAAATAAATATAAAAAAATAAATTTTCTAAATAGAGAATAGGTATTTTTGTAAAAAAATAAGTTTTAGTGTAATTTTATTTCAATAAAATTAAATAATTTTTATTGGTAGAATAAAGAATAATATTAGAATTAGAGATGAATGATATATAAAGGCCAGATTATTATTCCTCAAGGATGATTAAATGTAAATATGTTAAAAGCTTTATGTTTCGTTTTTCCTGAATATACTGGGAAAGATTGAGAAGATAAAGAAGGGAAGTTATAAAAAGTGAAAGGTTTAAATTTTAAATGAAATATGTGGCAAAGAAAGTGAAAATGTTGATTTGTTGTGAAAAATGCGAAATGGTTTAATCATTGTAATAATTTTATATTTATGTACAATAAAAAGTTTTACTAGATTAGATTGTAAAGTTTTCACATTTTATATTTGCTAAGTTTTTTTAAATATTTGCTAAAATAATTTTTGAAAAAAAATAAATAACTAGAAAAAAGGAGTACTAATACTATTTATACTTTCAAGTAAATCTTTAGACAGATTTTGGTTCAGTTCGTAATTTACTTTATCTTCTCAAGAACACATGATTGGTTTTGAGTATATTCCAAAATATTTTATTTTAAATTAAAGATGAGAATCCAATAAAGCAATTAATCTCTCAAGGGAATCGTCTTTTCCTTCGTTTTCGTTCAATAACTAATAAAGCAATTCGGTTTGAAGTAAAATACGAGCAATATGAAGCTGGTAAATGAAGCTTATTAATATGAAGCTTATTAATTTATGAAGCTTATTAATTTATGAAGCTTATTAATATGAAGCTTATTAATTTATGAAGCTTATTAATATGAAGCTTATTAATCATGAAGCTTATTAATGAAGCTTATTAATTTATTAAATATTTCTATATTTCAGGCTGTAGTGGTCACGTAACAGGATTTAGCGGAGCTATTTCAACACCACAATATCCCTATAAAGATTCTCATTCACTCCGTTGTGAATGGTTGTTAGCAGTACCCTCTGGAAATAAAGTTCCTCCCTTCTAAAATTCTTTTAAAAATTATTTTGTTTTGTTTAGATTCAATTCCAAATAATTAAATTAGACAATCTAGACTCTGAGGATTCTGACGGGAATTGTTCCCCTTTTAGTCGAAATTTATTAGAACTTTATGATATAAAATATGGAGGAGAAAATAGTAAAAATGAACATTTAATTGAACGTTATTGTAAACAAGAAACAACAAATCCATTACCGATAATCTCTTCTAGTAATTCTCTAAATGTTAAATTCTCCCAACATGGGGGTTCTCATCATTCGCCCATTTTTGGATTTTTAGCTGAATTTTCTACTGGTACATATTTCTGAATATTTTTAATTAATATATTCATTATAAAGTTTGTACTGATATTGTATTGGAAGGATTACATGGAACATTACAATCACCTGGATATCCACAACGAGTACTTTTACCTAGAAGTGAAAAAGATTATTGAAAAATATTTTTAGATTAGTTAAGAATTTTTCAATTAAAAATAGGTAGATAATATTAAATGAAAAACTTGCGCAAATTCTATTTAGTTAATTTAAAAGGGGTTCGTGGAGATGAATTAAAAAATGAGAATTTACACAAAATTTTCATTTTTTTTAGTTAGATTGAAAAGAAGGAGAAACAGATACCAGCAACATACCATTTCATTATTTCTTTTAAAGATTGCAAATGGAAAATCCAAACTCCTTCCGGCAGTCGAATTCAATTACAATTCCACCTATTTAGAATTACTGATACTGGAAATAATTTGGGTTAGAAATATTTTTATTTAAAATAAAAAATTAGAATATCTCCCTCCGCTTAGTCTTTTAATCACTAGTGCTTTTTATTAATAGGTAGTTCTTTTATATATATAGGACCCACTTATGACCTTCATTTTTCACTTTATATTTTTACCTTTTTTTTATTATTCTCCTTTCTCATTACATATACCTATTTTTCCTTTTTATTTTTATTTATAAATAGATATTTTTAATAAGAAAATAATATTTTATTATTAATTTTTATATGGAAAATTCTTCAAACTCAACAAATAATTCTTTCTTGAATCCTTTACCAAGAGTAATAATTAATGGTGAATTTACTCTTACTTCGTTCGTTAAAGAACTTGAAGATAGGCATAGCTCATCTATTGACTATGTTGGTACCTTTCCGTTATCCGCTTATAAATATTTCTTTCCAAAGGTTAAAAATGGTTAAAACGCTAAATTTATATTTTTCTGGGTTCTTAGATACTTATTACAGCGGTGACCATGGGAGCGAAACACAATTATCCTACAAAACCTAGATATTTTAATGCTTTTTTCAGTTAACAAGCGGAGATTTGGTTATCTATCGTAGTAATCCAGGGCCTCAAGGACCTATTGTTCCAACAAATCTTCGCTTAGGTGATGCCATAGCACATGCTGAACAACGTACAATACAATCTGGCAGTCCAAAACGCGCGACAATCTTAGCTAATAATATTGTTAGATTTAATGTAAACTTTATAATAAAATTTTAGATAAAAAGAATTTTTAGGCTATTTATCAAGGCACTGAATCACATTCAGTTGGAGTAAGTTGAGAAAAAATTTACAAATAATAAAATTATTATACAATAAAAATAATTTTTAATTTAATAGTGGCCGAGACGTTAAAGAAAATGATAAAGCAGGTTACTTAGAAAAAAAATGTAATATAATTTAAAAACAAAATTTTCTAAAATTAATTTTAAAGTTATTCATTTGAAGAGTATAAGATGGGACAACTTTAAAATCTAGGAGGAATAAACAGCTTTTTAAAGAAACTATTTTTAAATAAAAGTAAAGCATATGTATACTAATTGTAATTTTTATATTTCCTAAAATATTAATTTAAAAATATTTTAATTATGCATCTAATAATTACTAGGTCGGTTCATAAAAAAGTTCGTTTTTTCCAAAAATTTATTTTCCAAGAAAAATCGATAAATCTCAAGTAAACTAAAACAGATAAAATATCTAACCTTACTAAATAATTGTCCCGAGTCTTAACAACATTCTTAAACCAGAAAAAAGTTTGTGGATACCTCTTTTTTAAAAAATCTGACCCCATTTCTGAAGCACTGTCTTCCCCACCACAGTCTCGACCTTGGCGTCTTCAGCCAAGTGCCCGTCCCGTAAAAATTTTTTTGAAGAAGTGAAATGATGTTAATCTGATAGAGCAGACTCAGGGCTACAAGGGGGTGGGGTAACACTTTCCAAGAAAGTTTATTTGGCCAAGTTTGCGTTTGGTCCTATTGTTCCCTGATCGAATTTTTTTGAAAAATTTTTGAACTACACTAGGTTAGACAAGATCCCTGCCTATCATTTCATTGATTTTTCTTGATGCCAATATTGCATTATTACTTAGTTTTAATGGGATGTGTAACTGCCCCTAAATATTCCCCTTACCCACGCTCACTTCTGAAGGCATAAAATTTTTTTGATCTTTGATATTTTTAAAATTTTTGTATCATTATAAAGCTAAGACACTGGGCTACAAAATAAGATAAAAATAAAATCGGATAAAAATAGTTTTCACCCAAAAAACTTGCGATAACAAAAAACGAACTTTTTTATGAACCGACCTAGTAAATCTTTTATTATTAAAAATTTTTATTTTTAAAGTCCATTTATATAGATAACAAAAGGTATAAAAACTATACCCACGATTTTTGATTACTCGTTCTCCGCGAAATTATCCCCCCGTTTTGACTTCAAGTCCTAGTGAGTAACAAATTACTTTCTAATTTTCCATTAATTATTGTTCGTTCAGCAAAAAGTGAAAGAGATTAGTTCTAAAAATAATGGAGAGAGAAAAGTACCAAAAAAATTCATTAGCTTCTGGACGTATTACTTCCTCCAATTATCCACATTCCCCTTATTTGGCTAATTCTAGTTGCACAACAAAGTTTAAATAAAAAATATTTAGAATATTTCTTTAATTTAAAGGTCAACTAGCGTCGAGACTCGCCCGAAGGGCGAGTATATGATTTTTCAATAACAATGCCGGGCCGGAACTCTAAAAAAATGTTTTAATCTGATTAGGAAGGTTTGATTAGGAATAAAGTATTCTGTTGACACTAATTAGAGGAAATTCAATACATATAGATATGCCAGAATACTAGTCTCCTAGGCAAAGGTTTAAATTGATAATTAATATTGAGCAATTTACTGGGTCCGGGTTTTTCAGAGGCAACCCGGGCGGGCTTCTGGGCTAAAAACGCCGGTTAACCGGATTTCATCAGAATGCCCTCCGGGCTACCACGCCCGGCTCGGGGTTGAATTCTAGTTATTTCATCGTTCTCGACCAATTGGTGTCGATGAGTGGGACTGATAATTGTTTATCAAATAATTAAATGTAATTTAAAAATAAAATTTATAAATAAATAGCATTAATATCTTCACAATCCCATTCTAATCTAAATCCATTTCCATCATTATTTAAATTGGAATCTGATCGAAATTCAATAAATAAACGATTCCCTGGTGGAATTAATATTTTATGGGGAGATTCTGAGTCAACCTTTAAAAAAATATTTTTTAAAATTAATTTTTTAAACAAAAAATAATTAACAGAGCAAGGCCAAGGTTGCCAATTGAGCGTATTAAAATCGGGAATTGATTGGACATTTTGTGTTGATGTGTCTATTGGTGAAAGAGCAGATTTGGCAGGAGGTTCTAAAATAAAATTAAAGATTTTAAGAGATTGGACATTTGTGGAAATCGAAATTAAAAAAAAATTTTTTTGAGTTATTAATTAATTTAAATGTTAATATAAAGGCTGAATCTTGACTAAGACCCCCGAACTTTTTTTGGATAAAACCTCCGACCCCCAAGAAGTGTCAACCCGACCCTGACAATTTTCAGGTGATCCCGACATTAAATAATGATTTTAGTTTCTTTATTGAGGAAAATTGAAGGAAATATTTATAATTTCTTATACAAGATATTTCTATAAGTCTTTCCCCAGCCATTTAAAAACTAGCCAGCTGGACGGCAATAATTATTTTTAATTTAAAATATTTTTTTCCCTTACTTGAATCTCTACATTCATTACCAAAATCAGCATTTAATATACGAACAGTACAGAAAAATCCAGTTGGGGGTATTAAAGTAGAACGTAATAAACAATTTTGTGGATAACTATTTGGGTAATTAATACTTGTTAATGCACCTGATCTTTCACGTATTGGCGATAATTCATAAATTTGTAAATTATTTGAAGCTGAAAATTGTTTAAATTAAAAATAAAACATCAAATTTAATCTCTAAAAAACTAAACGAAATTTTAGGGTCTGCTGAGAAATTTAAAAAAATCTTTAAAATATTTTTCTGACTTTCTATCAAATATAAAAATGATTTCTTTTACTCTATATTGGTCGGACCTAACTTTCACATAAACCTTTCCCCAATTTAAGGTACATTTTTAATTTGATTGGCCAAAAGACGGGAGAAACTAACTAATTAAGAGATACCCCCTAACAATGGCTACAATCGACTTTAAATAAAAATTTTGCAAATAAAGTTTAACAATAATATTTTTAATTTAAAATTAATTAATACTTGTTATCCTAACAGAATAATAATTAATTTCAAAACCACTTCCCATAATAGAAGCATCCGTAGTAAGAGTAAGTTCAATTTTGTTGTTTTCAGAAATTAGTGAAGGAGGTAACCAAGAACCACAAAAAGTTTTTGTATTTTCAAATGAATTATTTGTCTTTAAAAAAATTATTTTTAATTTTATTTTTAAATTAATTACATTTAATTGATTATTTGAAGATAAACAACAAATATTTAAATAATCATATAAACAATTATCAGCCCCACTCGTTGCTGTACCAATAAAATTATCTGAATTAGCACCGATTGGTCGAAAACGATAAAACATTGATTGAGGTAACATTCTGTGACGGCCCCTTTCTAATTCAAAATGTTTAAAAACGAGAAAGAAACGATGATCTTCGGCTGCAATTAACCTTTAAATTGAGGAAGTATTCTAAATAAAAGATTTTTAAATTTAAACTTTGTTGTGCAACTAGAATTAGCCAAATAAGGGGAATGGGGATAATTGGGAGAAGTAATACGTCCAGAAGCTAATGAAACACCATCGGGAACTAAAAGAAAAAATTAATTTTTAACAAATTGTGTAATTCTTTAACCGTTCCCATCAATTTCAATACTTCGATTGCAAGCAGAAAGAGTTCGAAAACGAATACGGAAACTAGCAGAGAATTGGCTTTGGAGAAGAACAGAAGCAGTTAATTGTATAACTGAAGTACTTGAAATGTACCATTGAGGTGCCTGAATAAATTAAAGGGAAATGATAATTTATAAAATTATTTCTGAACTAGAGAAGCTTTGAGGAAAACACCTTAATCCATCTAAAGAAAATCTCTTATCTAGATTAATGATATAGGCTTTGGGAAAGGATGGATGTTGTTCCTTTCACTTTAAAAATAAGCTTTAAACATCCCCTATCCAATTACCAACATTATCTCCACATGTACGTATAGTTCTTTCCTTTTTTCCTTGTAATGGTTCTGTAGCACAAGCAGGATGTTGACATTCACTTAAAGCCCCGACATCACGAAGTTCCAAAAATTCATCCAAACAATTACCGCTGGTTGATGGAAATGAAAATTTTTCAAAAATAACTTCCAAAGGTTGTTGTTTTTCTGTATAGAGAAACCAGCGACAACTGAAAGTTAATAAAATTTCAAAAAAAAAATTCTAATTATTCAATTATAATTGCCGTTTATGTCGTTGATTTGTCCTTTTTAGTGTCCGTTCACTAACAAAACTAACATCAGACCATTCTTGGCCAGCCAAAAAAGCTCCTCCACAGTCGGATTTAATTGCTCTAAACTCAGCCTTCAGAAAAAAATTTTTAATAATTAAATTTAAAATAATCTTTACTTGAAATCCAGTTCCAGCCAATTCTGTACTAGAATCAGAAAAGAAAAATACATCAATTTGGCGATGGGATGAAATAAAATTTGGATTTAATTCATTATTGTCAGTTAAAGGTAAACTACAACTTGGAGGAAGTAATAGAGGGGAAGTTGCCTTTAAAAATAATTTTTTTGTAGTAAATTAGAAAATAATTTTTTACTTTAGGTCCATCATAAATAGCTATATAATCAAAACAAGGGGTAACTTCCAAAAAAGAAAGTCCAACATAATTAGCTAAAGTTGAATTAACAGAATTTTGTTGTTCTTGTTGTGGAGGTTTTTGTTCTAATTTTAATTCAATTAAACGAATTTCTATAAGATTTCCACGTTCAGCCTAAAAATCGTTGAAAGTTGACTAATTTTATTTTTAATTTCTTTTTACTTCAATATTCCATTCACAACGAAGATTTGGATAATAATTCTCAGTTTGTAGATCAATTGGAACGTTTAATTTCTTCCATTCATTCTCCAAAGCTTTAAGAGGACCTCCACAACCTTTGGAAGGTCCCAATGTTGCTGTTAATACCTTTAAATATCTTTTAAAAATAATTATAATATTTACTATACCATTCTAAACCCATCAAAACTTGTACTGTGATCACTTCTAAATCGAACAAGTAATCCAGGACCACTACTTTTCATTTCACCGTCGGGTGCTTTATCCCCACAAATAATTAACTTTAAAATAAATTAAGATTTGTGTATTTTTCATTAAAATCAGAATTTCATTTACTTTTCTGCTTTGATTATTAAATTCCTTTCCGTCAAAAACTTCAACAGAATCAAAGGGACAATCGCCCTGCACCCCCATTTCTATATTTAAATCAGTAAATTTATAAGAGATTATATAATCAGAAGAAGCAGTTATATTCCAAACACAATCGAATGAATGATGGTAGGGGAGAGGAAAAGCTGGGGAAGTGATATAAACTGACTCTAAAATTAAATAAAAAATTGAATTGAAAGGACAATTAAATACGTGATCGAAATGATTGTTGATCTGTCACTAAATTTACATCACCCCCACAATCTGCTAATGCATAAGATAATTTAAAACCGCGACGATTTTTCCATTTGGAAGAATCTGATGAAAATTGTGAACGAATTGTTACAAAACGGACACCAATTGGCCCCTAAACAAGTATAATTTTTCAAAAAATAAATTTTATCCAATTACTTTAATGGAAACAGCCTCCGCTGAATCAGCTTGGAAAGTAGCCCCACAAAGTAATTGAACAGTAACATTTTGTTCAACATCCTTAATCTCCAAATAATCAGAAGAACATAACCGTCGCTGATTATTATTTTTATTAAATTCAACAAAATTTGTATTATCCAAATCAAAATCCAAAACTTTTAAAGTAACAATTTGTGTAATTCCTGGCTGTACTTCTGGGTCAATAAGGTAATCACATTGTGTTGCTTTATTTGGATAATTAATTGGGTAATTTGGAGAGGTTATTACACCATGATTATTTCGAAATACAGCACCTCCACAAACTAAATTAAAAATCAGAAATTTCTTAAAAAATTTACTTATTTGTACGTATATTCATAATGAAAAATTTAATTTAATTTAAACAGAATCTCTTTTGTATTTAATAATTCCGTAAAGTTTCAAAAATAAGCTAATTGTAAGGAAATAGTTAGCATTTAAATCGCTCACTAGCCGGGTGTTTAAGATCTACTAAAAGAGAAGGTGAAAGCAGCGTCCCGGTAGCTCATATCAGTCGGTAGAGCATTGTACGTGGTGAGTAAAAGTGCCTATCAATAACTGCCAGGAAGTCGAAGGATCTAAGCCTGCCCGGGATCAAACTTTTATCTCGCTCTTATTTAATAATATTTTTTAACTATATTCTGATTTTTTAATTATTCAAGAAAAATCAGAATTAAGAACACAAATTTACCCGCTTCCCAACGTAATTTAAATCCTTTTGCTGTTTTACGAGAATCTGTTGTAAAATTAATTTTAACTCTGTTGCTTTCTGTTCGAATAGGTGAAGGTAATTTATTTCCACAAAGTTTTTGGCCAGGCGATTCATGATCAAAATAAAAATAATAAGAACGTAGAGGGACTATAGCACGTGATTGGTGCTCTTCTGAGATCTTTTTTTAATTTAAATTTGAATAAAAAAATTCCTCCTCCCTCAAAAACTTACTTTTAAAAAATCATTTTTGCAATCAATTGATTGTGCAATATCAAAATATTCAAAAGTAATTAATATATAATAGCCAGTAGGGACTTGTAAATCCCACAAACAATTTGTATTATTTAAATAATCATTTAATGGATAGCCAGGGGATTGAATAAATCCGCCGGCAAGTGAATGGAGATTGAAACCACATTGTTTTGAATTTGGTAAGGAAAATGTATATTGAAGAGAAAAACCACGGGCGGTTATCTAATTTTTAAATTTTTTAACAAATTTTTTTCCTAGACTGACCGTACTGTCAGTGTGAAAACGAAGTGTTAAAGAACGGCCGGCAGAACGAATAGTTCGAAAACGTTCTGGTAGTTTCTGATCTTCTCCCATACTTTCAGAATTGCAATATCGGTGAATAACAGCCGAAGATTGCCGTTCACCTTTTTTGAAAAAATTAAATTTGTTATTCTTCGTTCAAAATATTCTAAAAAATCTACCAGAAATAACTTCCAACATATCAAGTGAACATTCAATGTGATATTCCAAATCCATTGTTGTGAATTTTATCTGTGAGGAAATTAAATTTATTAACTTTTCTCAAAACAAATAATATTTAAAAAATATATATACCTCAACAACGTAAGATTCAGGTGCTCTAAGTAACCAAAGACACTCCAAACCATTACTGTAATTGGAGGATGTTCCAAACCCTGGACTGCTCAATTCGCCAGACATGCCCATAAAACGTTCATCAATTAAACCGCCACATTCTAATAAATTAAATTTTATAAATTATTTACAAACCCCCTCTCCCGAAAATCCCCCCCCCCTCCCCATATAAATATAAAAAGTCAAAAAACCATAAAAATCCAAAATAATATTAGCAGATAATTTAAAAGCATAAATATCTAATTGAGAATTAAGTAAAATAAAGTTTGTTTGATTATTTTGAGCAATATAATTATTTCTACAAATAATTTCTTCAAAATCAATTGGATCAGAATTTTCATCTAAAAAATTTTTTTATTCAATTTTCAATCACAAAAACCACCTCTAATTAAAAATTGACTTTCCCAATTTGTACATTTATTACTTAATTTATCTGTTGAATATCCGGAAGAATAAAAGCTTGCATTTAAAATTCTTAAATGTAAAGTGATAAAATCTGGATTTAATTTTCTTATTTGGACATGACAAAATGCTAAAATAAATTTTGAGAAAAATATTTTTTTAATTAGAAATTTTTTTACAAATTTGTTGTTGATCACCAATTGTCTGTCAAAAAAATTTTTTAAATTATTTTTTTAGTTTTTTGCCAAGAAAATTATGTTAAAAATTTGTTTTGCCGGATATGCTCAAATAACTGCCCCGAACAATTATTGTTTTAACTTCTCGCTAGAGAGGGGTATTTAAATAAGAGGAGGTAATTAGGGTTGCCGTTTTCGAGTCGGGCCATTTTGGCAACCCCAGAGGTAATTATTTGAGGGGGTAATCATTGGAGCGTATACAGTATATTTTTCAAAATTTCAAATTTTACCTGAGGCATATTTAAACTCAAATTTCCAGCCATTGTTAATTCATACATACAAGAAGCATTATTTAAATCTTTCGGCACTTTTGTATATTTAATTTTGAATTGTTTTTTATTTAATAATTTCCACTCAATTTTTGGCGATAAATTAACAATTTTAGCATAATTACAAAATCCTTTTAAATAATTTTCTCCACAATTATTATTATCATATTTTAAAATAGAAATGTCAGAAGTAGAGATTATTCTAGTTTTGTTAGAACAAAAATATTGAGAATTACTATTTAATATTCGATCACCAAAGTCAATGCCATCATAAAACTTGAATTTTATTTTAAATTTTTAAGAAATTTCTGAAT
This sequence comes from Meloidogyne enterolobii, assembly GCA_963681835.1. Taxonomy (NCBI): domain Eukaryota; kingdom Metazoa; phylum Nematoda; class Chromadorea; order Rhabditida; family Meloidogynidae; genus Meloidogyne; species Meloidogyne enterolobii. The sequence continues at coordinate 471,935 of CAVMJV010000087.1, read as the reverse complement.
GGAAAATTAATTTACCAATAAATCTATAAAGCAATTTATTTTATCCGCGTTATTAGAAGGAAGCATTAAAGCATTCTAAAATATTATTTTTTTGGTAACTTTTTTTTTAATTTTGAAAAAATAATTAATTTCACCTCCTCCTCCTCCCCACCATTTCCTGCCAAAAATTCAAAATCTAACAAATATCTAAACCCAATCCCAGCTTGAAAATTCCATTGACAAAAAAGAGGTATTTCTGCCATATAACTACTTCCATAAGGCAAAGACAATTCCCCTCCATCATCCTTTATTGTCCCTCCACAAGACAATTTAGATGCCCAAAGTCGAAGACTAAAACCACATTTTCTAGCTAAACAGAATAAACGGGCAGCTCTAGCAGCTGTATTTGTACTAATATATGAAGTTGTTGTTGAACTTGTTGTGTAATTAACAACAAATAAAATTGAAAGGGAACGGTGTTGTGAACGATAGAAACCATTGGAATTTAAAGTTAATTTTGAACAGGTAGGTTTTTGGATATATTCACCTTTTATTTAAATAAAATTATTTTTTAAAAATTTAGAAAAACCAGTAGAATTATAATCTCTTATTGTTAAATATTCAGAAGTACAATTTTCTGTGGCAGATAACCAAAAATGTTCCATCCTAAAAAATACATTAAAGAAATATTTTTTGTTTATTTAAGAACATTGCTTCAACAAAATGCCCTCTCGGTGCAAATATTATCCATTCACAATTTAGAGAAGATGGGTAAACATCAGGAAAGTTGGGAGAATGAATTGTTGAATTCTGTCCAGAAACAAGGACAACAGAACCACCACAAAAAGATAAACTAATTGTGGCATTCCAACCAGGTGATTCTGAATCGCTGTCTGAAAAAAAGAAATTTAATTTTAAGGAAGATTGAGGGAACTTATTAATTTTAAGGGAGAAAATGTTTATTGAAAAATAAAAAAAAATTATTAACCAGTCACATAACGAACATACAAATGTTCGCTAGTTGATATAAAAGTACTTGGAGCATTTGTTTCACAAAAACGTCCAACTAATGTTGAAGCATGTGAACTTCCATCCCTAATTTCTAAATAATCTTCCTCACAACTAAATTTTTTTTAAAATCTTCATTTCAAAATTTCTTCCCCCACCGATCCCCGCTAATTGGATTTTGTAAAAGAAATGTTCTTGGATCAATTGTAAATTGTAATCGCCTTCCGGGAGGAGCACTAAGAATCCAATTACAATCTAAGGAATTGGGGGAAGATAATGGAAATTCTGGAGAAGTAATTATTTTTTGAGGAGAAAATTGATCAAGTTGAATTATTGAAGAGGCACAGTCGTGGATAATTTCGTGAAGACGAAGTTTAAATCCCTGAAAGTGTTTTTATTTCCAAAAATTATTTATTGAAATACCCTTCCTTTAGGTAAAGCTCTTCTATAGCGAATGAATAAATAACCAGAAGGAACTGTCAAATTAAACTTTTCTTGTCCACAATGTACTAAAGAACGATTAGCAATTGTTTCTTCGCTATAGAAAGGTGTAGATGAAAATTCTAAAGCATCATTCACACATTCCTGGCTAGACCACTCCCTCGGGGCTAACTTAAAAATAAAAAATTTTTTCCCAAAAAATCGGACAAACATCCATATCCAAAGCTTGAACAAAAATATCCCTTCTCGATAAAACAAGAATTGACCAGTGACATTTTAAATTTTTAATAGATAATGTTAAATCTTCAGGTGAAGGTTCTAAAGATAAATGTGTGTCTAAAATTCCTTGAGATGGAAGCAAAAGTTCAATTGAATTGCAGGATAATGAATAATTAAGAGAAAACCCTCCACTAGTCCGAGACCTGAAAATGAGAGTAAATAAAGGTAAGGATCTAGCTATGTATAATATTGTAAGGCCGACGAAGTTTCTTCTCAGCCTAGCAAATAAAGCAAAAATAAAAACGATCAGTGGGTGATGGAATGTTTCAGCAGGTAATATTGCGTGAAAGAGCTCTCAGGATCAAGTCCTATACAATCCTTTGCTATTTTCCGTAATGGGTACAGCCGGCTAGTATACGCACAATACAAAATATCCCCTCTAATTTAAGTAAATCTTAATAAAGGTGTCCGGAAAATTGGGCTCTGGAAAATTGGGCTCCAAGATTTTTCGGAAAATTGGGCTCCAACTTTTCGGAAAATTGGGCTCCAGCGGAAATTTGGGCTCTACGTGAAAAAAACGGAAAATTGGGCTCCAATTTTTTAGGCGCGGGGAATTGTGGGCGTCAGAGTGAATTTTTAGATTTATACGAAAAATATTTGGAATAACTATTTTTGTACTGTTACTTAGTGGGTAGGTCGGCATTTCAAAGCTGAAAATCAGTAAAAAGGAATAGGTTTATGTTACTGTTGTAGAACCCAGCGACCGTTGACTCCAGCGAGGCGCGTGCCGCAAAATCCCGCGCGAAGCGCGGGATTTTGCACAAGCGCCTCGCCGATGCCCATAGGTTTACGTTGTTTGATTTTGTGTCATTTTCTGTTGAAATCCAAAAATTCATTCCGACGCCCACAATTCCCCGCGCCTAAAAAATTGGAGCCCAATTTTCCGTTTTTTTCACGTAGAGCCCAAATTTCCGCTGGAGCCCATTTTTCCGAAAAGTTGGAGCCCAATTTTCCAGAGCCCAATTTTCCGGCACTCCTTAATAAAGGTAGGAGATCCGACTAATTCAAGAAATATTTTAATTATTTACCTGTCTGTGTAGAAATAAATAAAAGCAAACTCTGATGAATTTATTTCAATTGTTGTTGATGGCTGCTGTTGTTTTTGACAAATTCTTTGAATTGTTGGAATATTATCTAATTCTTTAGCTTTTTCATAATTTACTGTCCCAAGAGATAACCAATCATATTGACATTCTGGATGGGGTTCTAAATCTAGATTGGTAACAGTCAACAAAATATTGGCAAATTGGGGACGTCTTATTGTCCATTTACATCTCTCATTGTTACGATATCTTTGAGGAAAATTTAAAAAATAATTAAAAAAATCCTTTAGTGAACGTATCTTCCAAATTTAAAATAAAAAAAATCCACCAACTTCATTGTATTCTGATCAATCGGACTATTTAGTATTTGTATTTTATATGTTGCAGTTAATTCTCCCCCACAAATAAAGCCTCCATCTTTTGATTTTTCGATATTATCCTTTCAAGTAAAAAATGAGATTAATTATTAAGGTTCTCAATAATTACAATTTCTGATGTCCCATTATGTTCTCCTTTCCTTGGATTCACCTCTTTCCAATAAAATTTAAATGGAGATACTAAACAATTTTTGGAAACAAAACATTTTGGATAGAAAACAATTGTTGCTTTATTAGATCGTAAAGTATATAAATAATTTCTCTCGGGAGGTGAAAGAGAAGTAAAGCTAATAGTTAATGGATCGTTAGCAACACAGGCTTCTTCTTCCTAAATTAAAATTTTTTAAATTAAATATTTTCCAATAAATCACCAACCGACGTGGAAGGAACCAAAAAACACCAATATGGGTGAATATCTATTCTAGCCGGAAATTGTTCTAAAATATATTCAGTCAATCCAAACTGAATCCAATTCTCAGAATCTTCTGTAGCGATTCGCCAAGAAACTGGCTGAATTAACCCTTCGGGGGGCGATTCGATTATGTGAGAAGATGTTTGGCCATAAACTTGAATAAAATAATTTAAATTGTGAATACAAATTCAGAAAATATAACTAACGATAATTAAATAGTTAACACTCACTTTTTGTATATTTTAATTCAATTCTTGCTATTTTTCCATTATCATTATTTCCTTCTCCTTCACCCCCATCAATATCCAAATCTTCTTCAATTTTGTGTCTCAATCTAATATAAATAGGTCCTTCAATATTTTCAACAGATGGGGGAAACAAATCTCCACAAAAACGTCCAATTAATTGTCCACTCGAATTTTTTTCTCGAAATTCCAAAAATGAAATTGTACAGAATTCCGACTTTGGAAGTGAAAAAGCAAGAATTTGGATAGAAACATGGGAGCCTTTAACGGCATTAATAGTCCATTCACATTCTGTTGGGGACAAAATTGGATTGAGTGCAAGTCTGCCTTGTTGATCGTTAATTGATTGACCACCACAAACTTTAAAAATAAATTATATAATAGTCAAACTAATTTTAGATGAACACTTGGAGCTTGATAAATAATATCTTATAACGGAGTTTATTTTACATAGAAGGTATCGCTTAAGAAGCTTCCCGCACACTATGACCAACCAAATTCTAAAAAAAACAAATTAAACTAAGGTGTATTTAACTAAGATTATCTAAAAATAAGGTTCCACTGTATGTATGTCATATTAAAAATATTTTAAAATAATTCTGTTTGAAGAAATATAAATTTATTACAGGTGGATGCAACATCATAATTAATAAGAAAAGCAGATGATTCCATTGTATTTAATTGTTTACCAACTAATTTTGCCTGATTCTGATCACATACAAATTCATGGAAATGTTGTAGTTGGGGTGTTTGATGAGTGTTTGTGTAATGTGTTGAAGCCTCAACAATTCCTTTAGAATCTTCTCCACAAAAAAATTCCAACTGAGGAGGTTCTCCATTATTATTAGGGTCTAATAATTGTGTTGATGATGGGAAAAAGTATTGCTCGACACGAACAAAGATTTTCTGATTGCCTTTAAAAATAAATTTCACAAATAATTATTGAAGATTATTTACCTTCAGAATTTTCACTCAAACGTAAATTCCATTCGCAAATATTGCTATTATTATTTTCTTTTATTTTATTAATATTTTGTTGCATTTTTAACCCAACATTTGCTGTATTAAGCACTTTACGTTCACTATTAACCCAAAGAATTCCACCACATTTTGCATAAACATGAAGACGAAAACCTATTGGCCGTTGAATTTTTTGTTGTTGTTGAGGAGTATTAATCTCAGAACTTATTTGGTCATAAGGTGCTCCTCTAAATGTGACTATACCCTAAAATAAGCCCAATAAAATAAAACAAAAATAAATTTATTCACCAAATTTCCATCCATTATTATTTCAACCGGATTTACTCTTATATCTTTACAAATTCTATATTTTGTTTGTAAAATGCTTCCATAAAATCTTAAAAAATATTTATTTTTAATTTGGAATAAAATAAATTTTTAATTAAATTATTACAATAAATTCCTCATTTCTTCACAAAATTACTCAAAATTCTCACTTACAAATTTTCTTGATTTAGTTGTTGGCCAGAGGATATATTATTTTCAGCCATTCCTTCAGAGAAAATAAGACCCCCACGCAAATAAAGCATATGATACCCACAAGTAAAATCCTCAGGATTTAAAGAATTATTTGATAATGACTGAGAAGATGAAGTAGCAAATACTCCTGTACCTCCCCGCCAATCAAATATTGATGTGCCCAGCACTGGACTTGTAAAATTCAAAATTTGGAATGCCGGTATAAACCCTTCAGGCGTTTCAAATTTCCAAGTTAGCTAAAAAAATAATATTTAAATAATTCTTTTAAATTTATTTTTTGCCTCAATGCTTCTTGGATAAGGCTTTGGATAGTTTGGTGATTGAATAAATGAATCAGAATGTGGATCAACTAAAAATATTATTATAAAAAATACTAGAATTTCCAAATATAGTCGAACTTTTACTTAGATATCCCTTGAAGCTAAAGGATTATAAAATATAATGAGGGGCACCTTATGGTATTGTTTAGGCAGACCCCTTTGAAAAAATAATGTCCAAACTAGTTGTGTACCTAATTTTGGGGTTATCTAAAGGTGAGTTCGACTGTAATTTATCTCAAATTCCAACCAAAAATAACTCCTCCATTTCCTTCTGTGGAAATAGGCCAAAAATTAATTTTTGCAGAAAAAACAATTTGATCATCGACTGGAGCAAATGTTCCATCACCAAAAATTGCAGCCCCAATTAATGTATCAGTTAATAATTCTGTTGTGTCTGTATGATAACTAAATACAATTGCTAACCCTCCAGCAGAAGCTGAATTTCCTCCCCAATTAAAGCTAACATTTTTTAATTTTCCACAAAATGCTTTTAAAGGCAAATCTTCTTCATTTCCTCCAGATAACCTTTCAAAAGCAAATTGACTGTCAACAGCGTAAAACTTAATTTTAATTTTTTTTCATTTACTCACAAACATTTCCCCCTACCTGAACACCATCCCTCAAACGAGTCTTTTCACCACCGGTAAAGCCAGCCGGCTGAACTTCAAAACATTTTTGTCCAGCAGGTACTGGCTCTGTCTGCATCCTTTCAATCATTACTTGAATGCTATAGCCAATTGGTGGCTTTTAAATATTTAAAATATTTAAACAAATAATCTATTTATTTACCTTAATATACCAAATACATTTTCGATAAGGATCCTCCCCCACGAAATCAGCCCCTTCTGAAGCATTGGCTATTAATCGAGAATTATTTTGTGTAATAACACCACCACAACCTTATATTTATATTTTTTCTTAATTATTATTCCCTAAATTACCAATAGTATTCCAACTAAGCCAAAAATGATTTTCTGGTTCATTTCTCGAATAAAATTCTAAATTTAATTTATTTTGTTTTGAAATAATTTCCATTGGTTCAGCAATTCCAAGACATAAACTTTCGGGAATTTTTGTCGAATCGTTACTTTTCATTGTTTTTCCATTTTTTATCCAAATAATTTGTTTAATTTCATTTGAAAATATCTGATTTTTTATTTGATAATTATTAAAAATAATTAATAAAACCTTCAAATAATTCTTAGCACAAAAGGCTGGACTAGTTCTCATAAATTTCACTATAAAAATAATTCTGATTTTAATAATTAAAATTAATTTTCTAATTAAATTATTAAAAATAAATGTTCTGATTTTTAAAATAATTATCTTAAGAAATCAGAATTATTCTGATTTGTTATTTTGAATAAAAATATTTCTAACCCAAATTATTTCCAGTGTCTGTAATTCTAAATAAGTGGAATTGCAATTGGATTCGACTGCCAGAAGGAGTTTGGATTTTCCATTTGCAATCTTTAAAAGAAAGAGTAGATAAACGGATATTCTACTTTTATCTGTCCCTCCTCCTATTCAAATTAATTAGAAAAATTTGTGTAAATTCTAATTCAACCCAGCTCGGGGAATTAAAGAAACTATAAATTTCCAAAAATTTTTCATTTAAGAAAAGTCTAAGACTAAGTTAAAGAAATATTTTCCAATAATCTCTTTACTTCTAGGTAGGAGTACTCGTTGTGGATATCCAGGTGATTGTAATGTTCCATGTAATCCTTCCAACACAATATCAGTACAAACTTGATAATTAATATTTTAATTAAAAATATTCAGAAATATGTACCAGTAGAAAATTCAGCTAAAAATCCAAAAATGGGCGAATGATGAGAACCCCCATGTTGGGAGAATTTAACATTTAAAGAATTACTAGAAGAGATTATCGGTAATGGATTTGTTGTTTCTTGTTTACAATAACGCTCAATTAAATGTTCATTTTTACTATTTTCCCCTCCATATTTTATATCATAAAGTTCCAATAAATTTCGACTAAAAGGGGAACAATTCCCGTCAGAATCTTCAGAGTCTAGATTGTCTAATTTAATTATTTGGAATTGAATCTAAACAAAATAAAATAATTTTTGAGAGAAATTCTCAAAAAGGAACTTTATTTCCTGAGGGTACAGCTAACAACCATTCACAACGGAGTGAATGAGAATCTTTATAGGGATATTGGGGTGTTGAAATAGCTCCACTAAATCCTGTTATGTGACCACCACAGCCTGAAATATAGAAATATTTAATGAATTTAAATAAATAAATATTTATTTACCAGCTTCATATTGCTCATATTTTACTTCAAACCGAATTGCTTTATTAGTTATTGAACGAAAACGAAGGAAAAGGCGATTTCCTTGAGAGATTAATTGCTTTATTGGATTCTCATCTTTAATTGAAAAAATATTTTGGAATTATTTTACAAATTAACTGCAAATTTCAGAATCTCCATAAAGTCCAGCAAATCCTGGAGAGGATTCTGAAGGGCCATTTCGAACCATTAAAGTTCCATAATCACAAGGAGAAGAAATATTTAAAATATTTAAAAGAATACGGCGATTTGAAGAAATCTACATATTTTTAAATTAAATTTTGAATTAAAGAATTAATTTAATTTATTTACTTGAATTTTATAATTGCAATATTCATTTTGCTCAAAATTTCTAAAATCAAAAACAAATTCCCCCGAGGATTCTGTAAATGTTCTGTCACAATGTGAAGTCAAATCAATTGCTTGGAATTTTGCTGAGAAACCAGAACCGCTCACAGAACGATCACTAATGAAGACAACAGCCATTTGCCCAGAATTGGAAATTAATGGAGGTGGTAAGGATTTTCCACAGAATCTTTAAAAAAATATATGTAAATTTTAAAGTAAGGAGAAGTGAAAGTGAGAATGGGTCTTAAAAGTAGGGAACAAATCATGATATCAATAACACCCCAAATGTATGTATTACCAGGGATCCTGCTGACATAAAAATGTTACGATTTTCGGAATGAGACGGCAGGATCCATGAAGAAGGCCGGATCCCCCTCATTCAAATAATTGTCCTCTCTTTATTAATCCTATCCCCCTTCAACGAAAGGTTGAAACAATGATTACCCAATTAATCGAATATTAAATACTTAACACTTACTTTCCAAGTAACTGTCCATATTCATTATCATCAGTATAAGTATCAAAAACCCTAACATTATCAAAATCGCAATCATCCCTATGGGCAACATTTTCTATATCAAAAACATCAAAACTAAGTCGGACAGCTTTTCCCTATCACAAAAACTTAGTTTAATTTAAATTATTTAAAAAAACTAACAATTGGTACTCGAAGGAAATAAACACAATACATAAATGGAATATAAGGTTCTGGATAGTTTGGACTAGTTATTGTTATTTTTTGTTCTCCGTTTTCATTTATTGTAAAAACACCACCACAACCAACGTTAAATGTTTCATAATAGAAGAGGAAACCCTTATTTGTTGGAGAACCACTTGTACCTCAAAAAATAATTTTTGTTAAAACACTCAGAAATGGGGGGGGGGGGTGTCGGTTCCAAAAAATTCTTTGGATATTCGAAACCAAACCAGAAACCCCATTCGGGTTTTTAAAAACAAACTATATGTAATAGAGAAAGGTCTTATTCCACTAGTCACAATTTCTCCTCCTGGCGCCACAAAAGGGTAACGAGGACAAATATAACGTTTATTCGCCACTTCATTAGATGAATGGCCTCCAGAAAGCTTTAAAATAAAAAAAGGATAATTCTGGATTTTAATTAAATACTTCAACATAATCTTGAATTTGTGGGTTATTTTGACGAGAATTGTAGAAACAAGAACCAAAACTTGTAGTAAATCCAATTTTGTCAAAACGTAAACGAATAGCCTTTTTTTGAGAATTAAATTTAAATTTAATTGTTAAGCTATTTTTATTTTACCTGACTTGGCTTTGCAATAATTCTGTAAGTACATTTAAAGGGTTGGGATGATGGGCCGGGATAGTTTGGTGGAGATATTGTGCCGTTTGGTAAAGTAAAATCTTTTTGACAAACTTAAAAGTTTAATATAAGTAATGTAATTATTTAAAAAGAATTTTGATATTTAATCTTTTAATTAAAATTTAGCTTTATTAAGTACCTATTTTCTCGATTAATTCTTTTGGGGAATTAATATTTCAACCCATACATGGGATGGGGAATTATTCGAGGGAGGAGAATTATTCGAATTTTGGCATTTGAACGTGAAGTAGGGTATTTGTGGATGGGGAATTATTGTTTCAACCCAACTCTAGCATGGGAAATTAATTGAGAGTGGGGAATTAATCGAGAAAGTACGGTAATTTAAAATTATTTGAGTTTTTCTTACTTTTTAAAATAAAAATTATTTTATTATAATTTAATTAAAAAAATAACCAGAACGATAACGTATAGAAAATCCAGATCCACCAATTGAAGAATCAGAGTGGAATTTTAAAGAAAGATAAGGAGCTACAATAGGCAAATTGAGTGAAGGTTTTTGCATATTGCAATAAGTTAATTCTTTCTCAACTATTTGTAGAGAATCTCCAACACAAGAATTTATTGTTACATGGCGAAGGAGGGGATTTGAATACTTTTTAATTAAAAAAAATGAGAAAGATTTTAATTTTAATTAAAATATTTATTCAATTAATTCTTCATTATGGGAATTAATCGAAAAAATAATTCCTTAAGAGAGTAAAGCAGCTGGGCTACACTATAGCCGCTATAGCTATTTCTCTCCCTTAGCCAGAGCAAAAGGTTATTCGGCGGCTGGGAGCGAACCAGCATCATCAGTAAACCTGACTGATGTATTAGCCATTACTGCATAGCCTTAGGATTAAACAGCTATGTATATGCTTTACAGGAGTGAACAAATTTTGGATTTTGGTTGAATTTATTTAAAATAATTTTTAGAATAATTTTTAATTAATTTATTTTCAACTTTTTCAATTTCACATAAATTTCTAGAACATATCCTACACAGTAAATACCTGAGTAACAGTTGTAGGCACATCAAAATGTTTAAAGAAAATCTCCACTTTTTGATCTACCAAATAAGGATCCCCATCATTCCCCTCATTATTATTTATTAATTTATTATTTTCATCATTATCCTCTGTATTATTATTTGATATAATTTTTGGTTGTATAATCCAAAGACAATCCAAATTAGGAAAATAAATATGTGGATAATTGGGTGATTGAAGTAATGAGGAAGATTCTTCTGCTTGTATTTTGCCTCCACAACCAGTTGGCACTTTTTGAAAATTAAAAAATAATTTTTAAATTTATTTCTATTTTACATTCAATTGTTTTGTAAACAATAGTGAAACCAATAGATGTGCAGGAAGTTCCACCTTTAATTTTAAATAATTTCTTTTAATTACAAAATTAATAAAGGTTAGAAATATTTTCTTCTAAAAATTTTAATTTTATTTTGCTAACATTTTTTATTAAAAAATTGTTGTTGTTGCCCATCTATTCGAAGGTAAATAGTAGCAAAAGGACCGGATGTTCGTACAACTGTTGGAGCTTCCTTAGTTGGCAAAGAAGAGCATTTTTGAGAGGAAAGTGTTTTGTTTGATGGCATTTGACTGTCAAATATCTGGAAATTATTTAAAATGCTCTTTTAGGATGCTTAGATGACATCTAATATTTTTTATAAATTAATTGCCTCTAAAATGTTTGTTGAACAATTGACATTTTCTGCACTAGGTAAACGAAGAACTTGAAGACTCAATTCAATATGGAATTGAGGGGGAACATTTACATACCTTTATTTAAATTAAATAAACAAATATATTTAATTACCAAATACAGGCTTTATCCCCCAATTCCTCCTCATCTCGTCTAGAATCTTCTAAATAATAGTCAATCCTTCCCCCATTAGGACTGGAAAACCTGCCCCCACAGCCTGAAAATTTTTTACGAAGGAATTTAAATTTAAGATTCTAAGAACTTATACTTGGCTTTTTAGCTGTCCAATTTAGATGTAAAAAAGTACTTCGACCTTGAATTCGACTGCTTAAACGAATAACTGCTTTATTAGTTGAAGTAAAAAGTGGGTGTTTAAAGGGCGTCTAATTTTTTTAAAAATTAATTTTTCCATTAATTTTTAAATACTTCAAAATCCTCTCCATGACACATATTTACAATTTGTGTAGAAGCAAGTGTAGGGCTTTGTAATGGATCAGCGCCATCAAAAATAGTTAAGGTAACAAAAGCGTTTTCACATCCCTAAATTGTTAAAAAGAATTAACACTTAACGGTTGAACTATAAAATCACCTTTGATGTAACTTCAAATAAATGAGGAGCTGTCAGATTGAGAAAGTTTATTTGTAAAACCTGAGTAATGAAATAATTTTTTAGTATATATTTTTTAATTGTTTGGTTTATTGTCTCTATGATAACAACAACAATTTTAAAACGTGTCCGGACAAAATATCGAATCGTTAAAATATGGAATAGGCTAAAAAAGGGTTAAAATCTCGAATCGGGTAAAAAGGGGTTAAAATCGCGAATAGGCTAAAAAGGGGTTAAAATATGGAATCGTTAAAATATGGAATGGTTAAAATATCGAATAGGCTAAAAAAGGGTTAAAATATGGAATCGTTAAAATATGGAATGGTAAAAATGTCGACACGGCCAAAATTGGTCAAAATGTCGAATTTTTTAAAAATGGCGCCAAAACTAGAATCCGGACGGTACCGTAATACCGATGGTATTTTTCGGTATTCCGTGTCGGTTGTACGGTACGGAATGCCTTCCGATAAAATTTAAAAGCTGATCGGTGTTTTTCGGTATTCCATACCGTATACGGTAAGGTCAAACTTTAGGTCTTAACTAAAAACTAATGCACACCACTATAATTTTTCCATATCAGGATCGCGTTATGTTTTCCGGATCCGTACGATCATGCCGGACCGGATCCGGTGTCGATTATGCTTAATTTATCCGGTCCGGTTTTACTCCGTAAAATACACTGAACTCGGGCAGAAAAGATTGCGCCGGACTACGACATAAGAGACTTATCAATCAACTTATCATCAATAAGTTGATAAGTTGATAAAATTATCAATAATCAATGTATGGCACTCATCTGACCCTTTTTTAAAAGAATTCGACATTTTGACCGATTTTGGCCGTGTCGACATTTTTACCATTCCATATTTTAACGATTCCATATTTTAACCCTTTTTTACCCGATTCGATATTTTAACGTTTCCATATTTTAACGATTCGGTATTTTAACCCCTTTTTAGCCTTTTCGCGATTTTAACCATTCCATATTTTAACGATTCCATATTTTGTACCGGAGCCTTTTAAAATTTAAAGAATTACTAATTACTTTTCTAGTGTCAAACATTTCTATATGCCAAGTACAAGTCCATCTATCGAACAATGGACTAGGGGCAGTCCGTTCATAAATTAATTCTCCCGTCTCATTCGAAGTATGAAAACCACATCCTTTTAATAATTAACTATTTATTAATCTCTCCCTAATTATCTTTATTTACCATCTTCCTGAAATTGACAACGTGGCCCATAAAAGCCTTTAAAGCAAATACACCCCAAAGGATCTTTTTGGCACCGTCCATGACCAGAACAAAATTGTCGTGAAAGACAAGGGTTTGGATGTTCGCAATGACCCCCATAATGTGTTTCTGGACATAAACACCTAAATTTTGTTGAAGAAATCGCCTAAAATAATTATAATTTAATTGTAGGCAATATTCTTTTAATTAATTACTTGACAAGTCCCTCCATTTAAACAATATTTATTATTCTCTAAACACAAATTTTCTTCATCAGTTCCATTTATTTTTGGATTTTCACATCCATCTGGCCCAATTCCATTTCCAGTCATTCTCATAGGGCAAATACAACGAAATTCAGGTTCATTAACACATTTAGCTAATGGAGAACAACCTCCATTAATTAATTGGGGGTTATTGCAAATATCAATTTTTTGACAAATTTGGCCTTGTTTCTCTCCTTTTGACAAATATCCAGTTGGGCATTCTCCACATTTATAACTTCCATGAATGTTTATACATTCAACTGGTGGTTGTTTAGAACATTCGTTTGTTAAATCATTTGCACATTCATCAAAATCCAAACAATGTAAACCATTTCCTAATAAGTAAAGAAATAAATTGAGGTTTAGTTGATTATACTTGTTAATTAAAAACTTAATGTTTTAAAAAACCCCTACCAATTAATCCAGACGGACATCCACCACATTTAAAAGATCCAGGCAAATTTATACACCCAAATATTTTTTTATTTAAATTAAAAACACAAAAAGTAGCTCACTCTGTTCCCGGATAGCATGGATTATTTAAAGCACATTCATCTATATCCACACAAATTGGATTCGATGGATCTCCACCTTGTTTAAAACCCGGATCACAAATACATCGATATCCAATCTATTTAAAAATATTTTTTAAAATTTTTTTATCAATTTCTATTTACGGCAGACTGACTGCTCCGACTCGGAATACAATGCCCATGAGTGCCACAAATATCGTCGGCACCGTCACAAGTATTCTCTTTATGTTCACAAAGAAGTCCATGCCATCCAGCTGTACAATTACAAGTAAACCCTGCTATTTTCTATATTAAATAGAAAATAATTTTTAAGGCTAGTAAAATGTAAATACAGGATTATTTGTACATTTAGCACCGTTTTGACAGCCAATTGCTGTCCCGCTATAAATGGCACATTCATCAACACGTATTTCACAATGCTTTCCCTATTGAGGAATTATGAAAGGGATATTTAATATAAAATACCTGAAAATGTGCGGGACAAAGACATTGAAATTTACCAAAGCCATCAATACAAGTCCCTATAAAAATTTTATATAATCTTGTTCTATTCCCTCCAATAAACACACCTCCATTTTTACAATTATCAGCACCACCTATTAAACATTCATCTGTAGCCATAAGCTTGAAAAGGCGTTCTATTTGCTTTGTAAGCTTTAAAATAAGCAAACGAGCCCGTCTATTGGTTCGAGCCCTTTGATAAGTGTCATTTACTTGTGCCGAAATTTGTTTAGTTAATAATGAATGCTTTTAAAAAATAATTAATTTTTAATCAATTCATTTAAAATACCTTTTGAAGTAATTCATTTATTTTATTTTGCCACCTAATAGAAAAATTAAATTTTTATTTTTGATTCAAAGAAGGGATGGATATTAAGCAAAAATAAATTTAAAAAAATATTTTTTAGAAAATTTTAACTCTAAATTAGATGTTTGTAAAGTATTCTCGAATCCAAGCATACGTTCTTGAGCATTTAAAAGTAAATTACGTACTGCAGCAACTTCCGTCTATAAAATTATTTGAAAGTAAAATTAGATCCTTTTTCTGCATATTTTAAAATAAATTTTTTCAAATTATTTTTTCTACAGATAATTTTTTAAAATATTATTCCAATTAAATAACCGAATTAGGTAAATTCATTATATTTGTATTTCCAAATTGTATATTAGAGCCAGTTGATACAATAAAAGAAATATTTCTTTCAGACCCAGCAACAAAATAAATATTACCGTCAACCATTATAATTCTGGATCTATTTAATTTTTAATTTAAAAATTTTTATTTTAATTTTTTAAAACCTAGTTTCGTCTTTATTTGTTAATTCAAGAATTTCTTCTTCTTGAAAAGTACATATTATTGGAAATATTAATAAGGAGAATAAATAAATAAAAATTATTATTATATTTAAATAATTTAACATTCTCTTCATTTTATTTAAATTTTAATGAAATTTAGGTTAATTAATTTTAGACATCTATGTATGTTTTTTAATATTTTAATGGATAATTTAGAGATTAATATTCCAAATATTTAATTAAAAAGCATTTATTTATTTGTCAAAGTTATAATAACAAAAAGTTTAAATTTAATTTTTAAAAAAATTAAAATTTAGTAATTAAAAATATTTTTGTTTTTATTTAAAATATTTTGAATGAGAAATGAAAAATATATAAAAAAATAAATTATTGTATATATATTTATAAATTAATGGTTTTATAAACAAATCCAAAGTTTTTGAATAAAACTATCATATTTCTTTCTAAACAGAAAATAAGACTAGAATTATGACAATCATATTTTAACAATAATATAAGTACAAAATATAAAAATAAATTAGATCATGAAAACACTAAAAAAATTATCAAAAATTGTTGCGTGTTTCATAAATAAAAATACAGTAGAACACACTATTTAAATTTCCGTATGTAAAGTTTTTTCTATCTATCAAATTTATTTTTTTCCTTCAAAGTTTAATTTAAAATTAAAATATTTTAAAAGAATTGCCGCAGCAGTATTCCTTAGATGATTTAGCTTTACGTTATGTATGTTCTCCTGTTGAATTACATAGGAAATTATCTTTAAATGGAAATTTTCAATTTATTTTTCGATGAATTAATTGTTTTGCTAATTTTGTTTTGTTAATTTTATATTTTGTTATATTTATTACCAAATATTTTTATTTATTTTAAGTAAAGTTAATCAAAAAATATATTTTGAATTAAATTTGTAAAGCCATCACAAATTTAATGTGAAACTCGGCG
This sequence comes from Meloidogyne enterolobii, assembly GCA_963681835.1. Lineage (NCBI taxonomy): Eukaryota > Metazoa > Nematoda > Chromadorea > Rhabditida > Meloidogynidae > Meloidogyne > Meloidogyne enterolobii. The sequence continues at coordinate 455,710 of CAVMJV010000087.1, read as the reverse complement.
GTGGTTTTTTTAAATTTTTATAAGAAAAATTGTTTTTCTCAATTAATCAAAAAATATTTGTACTATTTTAAATTAATTTTGATAATATTAAATAATTAATTTTACAAAATTAATTATGTACATTGTAACATAATTTCATTTCTATGTTAAGTCATCTTTCGAGTTTTTCTTTTTGAATTGGTTTGAATTTTAAGGTAGCTCCTACAGGTCTCGTTCAGTATCCATTGGAACAATGAGCAGCGAAGCGGCAGAAGACTGTTTACAGAGGACCGAAGAGGCAAAAAGGCGTTTACAGAGCAAACTTGAGTGACGATGAGCACAGACGGCGTCCTGATGCAATTGAAGCGAAAAGCCAGTGTTGTTGACTCGTTCGTTGAGTTATCTCAAGTTTTGCCTGCTTTTATATCACTAGCGTAATTAACCAAAAAATCATATAAAAGGCATCTAAAAATTCTCAACATAACTCACTACGACTCGACAACACTGGAATTGCGCTTCGACTGCATCACGACTACTGCTGTTCGGGACACCGTTGCTGTACCTCGTCAACGTCTTCTGCTGCTTCGTTTCTGGTTGTCATCTCAATTTTCTCACTGCCAATGGAGTCTGACAGAAACCTGTGGGAGCTACCATATTACCATGGATTGGTGAGCCTAAATTTAAATTTTTAAATATAATGTTGATACATTTCCCTTCATTTATTTAGCTTCCGCGAGAGGACACTGTTGCAATGCTGAAGGCAAATGGCGAGTTCCTGATCCGGAAGAGTGAGGAGAATGCAGGCGATGCAAGAACGTTCGTCCTGTCGGTCGTCTACGGCAACGTCAAGCACTATCTCTTCCGCGAGGAGAGGGGGCGCATTTCCATCGACTTCAAATCAGACAAGGGCTACAAATCAATAAGGGATTTCGTCGACAGTCATATGCAAAGCCGCCAACCCGTTTGCTCAGTACAGTTGATCCAAAACATAAGCTTATAACAAGCTATTTTTAGGCAAGCCATGTCATCATCACGAAGCCCATTGGGAGGAAGGATTGGGAGCTGGCACATGCGGACATTGTGAACGGAGCAAAGCTAGGAGCTGGTGCATTCGGCATTGTAAGACGCGGAGAGCTCAAGCAAAGCGGCGGACAGACGGTGAAGGTAGCCATCAAAGAGGCAACGTTGACCAAATGCACAAAGGAGCAGATAAAGGAGTTCATGAACGAGGCCCGTATAATGCGCAAGTTCAAGCATCCGAACGTCATTCAGTCGTATGGTGAGTTGCAGGATATAGGTTCCATGTATTTTCTAAATATTTTCAAACTAGCGGAGTTGGTCGGCCTTCGGCCGCCCCACCCCGCTAGCAAAAACAAACCAAAAAACAAACTCCAAATCAACTTATCACAACCTCAAAATTGGCCCTAATCCAATCATAAACGTAAAAACCCGATCATCAAAACATTGACCAGCATTAAAACAGTTCCTGATTACCAAAACATTTAACAAAGCAAAGCATCTAATAAATGCACCTGATAGGATACACAAAGGTGCTCGTGTGACTCCGCTAGCATAACAAAACTATTCGTCTTAAGATCCGATTCAAAAGCCTTTGGCCGACCAATCTCGCTGACCCATTTTTCTCCTCACAATTCCGCCTACTTCACAATTACCCATGTTTAAATACTTCACCTACTTCACCTTGCTTCAATATTCCGCCTGCTTATCAATCCCCCCTTTTTCGATATTCCGCCTGCTTCACAATCCCCCTTCATTCCCACTGCTTCAATATTCCGCCTGCTTCACAATACCTTCTGTTTCAATATTCCGCCTGCTTTACATCCCCCTTTATTCCCCCTGCTTCAATATTACGCCTACTTCACAATTCCCCTTGCCTCACAATACCGACTGCTTTAAAATTCCCCCTGTTTAAATATTCAACCTGCTTCACAATTCACCTTGTTTCAATATTCCGCCTGCTTCACAATTCCCGTTGCTTCACAATTCCCCTTGCCTCACAATACCGCCTGCTTCACAATTCCACCTGTTTAAATATTCCGCCTCCTTCACAATTTCCCTGCTTAAATATTCCGCTTGCTTCACAATTAATCTTGTTTGAAAATTCCGCCTGCTTCACTATTCCTCTTGCCTCACAATACCGCCTGCTTCACAATTACACCTGTTTCAAGATTCCGCGTGCTTCACAATTCCTTGTTTGAATATTCCGCCTGCTTCACTATTCCCCCTGCTTCAATATTCCGCCTGCTTCACAATTCCACCTTTCAATATTCGCCTGAAATTTGACGCCTATCACTTGAGATCTAGCACTTGACACATGAACGTTGACGTCTAGCACACTTCAAATGAACGTTGACGTCTAGCACTTGACACATGAACGTTGACGTCTAGCACTTGACACATGAACGTTGACGTCTAGCACTTGACACATGAACGTTGATGTCTAGCACTTGACACATGAACGTTGACGCCTAGCACTTGACAAATGAACGTTGACGCCTAGCACTTGACACATGAACGTTGACGTCTAGCACACTTCAAATGAACGTTGACGTCTAGCACTTGACACATGAACGTTGACGTCTAGCACACTTCAAATGAACGTTGACGTCTAGCACTTGACACATGAACGTCGACGTCTAGCACACTTCAAATGAACGTTGACGTCTAGCACTTGACACATGAACGTTGACGTCTAGCACACTTCAAATGAACGTTGACGTCTAGCACTTGACACATGAACGTTGACGTCTAGCACTTGACACACGAACGTTGACGTTTAGCACACTTTAAATGAACGTTGACGTCTAGCACTTGACACACGAACGTTGACGTTTAACACACTTCAAATGAACGTTGACGTCTAGCACTTGACACACGAACGTTGACGTCTAGCACTTGACAAATGAACGTTGACGCCTAGCACTCAGAGGACACAGGACTCCAGCAACGTAGAACAGAGCACAGCAAAGTTGAGAAGGTTTTGGCAGCAGTTAAGACTGACCAAAATACCCTGCTTTTATACTATCTGCTTACCCTTTCAACCTAATTCAACTGGCAACGCTTTACTATAAAAGCCCCCTTTTCCTCACTCCCCCAATCACTTTACTATAAAAGCCCACTTGTCTATAAAAGGACAGACAAACAAACACACACACCCTTCTCAATTATATAATTAGATTTTAAGGTGTAGCCGTTGGTCAGGAGCCGCTGATGATCGTAATGGAGCTCGCGACAAATGGTGCACTGAAGGACTATCTGCAGGAGATCCAGAGGAGCCCAAGGAGCAAGCTGTACATGTGTCTGGGAGCTGCTTCTGGTCTCGCCCATGTTCACGAGAACAATGTCGTCCACTGCGACATTGCGGCAAGGAATTGCCTGTACAGCGAACAAAAGGTGGATAGAATGCAAAAATTTAATCAATTTTTGTTTTAATTTTTAAGGTCAAAATTGCTGACTTCGGGCTCGCTCGTGAGCTGGCGCCTGGTGACACGGAAATCAAGCTCGACAAGGATCAAAAGCTCCCGATCAAATGGTTGGCACCAGAGACGATGAGGGACCGGGTCTGCACCAAGAAGTCGGACGTTTGGGCCTTCGGAATCCTCTGCTGGGAGATCTTTGCGAACGGCGAGAATCCCTACCAAAACTTTGGTACCAATAACGAAGTTGCTAGAAGGGTAAGTTTTGAGTTTTTTTCTGATTATAAACTAATTGATTCGTTTTAACATTCAGGTGATTATGGGCGAGAGGATGAAGTTCTCTGGCGAGGCGCCAGCAGAATTCTGCGACTACATGACGAAGCAGGTTTGGGCCGGTGACGCAGACGACAGGAGTCCTATGCAGCAAGTGCTTCTATGGTTCGACAATAACATCAAGCGCATGACCGACAGTCAAAGGAGCCGCATGGACAACACGAGAGGAGGAAACAGCTCGAAACCATCTCGTCCGACGTCAAAGGATGGAACAACTGCGAAGGAAAAAAGCGGGAGGGACAAAAATGAAAGCGGGCGAGATAAGAGCCAGAAGGGCAATAAGAAGGGACACCACCGGAAATGATGATGACAGGAAGAAGGGAGCTCTATTGTGATATCATTATTGTATTATAAGACTCATCCACATTTGCTTGTAAATATTTGTGCCCCTACATACTTTTGTATTGATATATTTGTTGATATATTTCTCTGTCCAAATTATTTTGTAAACATTTGTATTTTCTGTATTGTATTTAACTGTAATAAAGAATTTTGTTAGATTTCTTTTTGTTCTTTCTTTTTTAATAGTAATACATATTAGGCATTTTCCTAAAATAAATAGAATTCCTACATTCCTCAGCTTTTTAAAAGTTTCCTAATAAAATTCATTTTGGATTCTCTTTGCGTTTATTTCGACCATGTAAATATTGCACATCAGATCGAATAATAAATAACCAAAGGCTTGATTTAAAGTGTTATATGCAGTAATTTTATACCAGACAATGATATTTAGCTTAATTTTTTCAAAATCTTGTTTCTTTATCATATCTATTTTTGCCTCGCACCTGATTGCTTTTCAAAAAATATTAAATCAGACAAGGAATAGTTTAGAAGAAAATTTAGCCTCTTTAGGCCGCGTGTATCTTAAAATAAACAAAAAAAATAATCATCATGGGTCGATCGGAAATGTCGGAGGTGCCGGAAATCAGCCTAAATTTTGGAAATTGAAAGTAGTAAATCGGAAAGTCCAAAATGCCTTGGAAAAAATATCAACTAATAGTTTATATTGCAAATTTGTTAATTAAATTTTAAAGAGGCAAGTTAGTTTCCGATTTTAAATTTATTAAAATAAAAATTTAAAAATCTTTAAAAATATTAGAAATAAGAATTTTAAATTAATATTTCTTTTTCTTCTTAAAAATTAATAAATAAAATCTAAAAAAGAATTTAAAAAACAAGAAATAACTTTAATTCCTCCCATAAAGTCTAGCATATTCTGTCGGGTTTTCAACCCAAAGCTTAACATCTGAGTTTGTTGTGGCTGCATTTTGAAGTAATGGGCGCTCCTTAATTTAAAAATTTGATAATATTAAATTATTTGAATAAAGCAAAATAAATTTTTTAATTTATTTGAGAATTTTAAAAAAAAGTAAGGTCTTGTAAAAAAAAATTCAAATTTTTGAATTTAAAAATGAGGTGAATTTAAACGAGCTGAAGCCAACAGCCTTCCAAAATTCACGAAATCTGACATGAACGTTTTGAAAATTACCCCCGGACCGAAACCTTAACTACGTGTCTGACTTCATCAAATTATTTTTCCAGATTTTTTGAATAAAAGAACTCTCCCAAAATATATTTTTAAAATTATAATAAAATTTCAAAAATATACCAATAATTCACGAAATTTTGGTCTCATTTCCATATCCTTTTGAAGACAATCAGCAATAAACCCACAAAATTCAGGTGAAAGTCCATCTTTTTCTGGAGTTAAACGAGGCGCATTTTTTTCTTTTATTTCAATCATAAGTTTAAAAGCTTCTCTATTTTCATAAGGAAATTTTCCAGTGGCAAGTTCGACAAGAGTAATTCCAAGAGACCTTTTGGAAAATTAAAATAATTTTAATAAAAGTTTAGGGTAAAAAATTTGCGTAAAAAATTATAAAATTAAAGACATATCCAAATTCTTTTGTTAAAAATTCAAAAATGTTTTCATAAATTTATTTACCAAACATCAGCACGAACATCATAATGAGGATCATCAGAATAAATTCTCTCAGGTGATAAATAACCCATACAACCAATTTTTGTAATTGCTAAATTCAATTTAATTTTTTTAATTTAAATTTAAAAACCTTTTGATTCAATTAATTTTCCTGAGATTCCAAAATCACAAAGTTTAAAATTACCATAATAATCCATCAAAATATTAGAAGGTTTGATATCCCGATGCATAATTTTCTTTAAAAAATGGAACATAAAGATTTTAAATTAAATTTAGAAAGGAAAGAAAAATCTGAAAATTTTAGCCCTTAATCATCGAATAATTAAAACCGCAACAATTTAATGAAATAATGGAAAATCCCCAAATCTATTTTCAAAAAACCTCACATGTTTTTCCTTCAAATAATCAAGAGCACGAACAACACTCAAAGCAATTTGAGAAATAATTCCTTCTGGAAGACCAACTTGATCAGGTGGACGAGATTTTTGTCTACTAGTTAAAAGTTTGTCAAGGCAAGTAGACATAACTTCCATACAAATATATAGGTAATCCTTTTTAAAAATATTTTTAATTATTTACATTGTAAAAATTATTAAAATAAATATTCAAAAATAAATGAACGCAGAATGAAATACGAATTTTCGGCGTTTGATTTTTAAAATTCCCTCTCCCCTCCTGGTTACGGCCCTGAAACGGGATATAAAATTAGAAAACCCAAACGAATTTTAGCAATGGGGAAAATTAAAAGTATGATAAAATTTCATGAGTAAAATAACTTTAATCAGTATTTTCACAAAAAATAAACTTACAAAAGTTAGAATATATCCAAAATATTTTACAATAAAAGGGCAATCCCCACATTTTGATATTACTTCCAAATCCATAAATATTCTTTTGGAATCATCGAAAGAATCTGTCCGCTTCATATGCTAAAATTAAATAATTTTTAATTAAAGCCAAATGAAGTTGAAAGGAACACAAATTTATTTTAGGATTTTTTAGGTTTAAGAATATTACAAATTAAAAAATATTTCTAACAGACCTTAACAGCAATTGCTCTACTTTTAAATTTATATTTGCTGACGCTTCCACTTGTACCTTCACCAAGAGAACTCTAAAAATAAAATCGGTCTAAATTTTATTGAAATTAAAAAACCTGATCTTGACGTTCCAAATCCTCATATTTAACTCCAGTAAATATTTTATTACCAAAATTTAAAGTTCCCGAATTTTCCTCAATTATTTTAAAGCGACTTTGAACCTAAAAATAAATTTTAATTAAATAAACAAAAAATTTAGAAAAACCTCTTCTGGACTAATACTTTTATCACTAGAAGTCGAGACAGCATCCAATGTTGGACGAGGACGTGAAGGGCCAGAAAGATTCACTTTTAAATTATTTAAATAAATTCAATTTTTAAATTAATTTTTAATATAGATCGAAGGTGTATTGATATGGCCGATATATTACAAGAAAAAATTAAAAAATCAATAAAATGATGCGGGCTAACTTTGAAAAAATTATTTTTAATCGACGATAAAAATTTTCCTGAGATTAATAAAAATCCAAATAGTAAAAGAACCTATACAAAAAAAAACTCTAAACAAATATCAGTCCCAAAAATTAGGGTACACCCCCAACTTACCGCAGAGCTATAACTTCGTTTAAAATGGTTGATATGGTTCGGTTAAAAATGGCCCTGGTATGGTTCGATTCACCTCGTCGAGGCGCATCGAACCATACCAGAGCGTCGCGGATTCGACCAATCTGAATGAAGTTATAGCTCTGCGGTAAGTTGTGCTCGCATTAAGTTAGCCTGCTCCTCAGAAATTAAAATATATAAACTTACTGTACAAATGTTTTCTTGAAATTGGGCAAGTAAGACTTCCAGAATTTTTATTTTTTTGACAATTTTTATTTAATCCTTCTTTAGGCTTTAATTGTTTTTCTGATGGATCACAAGAAGTTGACCGTTGACTGCTTTTTGTTGTTGAAATATGTCGAAATAATCGCCAGTTTTTTACTTTTCTTTCAAAACCTAAAAATTTTTGATAAAAATTTAATTTAAAAAATTAAAGAATTAGAACACAAATTGAAAAAAAAATTTTTGGACAAATAAACACAGAATTAGTTAAAAAGAAAAAAATTATAAAAAAGCGATAAAAAATGCAAAAATTAAATAAACAAATGAAAAAGAGCAAAAAATCTTCATTTTTTGTGATTAAAAAAGAAGTCCATTTATCAAAGAAAAACCAACCACCAGCACAAATAAAAATCAAAAAAGGCCCCTCAATTGTCTAAAAAGATTTTTAAAAAAATACCAATAAAACGTTGATGTATTGGAGAAACTAATGAAGTAAAATAATAATTTGTGCTAGAGGTTGGTGTTTGAATATTAGAATTATTAGTTGATGGTGAACGTGGAGTTGAGGGAAATGAAGAAATGAGGGAAGTTAATGATGGAATTGGAGGAGGAGGGGGTAATATTTGGAGATTTGGGGGGCTTGATTTTTGATTGTTATCCATTTTTTTATTTAAAAATTTTTTTGTTTGTTTAAAAAAAGTTTAAAATAGCTTCCTAGAAGTAAAAAATCGATGTTTAAAATTTAGTGAAAAAATATGAAAAAAAAATTCCAAGCTTTTGGATTATACGAAGACACAACCAAATTTGGAAGAAACAAAGAAAGTATACCCAATTGATAGAAAAAAAACATTAGCAAAAGGGGTTGAAAAAGAAAGGAAAAGTAGACAAAGGATTTTAGAATTTTAATTAAAGTTGAGCCCTTTGAGTATCAAGCCATAACTCGAGCAAAATTCAAAAGCTCTTGGAATGACAATTACATGGTTTATAAAACCCGATCATCACTTAAAAATAAATGGACAAATCAGAACAACTATTAAAACAGCTGACTAAAACCTCTAATTGAGGATCGGAGTTGGGTAGACAAAGGATTTTAGAATAATCTAGTTGGGCACCTCAATAGGACAAAAAGCTTTCGCTTATCAAGAGCTTTTAACTGATAAATTCTAATGTCAAGTCTGGACTCAACCGACGGGACTCGACGGACGAATAGTCGTTCCTCAAGATGTGGCAAAAAGCATTTTTTCAGGCTTTAGATATTTTGAAATTTTATTATTTTGAAATTATCAAATGAGAGAGTGTAGGCTAGAGTGAAAAACAAAATAAAAGTAACGTGCCCGCTCAAAACATCAAACACTTAAAATATCTAGACGACTAAAAACGCTCAAAATATCTAGACAGATAAAAACGCTCAAAACATCTAGACGACTAAAAAGGCTCAAAATATATTCGCTCAAAACATCAAACGCTCAAAATATCAAAATATATTTTTCTATTTAAAGGGGACAGTTGAGTCCGCGGAAAAGTGTTTTTGCCGCTGCGGAGGAAGCCGGGCATGTCGAGCGGAACGACGGCCGCCGTTTCGCTACGGTCGCCGCGAGCGAAGCGAGCACGACCGCAGCGAAGCACGGCCATCGTGTAGCGAAGACCATGCCCGGCCTACCCTACGTAGCAGCACAAAAAATGTTTTTCCAGCGAAGATTCTGTTGGTCATAACTTTGTCAAAAATCATCCAATCGAGCTGATTTTTGTGTTATTAGACTCAGCTCGTCGAGCCCTTTCTCAACACGTCGAGTTCATGCAAAATTGGTCCTGAGATACTACATTATTCACCCCTGATACAAGGAAGAAATAAGGGACTCAACTGTCCCTTTTAATCAAAAAATATTTTGATATTTTGAGCCTTTTTAGCCGTCTAGATGTTTTGAGCGTTTGATGTTTTGAGCGAATATATTTTGAGCCTTTCTAGCCGTCTAGATGTTTTGAGCGTTTGCTGTTTTAAAAAAATATGTTTTGTAGGGTAGCCAAAAGTAAAGGGGGAATTAGAGTATAGACAACATCCGAAGGAAATAATTCCCTACAGGATTCTAACAAATTCTAGGATTTTGTAGTATTTTGAAAGATTGTCCATTTAAATGTTGGCAAAAAATAATTTAGAATAAACGAAACAAAAATTAATATAATAATTCGAATTATCACAAAAATAAAATTAACCAATAGTTTATTTCCACGACATAAAATTGAAGCAAATATTTTTATTTTTTTTTATTTTTCTAAAATTTATTTAAATTTCATTTTATTTTCAAAAATTAAAGTAAAAATGAATTTATTATTATTTATTTTCTTTATTTTTGTCTACAAATCTTTTGCCAATTATAACAGTGCTGATGATGTTGTTGAATTAACTGCCGGGAATTTTCATAAACTTGTTTTGGACGATGATGCGGTTAGTTTTTTAAAATAATTTTTAAAAAATAAATTTTCTTTAGATTTGGATTGTTGAATTTTATGCACCTTGGTGTGGACATTGTCAGGTTTTTTTGACTAAATATTTTTAAAATTTATTTGTAATTTGTAGAGGCTCGAACCTGAATACAAAAAAGTGGCTAAGGCATTAAAAGGGATTGTTAAAGTTGGCGCTGTTGATATGACACAGGTTTGGGAATTTTAATTTAGTTTTAATTTTAAAATTTCGTTACGAATTTGGACTAAATGAATAAATAAAAATCTGAAAATTAATCGAATCTAGGTTTAGAAATTTATTTTTTGTGAATCCATTAACTTTCTTTGAAGTTGAATCCATTAACTTTCTTTTCCTTCTTTTTTTAGCATGAATCGTTAGGAGCTCCATACAACGTCCAAGGCTTTCCAACAATTAAAATCTTTGGCGAAAACAAACAGGTTGGTTTTTATTTTCAAATTTGGGACGTATATTATTTCGAAAATCTTTGTACCACTCACGAATCAAAAAAAATTTTTGTTTGCTTCTTTTATCAATTTTATTCATTTTCAGAGGCCCAGTGACTACAACGGACAGAGAACTGCATCAGCAATAACTGATTCTGCTGTTGGTGAAATCAAACGTGTCATTTCTGTTCGTCTCTCTGGTGGTGGCAGCAATTATAATCAAAAATCTTCAAAGAGCGGAGGTGCTTCTAATGCTGTTATTGAATTAACTGATGCAAACTTTGAAGTATTTTTTGTTTTTAATTTTTTAAAAATAATTTTTGATTTAAGGAACTTGTTATAAACAGTAAAGATCCGTGGATGGTTGAATTCTTTGCTCCTTGGTGCGGGCACTGCAAGGTTTTTTGTTAGTTTATTTCTGATTGAGCTGCCTTTTCAAATTCTGAATTTTCCTTTACTGATAAAATACAAAAAGGGAAATAGAGTTTTTACTGTTTTCCTTTTTTAAATCTGTCCAGGCCGGTAGCCAGTATTTTTAGGGAGGATCCAAGGGGGGTCTTCCTCCACTCACCCCCCCCCCCCCCCGGAAAACCAAGGGGAGTTCCCCCTGACTACGGGCCTGGAACTGCTAAGTGAATTTATTTCTAGAATAATGTTATCTTGATCTTTAAATAAATTATTTTTTAAAGAACCTCGAGCCTCATTGGCGCGCTGCTGCTTCTGAATTAAAAGGGAAAATGAAGGTTATTGTTTAATTTAAACTTTTTAAAAATATTTTTTTTTGTAAATAGATGGGCGCTCTAGATGCCACTGTCCATACAGTGATTGCCAACCGTTTCGAAGTTCGTGGTTTTCCTACAATTAAATTCTTCCCTGCTGGCGGAAAATCTTTCAGTGATGCTCTTGATTATGATGGCGGTCGAACGACGTATTTTATTTTTTCTTTTTTTTTTAAATTTTTTTTTTAAATTTAGAAGCGATATTGTTCAATGGGCAAATGATCGTGTTGCTGAACACTTGCCTCCACCTGAACTGAAACAAATTGTTAATTCGGAGACTTTTGAGGCTGCCTGTCAGGATATGCAACTGTTTGTTTTTTTAAATTTATTTCCCTAATTTTAATTGATTTCCTCTAATTTTTAATCGCTAATTTGTTTTATTCTTTTAGCTGTATAATTACTTTCCTTCCACACATTTTGGATTGCCAGTCAGAATGCCGGAACGGTTACCTGTCCCTTTTACGCGAATTGGCAGAAAAGTTCAAGAAAAGTCACTGGGGCTGGCTCTGGACAGAAGCTGGTCAACAACCCGGAATTGAACAATCTTTTGGAATTGGAGGTTTTGGTTACCCAGCAATGGTGGCTTTGAATTCGCGAAAGCTTAAATACAGCACTTTGACTGGTTTGTTTTTAATTTTTGTGTTTTTCTGGGCAACTTTTTGATAGGAGAGATTTTTAGAATCTCTCTGTAGGGGAACTTCCTTTCGTTTTAGAATACAATAATAGTTCGTAATTTTTAAAGGCTCATTCGGAAAAACTGGAATAGCTGAATTTTTGCGTGATCTTTCCTATGGAAAGGGAAAAACATCTTCAGTTCCCGGTGGTAAAAATGCCGATGTTGAAGTGGTTGAGCCCTGGGATGGAAAGGATGGAGAATTACCCGGTATTGATGCTGAAGAAGAAATTGACCTTTCTGATGTTGAATTGGAAGATTTGGATGTTTTGGCTGAAAAAGAAAAGAAGGAAGAGACAAAGAAAGATGACAAAAAGAAGAGTGAACTTTAATTGGTAATTTTATTTTGGTTAAGAATTAATTTCCTCGTTTTCTGTTTTTAATCTCCTTTTTAAATTTTTTGGTTTTTGCCTTCTAATCACCACAGGGTTTTTATTCGTTAACTAAAACTCTGTGGTTCTTTTTATTATTAGTATTTATTTCAGGGCTCTTAAGTATATAAATGTTATGCAATTCTATTATTGTTAAATAATATCCACATTTTCTTTAAAAAATATTTTTATTAAAATCTTAAATGTATTATTATTTACGAAGCTCGGAATTCCTTCAGTTTCTCAATTCCAACATTAGGAAATTATTGAAACAAGCAAAAGGTTCCTTTCGAAACGGCTAAACTAGTCGTATTTAAAGATTCGGTTTAGTTAAATTCTAATATTAAAAAGTATAACCTTCAATTAAAAGACATTAAATTTAGTTTTTATTAATCGAAATTTCAACAAAAAAATCCAAAAATATTTAGTAAGTTGTTTAGAAATTTAGTCAAAATCTTTTTCTAGGCCTTTCCCAAAAGAATGACCAAGTGATAAAAAATGAAAAGACACTAGAATTACTAAACTACCCGTATCCGTTGCATCCATAAATGTTCTAATTGAAACCCTGGACTTCTATTTTTAATGTCTCTGAGCGGACTTATATTAGAGAGTAGGTGTTTATAATCATTCATTTTTTCTTAAAATGAGCTTCAATTAGAGCGTTTACAGATTTTTTTTATTTTCTACATTTATTTTCTTCTCTCTTCAGTTTTCATTATTTTCTTTTTTTCCTCCGCTTTTTCATCAGGTTGATAAATACCTGAACGGTCTTTAACTCTAATAAATAAGCGGAAAATGACATTCTGACAAAATACTTGTTGTAATTGTTGAAGAACTGCATTCTCAATTTCCTCCATTCGATACCAAACTTGTCGAGCTTCACGTTCATTTTCACCTTAAAATGAAAAATAAGGAATATGTCCTTTTAGATTTTTGAAGTTTAATAAATAATAAAATCCTCATATCTCCCAATTAGAGATCGAGCTAGACCTGGACCAAAGCCTGGGTTTTTCCTGTACCTAGAGTCCAGGTCCAGGCATTTTTTGGCCTTCCTTCCTTTCCTTTTTTTCCTGGACTATAGACCCAGAATCAGGTCAATAAATCAAACTCCTGAGTCCAGGAACAGGTCCAGGCTTTTCAAAAATCTCGATCTCTAATCCCAATTCTATATGATTGTCTAGTCATAAGGCCAGCTTTAGCATAAATTTCAATTTTTCAAGGAAAAAATAAAAAAAAACTTACAGAAAATATTTGCAGCAACTTTAAGCATTTGTTCATTTACAGGAAGGTCTTCATCAAATTCCCACTCAGTAATTGATACTCGAAGTTTATAAGCTACATGAGGAGGGCAATTATTTAATAAAGCAGAACGGACATATTCAGCACAAAGTAAACGAGAATTCTTTTTGCTAACAGTTTGTGGGGCAAAACTCCATTGTTTATCAACAGAATTTTCTCTCAAATATTCTCTTAATATATCTATTCCTTCATTTGTTTGAGCACTAGTAAAGAAAACTGCCTTAAAATGTGGCCAGCCATTTTGTTCTTTAAATAATTTTTTTGTATCTGACCAACTAAAAAATGAATTAAGACGGCTTTAAATTTTAAATTTAAAAATTACCTAGCTTTATGTAAAGGTTTATGTAGTAATTTATTGTAGAGAGAATACCAATTAGAATCACGTTCTTTTGTTGTTAGTGGATGAAGACTGAGAGAATCATTATTGTCAGATCCTTTAGATTTTTTGGCTTTTGAAATTATTGAACCAACAATGCCTAGACTAATCTAAAAAAATTCTTCTTAAATATTAAAAACCCGGGTATTTTAAAGTAGGGTAGCACCCCGTTCTCTGAAACCGCGACTCTTTTTTGGCAAAAACCCCGACCCGAACCCCGAAGGCTTTACCCAAGGGGAACCCCTAAACCCGAGGGGGGCCTATTTTAAAGTAATAATGCCGTCAAAATTTAAATGGAAACCTAAAATGACATTAATTTATTAACTCAAAACCCTCAATTGTCCTCATAAGTGACCTTTATGAAAACCCAACCAAAACCCTAACTTAATCTCTACTAAAAAAATTTTTAATAAATTTACAGGTTTTTTCTCAAGTTTTTCTCCCCCAACAGTTCCATCAGTTAAAATTTCAGTCAATTTAAGTAAATCAGCACGGCTTTCAATTAAATCAATTTTATTAATAACTAAACAAGCAGGGATGTGCATATAACGTTGAAGAATGTAAAGAATTCTGTGTTGTAAATATTGACCTTTAGCTGTTGCATCCTTTAATTTTTTTAAAATTAATTAAAAATCTTTTTTCCCTTACATGAACAACAATTATTTGCTCAGCCCTTTCAATTGCCTTTTCTGGATGTGTTAAAATTCGATCGTCTGAATGGGTGCCAATTACTTCTTTTGCGTGACTTAAACTAACCAAACCTTTAAATTTTAATTTAAATATATTTTGAACGGTAAGAGGCTAATTTCCTTTCAATTAACCTTAATAATAATTTTAGTTAAAAATCCTCCCTTTAATTTTTTTATTTAAAAATTTACCAGGACTATCAACAATAATTAATTGACATTGATTTTCAGTTAGTGCTGCTGTTGTATTCTATTGTTTTAAAAATTAAAAATATTTTTAAAAAATCAAAAAAAACCGCTCTAGTTGTATCAACCAATTTACTAACAGCACAAATAGGGGAGCGAATAAGAGCATTCTGAGAAATAAAATTTTTAGATTATCGGTTTTTTAAAGATATTTTCCCAAATAATTTTTGAATTAAAAAAATATTTTACCGTTAAAGCAGACTTTCCAACATTTGAACATCCAATAATCGCTACCCTTAGACCTTTACCAACAGTTTGAGTGGAAACATTGACTGAATTTTCTTCTAATTTAATTTCTGTGGAAGTTGTTGAAAATAAATTTGAATTTATTTTATTTAATGTTGAAATTGAACAAAATAATCTTTTTAAAAATAAAAATAGATAATTATTTTAAGTTTAATTTAATTACCTTCTCTGATATTTTGATTGAAATATAATTCGAAAGTTTTGATTAAAAATGGACATTTTCAAAAAATATAATTTTAAAAAATTAAATAAAATATTTAAATATAAAATTTAAAAAAAAGAAATTTTTTAAAACAAAATAAAATTAAAAAAGAAAATATTTTATTCAATTTTCACACTAAAAAAAATAATTTCTTCGTTCGCAGTGCAAAGAATCTTAAGAGGCGATTAAAAAATAATAATATGTAATAAAATTAAATAATTATTTAAAAGATTTCGGTAAATTTTAATTTTCGTTTTCAAGAATTAAAATATAAATAAAATTTTATTTAAGAAATAAGCAGACAAAAAATGTAATTTTTTAGCCTAATTTAAAAATCCTTTAGAGTTATTTAAAATTAATTCACTTAATAATGGGACCGAATGTCCAAAAATACAGGAACCATGCCGAGCCCTTTTAAAGAAATTAAAAAGATTAAAAAATAAAAATTGCAACTAACAAGAAATAAACAAATCGAGAAAGGTTGTTAAAAGTTTGAGAGGACACTCCTCAATTAATTAATAAATCTGATTTGAATATTTCAAAAATCATGATGTGTTATTTTGTAAGGAAAAAATTTTAAAAATAAATAAGCGAGTGAATTCACCGAATATTTAATGGCTTTTTTTTTAATAAAAATATATTTAAAATATAAGTAAAATGAGTCAAGAGAGTTTATATTAAAATATAAATAATTAATTTGTGAGAAGGCGCAAAACAAAAAATTTTTTAGTCGAGATTTGTTAAATAAATAAGAAGAGAATAATAGCTGGATAATTTTCTATTTATAATTTATTTTAATGTAAATTTAGGAGAGATTGAAATTAATTTAAAATTCTGAGATTTTAATTAATTTTAAGTGTCCAGGTTAAATAAAAATTAAGCCACTTCAAAAAAATTAAAATCTTTTCAATTTATAACAATTTTTTCAATCTCTACTAGACAAAAAAGAGATTTTTAACAGAATAAGTAAAAGGTGTGAAAATGAAAAGAATTCTGAAGACTAAAAATAAAAAATATTTTGTGACAAACAATTAAAATATTTAAAAAATAAAAATTTTAGACTTGAAAAAGAATAAAATTTTCAAGTTATTTCTCAAATTCTTCTGTCAAATAATAAAATTCTATAAATATATATTTATATATCGGGCAGCATAAAGGAATGAGGAAGCATTAAAAAAGACACACCAAAAATGTATATACAAGGCACATAGTACCATAAAAATTTGAAAAAATTCAATTTTCGTCCCTAACTAATAATTCTTTAATTATTGCCTATTTACTTGATGAATCCACATTTGGCATAGAAAATGCTCGGAATTGGCCCTCAACTGTTGCTACACCAAGAAGTACACGATATTGATGGAAACGCATTGCTGCAGGAATTGGTTGAATTTGTGTTTGTTGATTTTGTAAAAGTTTATTATTTGAAGTACGGCCAGGAGAAAGCATATTTGTTGTATTTTGAGAACTTAAAAGTAAAAAAAAAGAAATAAATTATTTAATAAAAATATTAACGTAGTTCCATCAGCACTACTTCCACCACTACTACTTCTCCTTCTTGTATGTTTTAAAAATAACGAAGAAAGTCCACCAATTGCAGATGACGGTGAATGAAAATAAGAACTGGCACCTCCGCCTGTTGATGATGGATAACGAATTTTGGATAAAACACCACCACGACCGGCAATATCAAAAATATAGACAGACGAGTCTGCCATTGCACAAGCTACTAACTGAGAAATTGAAGTATTTAAAGAGAAAAAACTCAAAATTAAAATTTTCAGTAACTTTATTAAATTAAAAATATTTTTTAACCTTTTTTTAATTAAAAATATTTATGGAAAAATTTTTTTCATTAAAATTATTAAATTTAAAAAGAATTCCAGCTAGCCGGATTCGAACCAGCGACATCAGGATGACAGCTAACAACTACAGTCCCACGCTCTACCAACTGAGCTATAGCTGGACATACTTAAATTTCTCTATATTTCTTTAACAAATAAGAAAGAATTGATTTGGTTACTCATTCTTTAAAAAACAAATTCCAGTCTATCATATTTGATTATCAAAAATATTTCTAATTAATTTAAAAATCGATTCCAACGTTCAAAACAAAAATATAACATTTAAATACCTGAGCATTTCTTTGTACTTCCATTTGATGAAGAAGCTTTGAATTGTCACTTACTGATGAACTATTTTGAAAAACTTCTGTGACAACATTAAATTCAGCAACAGGTTCCTCAAAATAATTAATAAAATGATATTACTAAAATATGAATAAAAAATTACTTGAAACATTCTTGGCTCCCATAAACGTATAAGTCCATCTCTAGTTCCAACTAAAAGTCTTTGACGTTCTCGTAAGATTCCCATCCCAACAACGGGAGCATTTGAATCTCTCAACCTCATAATTTCACATTCATTGGAAGGTAGACGAGTATCAAATACTGCCAATGTACCATCAGAAAACCCTAAAAATTAAATATTTTTTACAACGTTAAAATATTGAAGAAAATAAACAAACCACATCCAACAAGATCACAACTCAAATCAGAAGCAATATTTACAACACTTCCTTTTCCATGGCGTAATGAAACGTCAAAAATAGACTTTTCTGCCCAAGCATCCCAAATTCGACAAATTCTTACATTTCCAGAGCAAATAAGACGCCCTTTGTCTTGATCCCAACTAACAAATATTTTTAAATTCAATTTAAATATTCTAAATAATGGCATACTGATAAAGTGTTTTATTTCCTTTACCCAACCGTGGCATGTCATTCAACAAATATGTGGCAGTAATTAACTTTGTCTGCCCTTTAAGAGAATATGAATGCTCACAGAATTGTGGATCCCAAATCTTAAATTTAAAATAAGTAATAAAAAATGAAGGATCTAACAAGGAAAAGTTACTAGACTTCTCAACGAGAAAAAATCTAGACATTTACATCACTAATAAAAATAAAAAATACCTTAAGCAATCCATTTCTTGAACCAGTCATCAATAATTCATGAGTTAAACCATTAACAACCATTAAATCGGTAATAGAATCTAACAAAAATGCCTCACAGTCTACTTGCCATTCACTACAAAGTTTGCTGGGAGGAGGTGGCGCTGGCTGTTGTTGAGAGGCAGAAGATTGTTGTTGAAGTAGAGTATCGCCGGTAGGATAACTTGATTTGAAATTTTTTATAGAAACACTTTTGATTATACCTATAAATACGAACTCTTCCCCCATCGCTTATATAAACATAAGGCCTTAAAAGACTCCAAGCTAGACTTGTAGCTGGTTGATCAAATTTCAATTTCATACACTGTACTTCACATCGGGCCTTTTTATCTTTTATAAGTTCCATTTCTTTTTTTGATTTTTGCCAAATTCCATCGTGTATATGTATTGCCCAGTCAGTAGGTTGCTCAACTGTAAAAGGCATTTCACTGTTTACAAGTGAATTACGAGTCGAAGTTGAACTATCATCATAAATAGTTCCATAAAGTGGTTCTAAAAATTAATTAAATAAATTTTTAGAAAGAAATTAAAACCTGTCCATGTTTTGGCACACCAATCGACAAAAGATGTCCTTACAAGTCCTTCAGCTGCAATTGTTGAAGCTTGCTCAGCAAGTAATGCATCGCTTATGTCATTATTAACTTGAGAATAAGCACCAGACTTTGTACCAAAAATCTGAAAAATAATATAAATTATTAGGAAAGGTTGTCAATTTTAACGTACACTTCGCTTTGGTGTGTATAAACTATGATGAATAAAGGGATCCATCAATAATCTTCGCTTAGCATTGTCCATAGTTTGAGGAGATTGTCTAAGTGATGTCGAAGGAGGAGATAGTAATTCTTGTTTTTTATTTTCAGAAACCATTGAGTCAGTCATAGAATTTGTTGTTCTGGCACTGCTCCCGTTGCTTGTAGGGGCTAGTTCCGGTGAAATTTCACCTCCATTTTCCTCTTCTTTAATTGTAGATGTATTACCCGTGTCTACGGTCAGGACATTGTTGTCATAGTTTGAACTAGTCGATGGCTGCGCTGAAGGGGAACCAACAAGAAATTTAACCTGAAAAAATAAAGTAAGCTAGAATACCAAGTAAAATTAGAATACCGATGGATTAGAATGTAAAGTATCATTATTATTATATTCATTATTTCCATCATTATAACCAACATCGCTAATTGATTTTGATTGCCCACTGTCATGTCTTCTTCCAGAAACAGTTCTTCCTTCCCCCAAAGAAGCAGACATATGTTTATGAACTTTTTGCTGTTTAAATTCCAAAACTTTTGTACGAGCCTCTTTGATTTTTGTTGAAAGTTCAAATATGTAGGTAATAATACGTTCACCCATTTTACTAACATCCTCAAATGGATCGAGGCCCAAACGCAATACACAAAGCCAAATTCGTTCAAATGGACCAATGAATGCCTTGGCTTCAAGAGTACGAATATGAGCAAGAATTCGATATCTTTTAAAAAGAATAATATTGAAAAAATTAAGATTTTAATATTTATATCAGAGATGTTGTGGGTTAACAACTTTCTAACACCAAAAAATATAAAAATATTTTAAATCATACTTGAAAGCGCTTTGAGAATCAATATGAAGACTAGATGACGTTGGGCAATCAGATCGAGGTAAAAGACTACATTTACGACTAGAATTAGTGCTTTGACGGCTGGCAGGATCTTAAATCATTTTTAAAAAAATTTGAAATAAAAAATAAAAACAAACAAAGAAGAGAGGCCGATCGAGGAATAATTGAATAAACACTACTCATACTCCTTTTCGGTAAACTGCTCTCAGCAACACTATTTGTTAAACTTTGTTTTTTACCAGTAAAGTCCACAGAAGCTAAGGCTTTATGCTAAAAAAATAATTTTAAAATACAAAAAAAAATCTCAAATTTTCAAACATACCAATTGTGATTCCATTCCTGCATGCACCGTTCCATTTCCAATACGCATTTTTGACCCGCTAATTATTGGTCTTTCTAGTTCGGAATTTTGTTCAGGGAGTAAATGTTCATTTTTTCGATCCAATTCAATACAAATTGCAGCAAAACGAGATTGAAAATCAATAACAAACCATTGAATTGCTGATGCCAATTCTGCACGTACAATTATAGAACCATCATAAATACAATTTTCGCAAAGTTTGTCACATACTTCATTTTCGACCTTGAAAAATTAAAAAATTTTCATTAAAACATAAACAAAAATATACCGCTGTTGCATGTTCATTATTTCGTGAAGTATTATGAACGAAGCAACCTAGAGCATATACAGCTGCTGCTCTAACTTCTGGTACTTCATCACTTAGGAAATCAACAGCCTAATAAAAAACTTTATATACTTCCACTACAATAAAATTCAAATTTTAAAAATTAAAAGAAAACTATACTTTATCATAAGCAACATTTCGAATAGCTTGCCATCTAGCCTTGTCACATTCTGACCAAAGACGACCTAGTCCAATAAGTAGCCATAAACAGAGCATTCTACATTGAGTAACTTGTTGATTCGATAATAATTCAATACAAAGGCTGACATAGTCACTCTGAACTAATTTATCTTGAGCAGGCCTATAAATGTTTAATGAAATTTTGATAAGAAATAAATTTTAACGATCGCCCAAATATTTTAAAAAATAATAAATGACAGAAAAAATACCTATAGTTATTGCAAATTATTGTAGCCATCACAAAAGCAGAAACAATTTTCATACGCGGAGACATTGACTGATCATTGAGTACTTGAAGAAAATAATAATAACTAAAATATAAAATAAATTTAATTAAATAAAAATAAAATACCCATTATCTTTGACAAGATCGTGTTGGCAGATTGGATCAATTGCTAATATTTTTGCCCAAATGAAAGTTAAAGCTGGACGTAATTCTCTTGTACCACACTGCAAAAGTTTTAGCACATAGGGAAAAATTCCAACAGTAAGTACAGAAACAACAGCCCAGGGACCAAGGTCAACGAAACGAGCCAAAAGTTCGAGTGCTCGAACACGATGAATCTATAAATTTAAATTAAACATTTTTTCAAAATAAACAGAGAAAAATCACTTGGCTAAGAAGAACTTGAAGGACAACAGGAAGTTGTTGAGGAGGCTCATTTTTATCTACAGAAAACTTCAACCAAACTTCGAAGGCTTGGAGCTGTTCAATAAAAAACCAACTGTAGGCATATTCAGATTCAGTTATAGCACTTTGAGGGAGTTCAATAAGAACTAGAAAATTTTTAATAAAATTTAAAAATTAAAAAAATACAAACAAATAGGTTTAAGTGATGGAGTGCCAACATAACAATCAGTTCTAGTAAAATACATAATACTCTCCTTTGATTGAAGTAGATTGTACATATTTGCAATACATAAATCCAAAACATAATCCCAATATTCCCATAAAGGGTGGGCATGAACAGATGGAAGTTCTGGAGTTGAGACTACATGACAACCATTTTCTAACATTATTCTTTGAGCAAGCAAAAAACTTCGAAATAATGAAGCAATAAGTAAATCCTGTCAAAAAAAAAGACAATTTTAAGAATAAATGTAAAATAAACCTGTCTAAAAAGCTTTTGAAAAGTATCTCGACTTAAACAACTCCAAGCAATTGTATCAGTTATTGCTGTAAATATCCAATTTAATTCACCAAGAAGTGTTCTTCTATCAGTTAAAACGCCAGGAATGTCATCAATTATATTTTGAGGAAATCGTGATTTAACACCTAATTTGAGCATATGACAGAGAAGTGAAGTTTGTATTGGAGTAATTAAGCAACAAGTAAATAAATCTGCTGGTAAATCAGCACAATGGAAAGGAAGTGTTTCACCAACAGAACAGGCACCCAACTGGATACAATTCTGGAAAAAATGAAAAAATATTAGTAAATATACAAAAATAGAATTTTCCGTTTTCAGAGCAAGAAAAATACAAAAAGAAAATTAGAAATAGATAAATGAACAAAATTTTCAAAAATTCCCATCTTATGTTAAGAGAAGTAAAAATAAAAAAAAACTAAAGAAAAATACCTTAAATGTTTGGACAGAATGGCTACTTGTTGAAGCTCCACTAGAAGCAACATCATTTCCATTACTCCCGTAAAAATTATTTGAGTCGTTAATTTGGTCAATTGATGGGCCAGGCGAATTGTAGTGTTGCTGTTGTTGAGCTAATCTATCTCTATCTCGCATTGCTTGATAATCTTCCATCCATCTAAAATTTTTTTTAATCTTTGAGTGGGACAAAATGTCATTATAAAACGAAAAATAATTTCTTTCTCACTCAGAAATAAAAAAATAAATTTATACTTAATCGAATGATCATCAGCAAATTGCATAAACATTCTAAGAATTGTGCCGGCTGAATTACAATCCCATAAGTAAACAGAAGGAACGCCCATCCATGATTGGAGATCATATAATGAGAGAGGAATATACTAAAAATATTTTTAATTTAATTAACAAAAAATAAAAAACCTGTGTTATATTTTTGTCAAAAACCCAAATCTCGCCAGCATCTGAAGGTTTCGGCACCCCATGTCCATTAAAATGAAAAAGCACCCTCTCATCTTTAGCATTTCTTCTCATACTTGTACAGAGTTTACGGACACAATCGACTAAAGAAATAAGAATAATTTTTACCTTTTTCAAAAAAAACCTGTCGGGTCAATTGCAGATTTATAACGAGCTCTCGGCTGCAATTTCTCATAAATTTTTTGTAAACTTTGCCCAATTTTTTGTGAAGAACGTTGCGGGTTAGAAGTACTTGGATCAACCCAAGCTTCCTTTCTAGCACACCGCAAAGGTTTTTTAATGTCAGGCGGATCAACACCAACATTTAAACAAAGAACTAAAGCAACAGAAACAGTTTTCATCCTTTCGCGTATTTTACGCCTTTAAAAAAATTATAAAAAGAAAATAAATTTAAAAAAAACCAGTCATCCTTGTTCTTTAAAGACTCCAAAAATGCTCCTTTTATTTCTTCAATATGTCGCGCTTCGCGAAACCAAACTTTTTGTTTTTCCTTGACATTCATTTGTAGAGGCATTTTTTGTATTGAATTTAATTAATTATTGAAATTTTTAGAAAATAAAAATGAAGAAATTTAAATAATTTTTGTCCTAAAAATTACAAAAAAAATATTTTAACGATAAACGTAAAAATTACTAATTCTTTCTAACCCTAAAAAACTGAATTTAGCAACAGAATCTGGGGATCCGGTCCTGTTTCATGGCTTTTTTGGATGTGTCGGGATGAGGTCGAAATTAGGAATTCAGGGCCTTTCTCGGTTCGGGTTCGGCACCTGCCTGTCAATTTTCTTTTCCCATTTCCGAGTTTTTCCAAAATTACCATTAGAGTCTAGCATTTAAAGTAAATAAATTTTCTTGTCATCTTGTTGCCAGACTCTAATAAACATTTACTTAAACATAAATTGTTTTTTGTTTGGATGTTTCCAATAAAAATGAAATATTTTTATGGATAGTTAAGTCTCGACTGAAAAGTAACGATTTTAAACGGGACACGCCCAAAACGGCGCGGGCCAAAACGGCGCGACCGAAACGGCGCGACCGAAACGACGCAGGCCGAAACGGCGCAAGGCCAAAACGGCGCACGGCCCAAAACGGCGCAAAAATTTCCTATAAGCTACATATTGTTGAGTGAGGTTTAGCTCGAATGGTGATCGTATCTTTTGGTGATGTGAACAAAAAATAGCAGATGTAAAGGTCGCATTTGGACAACATCTTGTGATAACAGAGTGATAACAAAAATTAAGAGTGATAACAAAACTATTTAGATCGTATACTTACTAGTAAGTATAACTGCGAGAAATAACTGCGGGATTCAGATAGTTCCAATATAACTATATTACTAGTTAGTTTCCCCTATAACTACATATATTACTAGCTAGTTCCCCCTATAACTACTACAGTGCTGGTCAAAAGTATATTATTACTGTATTATTACTGTAACCATCTAGAATTGGTTATTTTTATTCTGGTCGTTGATGTCGGAACATTTCACCGCTGCTGGAACAACTTTTCTCAATGATGAAACGATCTTCCACATTGTTGGAACAATTTTCCCTTAATGCGCAAAACCTTATTGCAGATTTTAAATAATTCGAAGTCAGTGTACGCAAGGTGGCTAATGATCGATCACTAAGGTCAGATCGATCACAAATAGGTTGATCATAGAGATCAATTAATCAATCTCACAGTTGATCACATGATGATAACACGATTAATCACTATCACTGTGGAGTTTAGGGTTTGTGCCGTTTTGGGCCGTGCGCCGTTTTGGCCTTGCGCCGTTTCGGCCTGCGTCGTTACGGTCGCGCCGTTTCGGTCGCGCCGTTTTGGCCCGCGCCGTAATGGGCTGTACCCATTTTAAACAACAGAAATTTATTAATTACACAAAGTACTTTTAAATTTTTTTTTGTTTTTTTTTCAGTAAAAATGTACAGTGAAATAGAGGAGGGTGAATATATAGATGAAGAGGACATTGACACCGAGCAAATAGAAAAAGAACAAATTTCCACGAATTTAAGGTTTTTTTTAAATTTTATAAAATTAAAAATAATTTAGAAAAATGTCTAAAAATCGAAAACCAATAAAACCACCACAAATTGAAGAAGATGACAATGACGACGATGAAGTTTTAAGACAAAAATTGCTTGAAAATTTAGTGAAATCACAAGTAAATATTTTTTTAATTTAAATTTAATTTTTATTAAAAGACTAGAAAACAATTAACAGAATCAAGTGAAGGGAGTAGTCAATCACCGAAAAGAAAATCTTCTCAAAATAATAAATTATCTATTTTAATTTCACAATTGGATGCGGCACATAAAAAAAGAGATTCGTATTTAAGTAGGCGGAGAGAAATTCAAGTAATTTTTTGTTAATTTAAAAGTTTTCGCTTAATCCGCAAGGCACTCCTGCCGTTTGTAAGGGGCGCAGTTTTCCTACCATTATATCTTTTTGCAAACCAGATTTTTTGACGTAGACCCTAATTGATATAGGTCCTTATTACCGAAGCTAATTAAATCTGGGGACATCCGACATGGAAAAACTCGCATTGGTCTTATAATGGTAAGAGGCGGTCCCCAGAAACGTCAGGAGTGGCAAAGCCAAAATTTCTCTATTGAGTGGAAGGTAAGGAATACTTTGTAAAATAAGGGGTACTCGTGTAGTTTACATCCCATAATCACAGACTTTTTTCTTCTCTTTTTTTATAAAGTTGTGCTGTTTTTATTTTTCCAGCGTCAATTTTGTGAATGAAAAGAAAATCTCATTTCTAAAAAATTTTTTCACAATAATTTTTAATTTTAAAGGAAATGATGACAATTTGTGATTTAGATTTGGAAGGAATAAATGAAACAATAAATAAATTAATTACCAAAATTTATTCTGACATTCAATCTGTCGCTAAACAACAGAAAAAACAGCAAAAACAAAATTTAAAAAATGAAATTAAAAAAATTTTGCCTGAAAATGAAGGAAAATCACCAATTTCTAGACTGCCAATTCCAACAAGAAAACGAAAAAATTTATTGGATAATAATTCTACTAATCGAAAAATTGCAAGAATTATGGACGAAGGAGAGGTTTTTTAAAAGAAAATTATTTTTTTAATTAATTTTTAGGATCTCGATTTGCGTGAATTAATTCCTTCTAAAGCTGTAGATGTTATTGGACAATTACAACAACAAA
This sequence comes from Meloidogyne enterolobii, assembly GCA_963681835.1. Classification (NCBI taxonomy): domain Eukaryota; kingdom Metazoa; phylum Nematoda; class Chromadorea; order Rhabditida; family Meloidogynidae; genus Meloidogyne; species Meloidogyne enterolobii. Next base: position 429,636 of record CAVMJV010000087.1, on the reverse strand, counting down.
AAGAAATTCAAAAACCGATATTAATAAATTCTAGAAATGAAGATTTAAATCAACATTTAGTTCCACAATTAAAAAGGTTTTTAAGTTTAAAAAAATAAAATAAACAAATTTTTGGTTAAAAAGTCCAACAAATGCTAACTTTTATTGTCTTTTTTATGACAAATAAATTATTTTTATTTTAAAGTGGGCATAGGTCCCGAGCATGATCTCGATTTGAGTGAGTTAACGGAACCTAACCCCAACGTTGAAACACAAAGAATTATCTAAATTTTAGGATTTCTTGTCCCCAATTGGCCGGCCAAAATTAATTTGTCCTGAATGTAATTTGGCTGCCGACATATATTTACTTCCCCCGATTGCTTTTTGAAAGAGTGGAATATTAAAATAAAAAATTTTAGAAAATTTAAATATTTTGTTTTTTTAAGTTTAACAGAACCAATCAAAGTTATCAATAAAAAGAAAAATATTTCTCCAAGTAATATTCCTCTTGAAGAAGGTGAAATAGCTGAAAATGATGAAGAAGGAGAAGAGAATATTGTTGTTAATGGGGAAATAAAAGAAAACAAAAATAATCAAACTAATCAAATCATTCTAAAAGAAAATGAAGTTCTGATAGAAATGGATAAAAATACAACATCTATAGTACCTGAATTTCCTGAAAATTTGGAAGAACAGGTAAGGAAAAATTAAAATATTGGAAAAGGATATTTTTAAAAAGATAAAAAATGATAAATACAAACAGAAGAAATATTAGAAAAAAAATCATTTTTTTATTTAAAATAAATCAGAATTAACTATTTATTAAGGGCGTAGCCGGGGGGAAGAGATTTTCCCCAGATGCCCTCTGGCTACGCCCTTGTTATTTATTTTTCAGAATTTTTTTACAAAAGCTCCTTACCCTATTCTTATTCTGATTTTTATTTTAAAATAATTCTGAAAATTTTTTAAATAAAATTTTAATCAGAATTTTTTCTATTCTTTTATAGGATGTTAGAAAGGAATCTCCATCTCCCCCAACACTTCTACCTCCCTCACTTCCATTAATGAATATTCGTTTATATAGGTATTTATTAAATAATTTTTTAAATTTTTTTTTCTGTAGATTAAGTCCAAATTTCCCTCAACATTTATTATCACATCCAGCATTTTCAAGTAATTTAAATCCATTTATTCCTCTTTGCCCATTTCAATTAAATGGACGTTGTGCAGACAAACAATGTTTATTTCAACATGAACAAGATTACATTTTAAATGAAAAAGAAATTGTTGAAGAATTTTTGTCTTATTGGCCAAAACTTGTACCAAAAGGAATGGGGAATTGTAAAAAATAATTTTTAGATTAAAAAATTTTTTAAATTTAAAATAGCTGATTATGCTACAAAAATGCTGGCAGAAGGCCCATTAGATCAAGTACTTGGATTTTTAATGGCTAGTATGCCCGATGATGTTCGGATTTGTTTAAATTTATTTTCTGGGAAATATTTTGAATATTCTCGTCAAGCAGATAAACAAATAAGTAGAGGTTATTTTTTGGATTTTTTTGAATCAAGAAGAGTTTTTAGATGATCAAATTGAATATGAGCAAACAATAAAAGGGGCTGTCGGTCAACCAAAAGGGTGGTTGTCGTTATCACAACAAAAAGGTAATATGAAAACTTTAATCAACAAAAATGACAAAAAGAAGTGGTTTGAGCCGAGAAATAAAAATAATATTATTGAATCAGACTGACAAATATTTTTATTGAAAAACTAGACAAATTTATATTTATTTTATTGTAGAATATTTGTTTTGAAATTGGGTTTTTTTCTCAATAACTGTATATAATTGGGATCATATAGGAAGTAATGAACATATTTTTATGAGCTATTCTGGTACAAAAAATGGCTAGAAACTGACTTCGGTTAACCAAAACCGGAGATCAGCCAAAAACTGGGGGTGGTACAGTTCCTTAAAGTATTACTTTCCTTTGGAAAGTACTTAACGAACAGACTAAGTTTTGCAATAGAAAAACTTTGTAATGTTTGTATATTTTATGTTAGAATACCCTTATGTAAACGATTTTAAAAAGTAAATACCGGGTATATCTATTGAAAGAATTAAAAAGTTTAAAAAATTTCAGAATTTTTTATCCTAAAAAACAAAAGAATTTCACTAAAATAATTAACAATTTACATTAAAATTATCTAAACCAAAAATCCAACTTTTTACTCCATCCTAGTTGTTGCACTGGCAGAAGAAAAATAATGTTGCTCAAACATGGCAGCACGTCTCTTAGCTATAAAGTGTTTTTAAAAAGTAGTAAGATAAAAAAAAATCAGAAAATTTTTATATTCCCCCCAAAAAAATATTTCAAAAATTATAAAAAAGAGATAAATTTGACAAATCTCCAATGAATTATAAAAAAAATCCCTAAAAATAAACTAACCATGATCCAACCATTCAACGGTAACTGGATGGTAATGATAAGCTTTATAATCCTGTCGTTCAGCAATTAAATGTTTAACACGAGCCTCAATTCTATTCCATCGATTTCTAATTTGCCAATGAGAAAAACGCGAAGCCCAAGACTCATGATATTGCATATCTTTTTTGATTTAAAAAATTAAAATTTAATTTAAAAGATTTACCGCTTGGAGTAATGTAACGGGCTAAAAATTGTCGTAAAGGTGTTCTCTCAAATTGCCAATAATGAGGAGGTTGTTCACCTTCTTTTGGGTATTCTTGAAGTTCACATTGACTACCTAATATTTTTTAATTAAAAATAGTTAATGAGAATAATTTTATTTTCAGAACCGTCGAAATTTTTTGTATTTTTTCCCTGGGACTTCAAGGAATTAATTAAAGCTCTTAAAATAGATTGTGTTCAATATCTTTCTCTCAAAAGAGAAATATCTTGTCCTTTCACAATTTAACTGTTAGAGACAATCTTTTCAACATTTTTCAAAATTGGATATCGAAAACAAAAATAGAAAACATTTAATTTTCAGTAACTTTATGAAATTTATTTCTCAGTTTTTGGTAACTATACCAAATATTTATTAGTTTTCAAAAAAACTAACCAAATATAGCATGTACTACAATCAAAAGAAGAAAGCCAGGAATTAATCCAAGTCCAACAATATAAAAATGACCTCCGTCTTTAAGTTTGTTGCTAATTAGTTGTCCTTGACGCCGACGAAAAACCCAGGCATGACCAGAATGACGAACATTAATTACTAAAAATAATTTCTAAACTGTTTAAAGTAGGGCAGCAGGGGTCCCCCGAAACCCCGACGAATTTTTAGGCAAAAACCCCGACCCGAAGGCTCTAACAGGAAAACCGCCACTTACGCCCCGAAAGCTCGGGGTGCCACCCGTTTAAACTATTACCCTAGTTTAAACCAGAGGTGTTTCGAAACAAAAAAAAATTTTCGAAAATCGGAAATCGAAAGAAAAATAACCTCAAAAACCGAAATTTCGAAAAACTCTGGTTTAAACGACCCTCTCATCGTAACTCTCCCAACCAAAAAAATACGGGAAACCAGCCTCACATAAGCAAATACTTTTAAAACAAACCTGTCTGTTGTCCATTTCCTACAAGAAGAAAACTAACTAAATCACTCCGAGGAGCAATTTGCCGAGCATTTAATACAGGCGAAAGATGCAAAAATTTGCTGATAGCAGGCATAAATTAAAAATTATCCTTAATATTATCTATTTTCTGAATTAAAATAAAATGAAAAATAAAAAAATGATCAAAAACAATTTAAAAATCGAACAAAAATAATTCCAACACAATTTATACTAGAAAAGAAAATTGGTTATTTTTACACAAAAAATGGAACACACAAAATTTTGTGTTTTTATTAATTTTATACATTTAATTTTAAGAGAAAAATAGTAGATTGTGAGAAGAAAATGGAATTAAAAATTGTTTTTTTTACTTTAAAAGAACAAAAATATATTTTGGTCAATAAAGCAAAAAAATGAAGTTTATTTATTTATTAGTGGTAAATGTTTTTATTTCGGTAAATATAAAATGTACATGTTCAAACTGGAGAACTTTAAAATTTATTTATTTAAACATAAAAATATCCAGAATTTTTTTGTTAATTTTCTCTGTTAATTTTATTTAAATTTTCTTAAAGTTCTCTAGTTAATCCGTGAAAGAGTTTTATAATGAAAAAGAAAAAAGTCAGTAGTAAAATGTCAATCAAATCAATCTTAAAACATCCAATTCCCATGTAAAAGATGGAACATAAAAGGGAATTTAAAAATATTTTTTTTCTGATTTAAGAATTTCTAAATTCGAAGAAACTCAAGTTAAAAGAAATTTAAAATTTAATTTAAAAATTCCCTCAATGATAAATTTAAATATAAAAAGGAAATAATTAGAGCAACATATTGATAGTATTTAAATTTTTTTAATTAAACCCAAAATCACAATCAAATTCCATTCATTTGTGCAAGCTGTAGATTTTGTTGCTGAATTGCCCCAACGGCACCAACAACAGCTGCCGCTGCCAATCCTCCGCCACCTGGCCCAGCAGTAATTGCTCTGTTATTTGCAACATTTAAAAAATCCCAAATCAAAATTGTGTCGTCATGAGAAGAACTTATCTAAAAAATTAATTACAAAAATTTAATTTTTAAAATTCCTTACAATTTGGAATTCATCAAATTGTAGTCTAAAAACTCTTCCTGTATGCTCTGACAAAGTTTTTAGACATAAACTATTAGGCGGTGTTCGCGGGTCGAGAGCAGCTTGTAAATCCCAAATTTTAATTTTTCTAAAATATTTAAAGATTTAAAAAAATTTTTTTGGATCTTTACCCGTCATAAGCACCCGAAACAATGCGTTTGGAATCAAATCGAATGCATCTAACAAGCTCTTCGTGACCTTCTAGCACACGCAGACAATTGCCACATTCAATGTCCCAAAGACTAAAATATTAATGTAAATTAATTCCATAAGAAAAACGGAAAAGTATTAATCAAAAGTAACCAAAGAAGGTAATTGAAAGGAAAAATAAATTAAAAAAAAGGTTAATTTTTAACCAAAATAAATCTCGTTATGGTTTCAAGAAAAAAAAACTTTACAGACCATTCCAAAAATTAAAAAACTAATTATACCGTATAGAAAAGTCGCTCGAACCAGAAACGATTAACCGATCTCTGTACTGCAAACAAGCTATACCGCGCTTATGACCATTAAGAGTTCGCAAAAATTCGCAAGTCCCGGCATTCCAAACCTATGAAAATTAAATTTATAAAAAGAAATTAAAATGAAAAACCTTAATTGTGCGATCGCCACTAGCAGAAACAATATAGCGTTGATCAAAATCTACAACATTAACAGCAGCACGATGTCCAACAAGTACACGCCGAATGTTTATTTCTGTAGGGGATGCCATATCCCAAACGGCGATAGAACGGTCCTTGGAACTAGAAAGGAAAAAGTATATTGAGACTAATGTAAGGAAAAGCTAACCAAGTAACCAAAACTCCATCTTGGAATCGTAAGTGAAGAACAGCCTCACAATGATGAATGAGTGTATTTAATTGAGCACCAGTCCTCACATCCCAAATCCTACAGAAATTAAATTTATGAATATCCCATGTTTATAGTTTTGAAGGAATTAAAAAAATTTTAAAGTGAAAAAGAAAAACAAACCGAACAGTTGCATCACTACTTCCACTGGCAATAATTTGGTTGTCATATTGTAAACAAAGCACAGAGCCAGTGTGACCAGTAAGAGTAGCAACACATTGAAGAGCAGGACGATTCCAAATCTTTAAAAGAAAGACGAATATGCTAACATTAAAAATAATTAATCACCTTTATTGTATTATCACGCAGTCCAGATACAATCTTTTCATCATCATATTGAAGACAATAGACACCTAAAAATTGAAAAATACTAATAAATACAAACATAACCCTATTATAATCCATATTAAAATAGTAGGAAAGTAAAATTTAGTGAGAATAAATCAAATTTAAATATAAAAATAACCTTTACTATTTTCTGATCCACAATTAATTCGTTCAAGGCGATGATGACCCTCGCGCCAATTTTGTTCAATTTGACGAATGTCTGACATAATTTGAGGATAGAGACCACTAAATAGAAAAATAATAAAAAAATAAAAATAATTAAATACCGATAAAATTTATGCTGTAATTCTAAAGGATCAAATTCTTTGTCAATTGGTCGACGAAGTTTTTCAAAGTCAGCAACACTATAACCACTAGCTGCCAAAATAGAACAAGTTGCCTGATTCTTAGATACAAACAGGAAGTTTTTCCTAAAAATTTTATATTTTTACACAAACCCACTTACTATACCTATTATAAAAGGAGTTATATGTAAGTGTTATGCAGGTGGTTTAAATATATTAATATTTTTTATCACCTTCCTTTCTTATCTATTTTGCCCCTATTTCACAATATATTAAAGTAAACAATTCACTCATCCAACTTTCAAGTATTTTCCTTTCATCCTATTCAAATTGTTGCCCTTCAAACCTAATTCCCTTTTACTTTTATTATATCAAATGTATTGTCCTTATCAGGCCCGTAGCCAGGATTTTTTTCGGGGGGGGGGGGAATTCCCCCTGGCTACGGGCCTGGTCCTTATGTCTTTATCATTTTTATGTCTTTATCATAAAAGAATTAGAAAAGATATATTTTCAATGTCTTTGAAGCCTAGCCTGACCGTAATTTCCGTTTAAACATAACGAAAAACTCAAAATATTCGAGTTTAGGATCATTTTAATAAATATGCTTGAGAGACGTAATAAAAGAATTAGAATAGAAATTATTAAAATTATTAAATGAATTATTAAAATTAAAACCAACCATCCCCTTTTATTAGCAAGTCCCTGCCAGAGTTGATCAGAACGAAATTTACGTTCAAAAAACTTTCGCCACAGCATCCCATTAGCAATCACTTTGTGCCATTCTTTACTAACTAATTCACAAGCATATAAAGACTGGGCATCAAGTAATTGTAAAACATTTTCAGCCAAACCAGTTGGCAACAAGCTGATAAAATCTCTTTTTAGCATTGGTCCAAGAAATTGATCTATTTGTCCATGTTGATGATGACACATTCTTTGAAGTAAATGTTTGCAAAAATCAGTTTGGTCCTGCTCAGTCCATGCCATAAATTTCTAATTTATAAAATTATTCCCCAAAAAAGAGATAAAAACAAACCGAAATTAAATTATCTCGTTCACATAAATAACGTTCACTTAAAACCTTTTCACGTTCCCCAAGTGTCAATTCAGCCAAAATGTGTGCAGTCGAAGAGCTCTAAAAATGAAAGATTTTGAGGTTAATTAGAAAAAAGTCAAAAGATTTTACCGGATTCATTCTTGGCCTTGAACGATACAATTGAAATAATGGCCAGAAAAGTCTATAATGTCCTAAAAAATATTCTTTAAAAATTCAAGAAATTATTTTAAAAAATTAAAAAAATATTTAGACGTAAACTGTGTAAAAATTAGACAAATTGTTTTAACTATAACAAGTTAAAAAAATAAGTCTAGAAAAAAGTCTAGTCCAACAGTTAGACTGCATAAATAATGCTTGACTATCAGTATAGGGTATAACCCAAAACGGCGCGCGGCCATAACGGCGCAAAGCCATAACTTGCTGGAAAATGTCTGGCCCTTAACAATTTCGGGTCCAATCTCCTAGCTCGCTCTGAGGAATCGTTTGATACTAAATATGGTAAGATTAGGAAATCTAGAAGCAAGTTATGGCTTTGCGCCGTGATTGCCTCGCGCCGTTTTGGGTGTGTCCCAGTATAGCCCATATAACACCAGAGAAAATTAACTAGTGGATGAACTCGGCGCAAGCGATTCGATGTAAATCTATAACTTTTGATAAAAATTTCTAATTTAGGTAATATTTTTAAGAAAACTCATTAGATTGCAGAAAAAATATGTATGTTAACTATAAAAATTAAGCATTCAAAACTATAAAATGCACAAATAATTATAAGTTTACGCCAAAATGAACTGCGTCTAATTGGGTTTAGGAGGAAACGATAGAGAGGAGACGATAGAAAAAATCGATTTATAAAAATGGCATCAACCAAAATGGTATATGACAAAAATGGTCATGGGACAGAATGCCACTACGGCAAAAAAGTGCCCGAACAAAATATTGAATCGCTAAAATATCGGACTGCTAAAATGGGTTAAAATCTCGACACGGTTAAAAGGGTTTAAAATATCGAATCTTTAAAATATCACTGTGTTAAAATCTCGAGTCACCTAAAAAGGGTTAAAACATCGTCATGACCAAAAAAGGTTAAAATGTCTATTTTTTGAAATTCGGAAAGGGCCATTTGAGTGCCAGCACTATATTTTTTTATTATACAGTATATTTTAAATATTTATTTATTTATTATTTTTTTGTTCTGATTTCATGTTCCGATTTATTTTTGCTTATACTTTAGTATTTATATCCGCGGAAAAAAGTTTATGTCGCTGCGGAGGAAGTCAGGGCATGTTGAGCGGAACGTCGGCCCCCGCTTCGCTACGGTTGGCGCGAGCGAAGCGGGCACGGCCTCATCAACTACTATGGAAACAACCATCTTTAGGAAAGGAAAAAATGAAGGAAAAAACGATTACACCCTTATTTGCGTGTAAGGCCCAATTTTATTATCCTCAGGTTTAGTAGTACATATACAAATTTCTTTATCAAACGATAAAATGTTTTGTTAAAAGTTGAATGAATTTGGTTATAATTTTTGTTAAATAAAGTTTTTGATCTTTGATTTTTAATTAAATAAAAAAAATCAAAGTAAAGGTTGTATCGACTTCAAAATTCTTTTCTCTTCATCAATTACAAATAATTTATCTTTACAATTAACATAAATTATTGCTGTACTTCCAGGCATTGTTTTGGGTAATTTTTTGTTTTCCAACATTTTCCAGTTTGGGTGATTGTTGTTATTTAAATCTAAAATCCATATTTCCCCATTAAAAATTCCTTTATTCAATCCAAATTGTTTAGTCCCAGCAAAATGAATCCAAACATTTTTGTTTGCAATAAAAGTATTGGCTAAAGAGCCAGAATAATTAAATTCAGGATGATTGGTACTTTCAAATTTTTAAATTATAAATTAAGAATATTTTGGTTGCTGCCAATAAATAATTTTTATTAAATACTTTCGTGGACAAAAAGATAGGGGGGGACAAAAGTAGGTGAAAATATGTAAAACTGGCTCTACTCTTATATCTCATTTCAGTGTCGAGATTATGTTACCCTGAACGTGAAATTTGGGGTTTCAAAAATAATTTCGACCCCTTATTTTAAAATTTTCTATTAGTCTTATTCGAAAGCCCTTGAAATTTGCTATAATTTCATTTTCAGAAATTCGTTGTTGTAGAGGTTGAATTCAAGTGTTAGTCCCTATCAGAGGTGTCAGAAGTCGGAAGAACCGGAAATCGAAACTGGCTCAAAAGTTGGAACTCGGAAATCAAATTTTTTTCGGAAATCGGAAATCGTGAGGATAAGAATTCCGGCCCACTTCTTGTCCCCATACTTTTCTCCATTACTGTATTTTAACTAAATTTTAGTTTTTACTTTAAAATTTTACTTTAATTAATTCAGACATTCTTCCTTCTTCCAAAGACAATTTTAATAGCCAATTTGGTTCCCAACGAAATCCACAACATAAAATCCCTCCTTGTACATAAATTAATTTATCAGAAAATAATATTGAATGTGTTGGTTGAAATCCTTGAAAATAATTTGCCGGTAAAATTACAGGAATATTTTGACATTCAATTTCTTTATTCTTTTTTATTTTTAATAAATAAATATTTATATTATGGTTTTCATATGAAACAAAATATAAAAGTTTATTTTCATTTTCTTTTAATTCTCCAGCAAATATTAAATCATTTCTGTAACTTTCATCAGAAGGAACTAAAAATAAATACATTCTTTATTTGATTCATAAACATTTTTTGGTTTTTTTGGTCAAAAAATTTAAAAATTGCTCTTCGCTTTATATTTTTCTTTTTTTTTTGTTTTTCCAAAAAATCCATCCAAATTTCTGAACATAAGGATTGATCTTTTGCTAACTAGTTAGCGAAGGAAAAAGCAAGAGCAAAGAAAATTGGTATCGGCTTCTAATAATAACAACAAATTCGCACCAGCCGATGGGTGGGTGGATGGCCTAGAAGATTAGGCCTCATGTCAGTTTGGAGAGAAGGGGCCCTGGATCGAAGACCAGAAGTCCAACCCGATTTTGCACAGATCATATTTTTAAATATTGAATCGAGTTAATCTTTACTTTTTAGTTTGGCATTCTGTTAAATAAAATATAGGGGGTTTTTCTAAATTTAAATAAACACTGTAAAAAATCCCCCTTACCAAAATTATTATTCTCTTCAAATTCAAAAAATAATTCCCAACATCTTTTATTTTTATTGAATTGATGTAATGAATAAAAATATATTTTCCCAAAATGAGAAAATAATAAAAGAAAAATTTCCGAGTCAGAAACAAAAATTAATTCCCCAAAATGTTGTTTAGAAGAAATTGCTTCAAATTGTTTTGGACCTCCCCAAGTATTTGTAATTGTATCGAAATAATCAGAATGAGAACCATTAAATGATACATAATTCCCCCAATGATAATTTGGACGTTCAAAATCTTTAAAAAATTAAAATGGTTTGTGTTATTTTTTTAGTGGAATGAAAAATTACAAACATTTCTGTCCAAAAAACCACAACTTTTCTTCACAAAATACTACTTTTTGATATTCTTCTAATTTATTCTGATATTCCCCAATTTTTTGAAGCCAATCAGATTTTGAATTCATTTTTGATTAGAATAGTAAAATTAAAAATTAAATAAAAATCTAAAAATAAATTTGATATACTATATATTTGAAAAATATATATTTGAAAAATAAATTTGAAAATAAATTTGATATAATTAAGTAAAATACTTATATTTTTTTAAATTTTTTAAAAATTTAATTAGAATGTAAATAAATTGATATAAATTAAAACAATACTGGATATCTGACGTTCTGTGGCTCCGGGTTTTACCTTTTACAAAGCTTGGCTACGGCTTTGAGTGAATCCGGTTCAGGAGCTAACTCCGTGAGCCATACACAGCACTAAGGATGGCGGTTCCTGGGAAATCTCCGGATATCCAAGGTTTTTTCGGTTCCGGATAACTGGAACCGCCAACTTAAACAGCACTAATTATTTAAATACAAAATATATTTATATTGAATTTATTTAAATAGGTATATTTATTTATTTACTTTAACAGCTGGAATAAATAAATTCGCAATAATAAGAGAATGACGACTAGCTGACGAGCGAATTTACTTAAGTGAATGAATAAAAGATTGATTGTCCAGAAATGAGTCATCATATTTTTAGAAATATTTTTAAATTAATTATAATTAACTTTATACAAATTTTCATAATTTATTACAGTTATTTATCTAATAAATAATAATTATTATTAATAAAAAAATTGAAAGATTTTTTTAGAAAATTTGAAAAGCAAGAATAAAATTATATATATTTTGAGAATAAATTAAATTTATTAAAAATTATTAGATTATTAAAGATTTTGTTAACTTTTTTTATAAAAAAATTGCAACAATCACAACCAATTTTTATACATTTTGTGAGTAAATAAAAATTAAAAATAATTTTAAAAAGAAAATACAATAAAAATATTTTTAGAATAAAAAAAGAAGGGATTTAAAAGATGTTTTTTTAAAAATTTTCAAAAGTTTTAACTACAAATTTTTCTCATTTTTGAAATTTCTCATACAAAAATGTAATTATGTAACTGTCAATTCTTCATTCCTTTAAAATTAAAAAATAGAAACATTTAAATAAATAAATAAAATTATTTTAAAATTTCTTACATCTCAATCATTTCTAAACTTTCAATTTCACCACGACATGATGGACAAATCTAAATTTGCATTTAAATAATTTAAAAATAAATTTTATAAAAAATAAATATGTATTTATTTTTAATTACTATGTATTTATTTAATAAAATAATAAATAAATATTTATGTATGTATACCAGGGCTGGGCGATTTCGCATTTTCGCGTTTCGTATCTTTCGCAATTTTCACAGTTTTCATCGCGAAAAGTTTCGAATTCCGCATTTCGCTTTTTAATATTAGATTTCGCCCAGCCCTGATGTATACTATAGGGTTGTCGGATTCTTCGGTTCCGAAACCGAACAGAACCGAAAAATTATCGGGTCTTCGCTCGGTCCAGAAACGATAACCCTAAATATATTACTTAGTCTTTCTCGCTGTTTAACCTATTTTTATTTAATTTAAAATTAATTATATTTTAAATATTTAATATTTTTACATGCACATGTTGAATACATTTTGAATGAAATATATGCTGAAAATTAATTTTTATTTTTTAAAATAATTTTTAAATTAATTAAAAATTATTTACATTGCAAGGAATAATTTTTTGTGTTTTTTCACCATTTTCGAGTTCTTCTAAACAAATTGGACATTCATTTGTGTTTGGAGCTTAGAAAAAATATTTTTTTTATTTAAAAATTAAAAATATTTTTAATTTTTACGAAATGGAGGTTCATCAAAAAATAATTGTTTAGGATTGAAGCGATTAATTATTTCTTCTAAATTAATCTCTTCTATATTTTCATCAAAACTAAAATTATTTTTTTATTAATAAATATTCTTCAAATATTTAGTATTTACCTATTATTTCCTAAAAACAAATTTGGAACAAAATTACAATTTCTTTTAATTTTTAGTTTTGGTTTTGTTATAATTTTCAAACATTTTTCAATTTGTTCAAATTCTGAAGTCCCTTTTTTGTAAATTTCATTCAAAATTTGTTTTTCTTTTCCCCAATCCCAGCTATAAATATAATTATTTAAATTAAATTCAATTTTGTATTTATCTTCAATTGCTTCTTCACTTTTAGTAATTTCTTAGGGGGCTGCTTTTATTTTGACATATTCATTTCCAAAATTTGCAAACAAAAAATTAGTTAAACATTTTGACTGGTTTTCTTTAAATAAATTTATTCAAAAATTTTATTAAATGGGGGATTTTTAAGAATAGAAATTAAATATAGTTTAATGCTAATTTTGATTTAAATTTCAACTTTTTAACCTTCTGAAAATCCAAAAATCTTTATTGCTTTTCGAAATAAAAATTTTTTAATGGAAAATAATTTCTAGGTGTTTGGTTATTATGTTCGCGTTTAGTTGGCCCATTTACTTTAGTGGACCAACATTTCTCAGAATCCTTTTAATCCGTATATATCCATGATTTCCCACTCAATTACCCGTTATTAGCCTTAATCATCACAACCCCAATAATCCCTCCTTATCGAATATATTTCACTTAATCACTCCTCAATCTCACCAATTTCACTTAATTTCACCAAATCCCCGATGTTACCCTTAATCCCATAAATTCATCGATATCCCTTCTAATCCCACATACGAAAGAATAAATATTTAGAACGGTGGTACGTTAGGAAAGGTAGAATAGGCGGCAGTAGATTGGCCTGCTCCCGGAAAACCCTACACAGATTTCTTGCTTTTCCAATTCTGATAATCTTAGAAGGTCGACAACCTTTCTCTCTCTCGTTCTAAACATTCGAGGTTTTTAAATAAAATAATTACCTAACAAATTCTGATATTTTTCCGATAAAATTAAATATTCTTTTTCAATTAAAATCTTTTCAATATTTAATGATTTATTCCAAAACTTTGATAAAACAAATTTTTTATTTTTATCAAAACATTTATTTGTATATTCTCTCCCCATAAATTCCTCCATTTCTTTTTTTGAAATTAAAAATAAATTATTTTTTAAAAATTCTTTAGGAATTCCCCTTTCAATTTTCCATTCTCCGTTAATTTTTTTGGCAAAAATTTTTGTTTGGATATTTTTGTTTTTAATTAAAATATAATCAGAAATACATTCTTCTGGATATAATTCTTCGGTATAACACAAAGAAATAAACAAAAATAAAATTAAAAAATTAAAAAATATTTTTAAATAAATTAAATACATTGAGAAATTTTTTTAAATATTTTTATTTAATTTTTTTAAAAATTAAAGAAGAAGATTAAAGGAAAAGGGCATTTACTATTTACTTAGAGGATTTCTAAATAGTCAATTGAATATTGGATTTTAATTAATTGATTATATGCACTATACATATATATTTATTTATATTTTTTTAAAATTTTTTATACCATCACAAAATCGGAAAAAAGGATAAATATTTTTTGGGAACTTCCAAAAAAGTTGCTTTGTTCTGGATTAAATATTTATTTATAATTCCCTAAATATAAATAATTAAATTTTTGCTTTTCAAGTTTTCTAAAATTTTTTTTTAATTTTTTATTAATAATTCGGAAAATAACTATAATAAATTGTGAAAATTTATATATTTAATTAATTTAAAAGGGGATTATGGGGGGAGGGGAGGAGGGGGGGGGGATAATTACACAACATTTGTAGATTCTTCGATTGTTAAACAAAAATTTTATGAAGGGGTGTGTTTTATGAAGAAAATTTTATGAATTTTAAAATAAATAAACTAAATTATTTTTAAAATTTCAACCAAATAAATTTTAAAAAATCTGGATTGTCTACATATTTCTCTCTCTTTATAAATATTAGGGGGCATAGTTTATGCGAGTTGAGTGAATGTGCCTTCCCAAAATGGGAAATCTATAAACTGAACCAAAATTTTACTCCAACAGGACGGAACGCTCTATGAGATCCCATAAACGAACCAGACAAAGAAATACCAGAACTTGAGTGAAATTATATTTTTTATTCTCCTTAAATTTCTGTTTTACCTACAAATCTGAACTCTCAATTATTAAAATTTGTATATTTACATATCTATTTATATTTATTTGAAAAAATGAGTGTTATAAAAATTTTTTAAAATTTTTTTTAAAATTATAAAAATTATTCTTAAATTTCTCTGTGAATACAATATCATTATTATCTTGTTAATCTTTTGATCTCTTCCCAAATTACCAAGGACAACACCAAGAGGAGCCTTCCTTAGCAATGTATTTACAGTGTTTGAACACTCGAATAATCCCTCTTGCTCTTTTAACGTATCTACATTCTTCTAGAATGTGGTCACTAGGTCCTCTACAGGCTGAAAAAGTTAAATTTTTTAAATTAGAATTGAAATATTTTAAAATTTTCTCTGACGTCTATCCGATATAGCTCCACGACCGCAATCGGCATTGGCATCTAAAATTAACAAAAATAATTTTAAAAATATTACATATTAGGTGTAAAGAGATTTGTTAAAGAGATGTGAATTAATGCCGTATCCCAAAAATCTTTTTTCTAGTTGTTTGGGCTAATTAATTTTAATTAATTTAAACTAGGGCTCGTCCCCGACCCCAAAGCTCTCTCCCCATTATGGTCCTAGACCCCGAACCTCGAAGGTCAGCCTCCAACAATCGCCGACCCCCGACAAACACTTCCCCGAAGGGAGTGTGGGCGAATCCTAATTTAAACTTAAAAACCTGTCTCAATCAACATTTGACTAATTAAGAATATACATAAACATAAAGTAAAAAGTCCACGCATTATTATTTAATTTAATAAATTTTTTAAACAAAAAATTTATTCTACTATAAAAATAGAGAGAATAAAAAGTTTTTTAGTTATCAATGCTTGATATAAGGAGATATTTTGTTTGGTCCTACATATAAGTCACTTATTCGACCTTTGATTGTTATTTATTAATTAATATATAAATAAAGTAAAGTGGACGTGCCCATTCCAGAAGTGGGGTTTGTTCCTTTTAGCTCTCTGAAACAAGAATTGTTTTAATCGCTCAACCATCCCACCTATAGATATTTTTTTTCGTTTTTTTGCTTTATCTAGTATAAATTCAATAAAATAAAAACAGAAGAAGAATGTTTTGAAAACTCCAAATTAATCAAGTTGTTTAAATAACAAAAATGTTGGTCTACACATCTTAAATGACGTCTAAATTCTGTAATACTTTTTTGTTTATGAAAAAATCAAAAGATAACTGACAATAAACATTAAATGCTTTGTTTATTTTTCAAGTTTACACGTAGTTAAAAATAAAATTTCTCTTAACGATCCTTGTTTTTATTATGCAACAATAACAATATAGAAGATTGAGAAAATTTATTGTTAGTAAAATTTATTTAAATATATAGTATTAGTAATATTGTTAACATTTATTTCCGCATAACAAATAATTCCTTATTATTTCCTCATTTTTATTTTTAAATTAAAAACTTTAAATGTGTAACTTTCAATAAATAAAACAAAATTATTCTTCGATTGTTTGGTGGTAAATTTGCTTATTTATCAATAATTTATTTAAAATAATTGTAAAAAATTTTTTTTTAAACTGACGAATAAATAAATATAAATAATTAAATTTTAAAGAATGGAAGGAAGAAGAAAGATGGCTAGAAAGTAAGGTTTATTAAAAAAGATGGTGAAATCAAGCCTCGATAGCTCACTTCATAGACAAACTGCCTAAAGGGCTCAGGAGCGATGCCTGCCCGGGGCTATAAAATAAATTTTAAACTATAAAATAAATCTTAAATTTTTATAATTAACAATCATCTCATTTCATATACCTATCTATATACATATGTATATTTTTGTTTTTCATTGTTAAAATCGTTTAATTATTTTTAAATTTAATTAAAAATAAAAAATTCTTTAATTTTTATTGCCTTAATTTTGTTTATTGTTGTTGTCTCTATCAATGCGAAACATTGTTCTATTTTAAAATTGGATTGTGAAAAGTATTGTAAAGGTTTTTATACAAAAGGTGCTGGTGATGAAGTTGATTGTAAAGTAATTAAATAAATTTGTGAAAATATTGGGTGCTGTCATCAGATGAGGAATAATTATGAAATTCGTACAGAAGGAAATTTTTTAATATAATTCAAAAAAAATAATTTTCAAAAAATAACTGCTGTTATTAAATATTTTAATTTAAACTTTTTATCAATCCCCCTTAAATTGATAACCAGATATTCTATTTTAATAAATACTTCGTAAGGGCATTCTATCAGAGAAGGGGTATTAAAATGGAGAGAGGCATTTTATTTTTCTATGAGTAAATTCTAAAAAATTGTTTGAAACAAAAAAGTATTTAAAATGGTCATACGACACTTGCAGATATGACATTTGCAGACCCGACTTTTGCAGACGACTTTTGCAGATCGACATTTGCAGATAACGACACTTGCAGATATGACACTTGCAGATCAGACATTTGCAGATCCGACTTTTGCAGATATTAATTTTTGAAAAAAAATTTTAAAAAATTTAAAAATCTTCAAAAATCAAAGGATATAGTATAATATACCGGTGGAAAGGTTTTGATATAAGACCCATACTCTTTTTTCCGGAGGTTTAAAATGTTCAACGTAGACCTATGGAGCGTCGGCGAGGCGCTTGTGCAAAACCCCGCGCTTCGCGCGGGGTTTTGCGGCACGCGCCTCGCGGGGAGTCAACGGTCGCTGGGCTCTGGGCTCGTAACATGATCCTATTCCTATCATCGATGAGATGGGCATCCCAGGATTCCTCCGCAGCAGCAATCACTCCATGGTTTATAGATAAGGTAAAGAAGAGAGCGAACTGGGTCTAATCTGCAAAAGTCGGATCTGCAAATGTCTGATCTGCAAGTGTCATATCTGCAAGTGTCGGCATCTGCAAATGTCGGATCTGCAAAAGTCGGGTCTGCAAGTGTCGGGTCTGCAAATGTCATATCTGCAAGTGTCGTGACACGTTTAAAATATTACAAAATTATTTTGAAGCAACTAAATTAAACAGCTTTTTAAGAGATTCAAAGTTTTATGATACAAAATTCCATTTCCTTCGTTTCTCACTTATAATAGTATACAAATAGTATTTTCCCACTAACTTTTGCAGATTTAAAAAATTTGTTTTCAAAAAAGATGTGTGAAGAGAAACGATATCGAGAAAAGTGAAAAATTTTTCCATCAATTAAAATGTTCTTGTTTAAGCATGTGCATTTTAATATCCATTCAAGAGTGAAAAAAATTTATTCTTTTTATGTTTATTTTATGATGAAAATATTGGAGAGATAATAATGAAGAAATATATAATAATATTTTTCAAAAAAATATTTTTTTGGAAGTATTTAAAATTTATTGGATAACTGGAATTTTGTATAAATTACAGAAACCCGGTTATCACAGTTTAGGTTATCTTATAATGAGATCCAATTTTACCCAACAATGTCTAATTAATCATTAGATAAATTATTAATAAATATTTGCAAGCCAACTTCTTCAATATTTACCTAGTATTGTCTTACTAAGATGAAAAAAACGACAAGACAAGATAAAAATGATTATTATTTTATATTTCAAAAAAAAGATACTACCTAAAGAGCCTAATTTATACTTGAAAAATTATTTTTTGGATAAATTTTCTCGTATAAATTCATTTTATACCTGAAAAAATACTTTAAAAATTTGAATTATTACAAATTGTTATAAGAATATACTAGAGTTGATCAAGACGAGACCGATACCGAGACCGATACCGAGATTCTCGGCTTTTTTCCAATATCGGTCTCGGTTTTTTCATTCTCGGTCTCGAAACCGATACCGAGATTCTCGTCCATTTCTCGGCGAGAAACGATACTGACTCAAAGAAATAAAATCCTCAATATTGTCCAAGTTTTCGTCCATAATTTTTTTCGGATTCCGTTCATAACAAAGAAAGTGATTTTTTTCGAATAAGGTCTTCTAAAATTCAAAAAATTTTCGCCTGCGGCGCTGAAAAAGGAAGAAATTTTATGACTTGGCCTTCCAAAATTTAATAAATTTTCGTCTGCAGCGCTGAAATGTTGAATTTTGCGAGCCCTCGGCCGTTAGATTTTCAAGATTTTGATTACAGAGCCTTCCGATTTTCGGCAAATGTTGTTCCCACCAGTGGATTAAGGGGATTTAAAATGATCAGAAGCAGAGATGAGCGCATTGAGTTTGCGTATCTGAGGGCAAAAATTGGAAGAAATCTGGCTTCATGGCCTTCCAAAATTCTCAAATTTTTGTCTTCGGCGCTTAAAATTGGAAGAATTCTGGCTTCTTGGCCTTCCAAAACTACAAATTTTCGCCTGCGGCGCTGAAAATTGGAAGAAATCTGTTGCCTTGCACTTCTAAAATTCTAAAAATTTTTGCCTGCGGCGCTGAAATAATGGTTTGGTTAACCGAAATTTTCATTTCGGCCATCCGCGGATACCAACCGATGGATATGCCTCAAAAGTTGTACGAATATAAACGGATACGGATGTCGACCTCACGGATATACCTATTCGGATACGGACACAAAAATTATTATCCATTGCCAAGCCAGATCGGATCCTGATGATGAAGAGTATTTATCAAATATTTGGATGATGAAAATAATGAATAAATTATTTTTACACGTGTTTTTTGACATAAAATAAAAATTTCTGTTAGTCCCGGTCAGTATCGTTTCTCGGTATCGGTCTCGGCTCAAAATGATGGTATCGGTCTCGGTATCGGGTTCTTGAGTATCGGTCAATCTCGGTCTCGGGTTGGCCGATACCAGTATCGTTTTGATCAACTCTAGTGAAATTTCAATAACTTTGAGTAAATCTGTTTGTCTTCTTGTAGCCTGTAGTAACGGAATTCCACATTCCTTTGACAACATTTCCTTCAACAGATTTTCCCTCAAAAATAAGATCTTCAAGTAAAACTAATAATAGTTTTAAAAATATTATTAGGAGTAAAGAGATTTTTTTAAGAAACAAGAATTTATGGCGTATCCCAAAAATCTTTTTTCTAGTTTTTTGGGCTAATTGTAATTAATTTAAACTAGGGTTCGTCCCCGACCCCGAAGCACTCTCCCCCTTATGGTCCTAGACCCAACCCCGAAGGTCAGCCTCCGATAATCCCCGATCCCCGGCAAACACTTCCCCGAAGGGAGCGTGGGCGAATCCTAATTTAAACTTAAAAACCTGTCTCAATCAACATTTGACTAATTAAGAAGATACATAAACATAAAGTAAAAAGTTGTTTATTTATTTAATTTACATATTACTAATATTGATATAAGAGATATTTTGTTTGGTTTATTTATTTAATTTATTACTAATATTTAATGCTTATTTACCATAAAAGAAGGAAATATTTAATTTTTTTTAAAATTTGTTTTAGAATAAAAAAACTTTTTTAAACAATAAATTGATACAAAAAAACTGCTTTATTTATTAAAATTTTGTCAATTTTTTCATATTTTTTTGACAAAATTTTTTTTTAAAATTCCAACAAGCATCAACATTTTTGTTATTTAAACAACTTGATTAGTTTGGAGTTTTCAAAACATTTTTTTTCTATTTTTATTTTATTGAGTTTAAGTATACAGTTTTATTTATTTTTAATTAAATATAATAATAAAACCTATAACAATTTTAAGGCCGGATAAGTTCCAGGATAGTAGATAAAACAAAAAAACTAAAAAATATCTATAGGTGGTGGGATAGTTGAGCGATTAAAACAATTCTTGTTTCAGAGAGCTAAAACTTCTGGAATGGGCACGGCTAAAAATAAATAACAATCAAAGGTCGAATAAGGGACTCATAGGACCAAACAAAATATCTACTTATATCAAGCATATATTGATAATTAAAAAACTTTTTATTTTCTCTATTTTTAATTAGAATAAACTTTTTTGTTTAAAAAATTTATTAAATTAAAATAATAATGCGTGGACTTTTTACTTTATGTTTATGTATCTTCTTAATTAGTCAAATGTTGATTGAGACAGGTTTTTAAGTTTAAATTAGGATTTGTCCACGCCCCCTTCAGGGAAGTGTTTGTCGGGGATCGGGGATTGTCAGAGGCAGTGATGGAAATGTTCCAGTTACGGAACTTGTTCCAGAACTAGTTCCAAAGATACACCCCTAATGATGTGTGAAAAAAGAGAAATGAGCAAAAAGATGGAAGCGTGAGGGGAAAATGAAGAAAAATTGAGACGAGTAAAAATGATTTTCTTTCCTTTTCTTCATGAAGGATATGTAGCTGATGTGTTTTGGGTTCTTAGTTTTGAGGACTTTTGTGTATTAGGTTCGAACCCTAAGTTAATGAAAGACTAAGAACCGGTTCCAGAACCGGAACTTCCAAAATAACTCGAATCGCAGCCAAAATAAAAGTCAAATTTGATGGAAATTCATTTGGAGATCAATTTCGACCAAGGAAAGCTATCGGGCTAACCCTGTTTTTTTAAAAACGCAGGGAGGATCTCCGAAACCTGAAAACCGGATGCCGTGCCCACCTTGTTCGATCTATATTTCCACAAACTTACCATTTTATCATTACATTTTTAGACTTGGTAATAATTTTTAAAATTATTTTATTTACTTTTAGATGCTGCTGCCTCTGGGGATTGTGGTCGTGGAGCTATATCATTTAAATGTATGTATGAATTACTAATTTTAATGAATTTTTTAAGAAAAAATATTTAATTGATATTTTACTAAATTCTAATAAAAAAATTTTTATTGTATCATTTTTTATTTCAGCTTGTCCAGGACTTGGTGGTAACACTCCGCCTGTATGTAATGGCTATATTAAAGATGTACCGAGACCTGAACATTTCAAATATTGCAGAAGAGTTGCTTCGGGTGGGGCAGCCTCTTATTGGTGTTGTCCTTGGTAATTTGGGAAGATACCAAAAGTATAATAAGGATAATAATATTGCTGATTTATCCGCAGAGAAATGAAAGAAATTTAAAAATTCAAAGATTAAAAAAATTTATATAATTAAAGAAATTTTTTATAACACTAGTTATTTTCAAATAAATATACAAATTTTAATAATTGAGAGTTCAGATTTGTAGGTAAAATAGAAATTAAAGGAGGATAAAAAATATAATTTCACTCAAGTTCTGGTATTTCTTTGTCTGGTTCGTTTATGGGATCTCATAGAGCGTTCCGTCCTGTTGAAGTAAAATTTTTGTTCAGTTTAAAGATTTCCCATTTTGGGAAAGGCAAATTCACTCAACTTGCATCAAGTATGCCTCCTGAGAGAAAAAGACAAATCGAGATTTTTTAAAATTTATTTAGTTGAAATTTACAAAATAATGTAGTAGGTAGTTGTTGTGATAAATAAAAGCTTTAAAATAAATTAATTGTCTCTAAAAAATTAAATAATAAATAAATAAAAGTTTAGCTCTAACAGTTAATTTTGTATTCTCAAATACATAATTATTATGTTAAATAAAAAATGGTAAATACAATCTGTTTATACCCCCACATTTTTTTCCTTATTTTTTAATTAAAAGATTATTATTAAAATATATCTAAGAAGTAAAAGCTGAAATGGATTTATTGCCATGTATTCTGTTTCAACCCTTAACTTCTTCCATTTAGGCTGGCAGCAATATTTATACATAGAGAGAGAAGTGATTGTCGAGGAAAAGAATTCTTATAATTAGGGTTGCCGTTTTCGAGTCGGGCCGACGGTCGAGGCATTTTTTCGGGCTTGTTTTTATCGAGTCGGGCCGGAACGAGTCGTTTTCGGGCCAAACATCTAGGCCCGACTCGATCTTTCGGTCCGAGTCGGTCCATTTTGGCAACCCTACTTATAATGAATAAACATAATAAATAAACATATAATGAATCACTTATTTCAATCATTTTTTAAAGTTCATTTAAGAGTGAAAATTTAAATAAAATAAATTAAATTGTGTTAAGCTAGCTGTAAATAAATTCTCTGAAAAAATTAAAAACAATAATAAACAAAAGTTAATGGCTACTTTTGTAGGTTAAGTTCCTCTAACAATAGCACAGTCCGTTCCTAAGTTATAAGTCTTCAACCACAAAAAGAGGTGCAAGTTAGAATCAAAAATCTTAACACACGCGTTCGATACTGTATCGATGCAGAAAGTTGGAATCTTTTAAACTTTTGATAAAATTTATTCTCTTTTTTAGTTCTCTATTTTATCACATTTATTTTATATCCGTAGAATACTTTTGATTGAAGTTACATATGTAAATACTTCACTCCGAACTTTCTTGTCACCCTGTAGTATAGAAAATTAATATATTTTAGATGATAATGTTAAAATAAAATTATCATTATTTTTGTTTCTAATTTAAAAAATAAAAATTAAAAATTAAATTATTAGTAATTTAATTTTAATTCTTAAAATTAAAAAATAATAATTTTTTTAAATTTTCTAACACTAAAATTTAAACTTTATTAAATATTAAATAATATTTATTTATTCTTACTAATATTTTTAATGCTTATTTAAATGCTTACAATTAGTAAGTTATTTACGCTTAAATATATATGTAGCTGTTTGTGTATGAGAGAAGGATTAATACAAAAAATTGTTATTGATAAAATTTTAATTATTTTTTAAACCTTTGTTGATATTATTATGTTTGTTATAAAAAAAATTTTTTTGAAGGTTAAAAAAATCAAAAATTCATTCCAACAAGACAAAATTAAAAGTATTTAAACAAGCTTGAATTTAAGAGAGTTTAAGACATTTTTATTTCCTCAAGTTTAACTAATCCTCCTACCCGATATTAAAATTAAAATAAAAAATAATGCGTGGATTATTTTCTTTGTGTTTGTGTATCTTTCTAATTAGTCAAATGTTGTTTGAGAAAGGTTTTTAAATTTAAATTATACCTAAAAATTATAGTAAAAGATTGTAGTTTTATTAATTAATTAATTAAAAAATTGATATAAACTGATGAAAAAGTTCCAAAATTTCTCTGGAAACGGTTCCAGCTCTAGAACTGTTTTTTGAATTTCTTCGGTTCCAGTTCCGGTTCTGGAACCGGTTACAGACCTTACCAGTTCCGGAACTGGAGCTTTTGCATCACATGAATATTTTTATTTAATCGAATTTTGAGTCAAAAATTTGATTTTAATTTAAAAGAGTTTTTAATATGAACAAAAAAATATTTTAGAATTTTTGGTTAAATATTTTTAAAATTATTTATGCACAATTTTAGACAAAAAATTGCCATTTTTCTAAATTTATATTTAATCAAAAATTAAAATAAAATTATTTTAAGCGACATTAAGTAAAAAAAACAAGCAATTTATTCTTCGCTTTAATGACATTTTTCTTTTAAAATTTAATTTTCATAGAGACTTAAAAATTACTACAATATCCCACATTTTAATTGTTAAACTTAACAAATTTTTTTAAAATTTTAGCTATCGCTGCCACATGTCCAGGTGGTTATAACTCGGGAAAAGGTTTGATAATTTTACTAATCCATTTAAAAAAATTTAAGTGGATAATTTTAATTCTAAAAAAATTTTTAATCAATTTTTGATTTCAGTCTGTAGAGGAATTAATGTTGACTTTCCGGATGAGTGTAAAGAATATTGGGGCCCTGACAAAGTTAATGGGAAAACTGCAAAATACACACGTTGTCGACATATTATTGTGAATGGGTTAGGCTCCTCTTGGTGTTGTCCTCCTTAATTGGACAGATATCAAAAGTCTAACAAAATGATAATTTGAATTAACAGAGAAATTAAAAAAAAATTCAAAGCAAAATAGAATTCAAAAAAATTAAAAAATTTTTTAAATTCTTTTTTTAACAAATAAATGATAAAGATATATAATAGAGAGTATCAATGTTTTCAATAGTCATATATATATTTTAAAAATATTTACGACCCCTTATTGGGGGAGTTGGATTTTTATTTCATACTTTTCTGAAAGCCCTTTAAATTTGATATAAAATAGTTTTTATCTCATTATACAGAAAACATTTACCGTTGAGAGCCAAAGTGATAAATCTTCAAGTCATAAAAATCACTCAAACGCCCCCAAAAAGTGACGAGAAAATGTAACTTGTAAACTAAACTCATTATATCTCAAAGAAAATTTTTTCTGTTTAATGAGATAAAAACTATCTTATAGCAAATTTAAAGGGCATTCAGAAAAGTATCAAATAAAAATTCAACTCACTCTATAAGGGGTCGTGAATGTTTTTAAAAAAAGTTTACCGCCGTTTTCCGTTGATTTTCGGATTTCGAGATCCCGATGATGGGAGTTTTAATTCGATACAGGGATGTTTCTTTCGGCTTCGTTGAATCTTTTTTTTCCAACTTTATGATTGTTTAATCAATTAAAATAATTTATATATAAAATACTATATAAAAATCTATATATAGTGCGTATAATCAATTAAAGTAAAATCCAATATTCAAATTGCCTATTTAGAAATCCTCTAAGTAAATGCCCTTTTCATTTAATCTTCCCCTTTAATTTTTAAAAAAATTAAATAAAAATATTTTAAAAAATTTCTCAATGTATTTAATTTATTTAAAAATATTTTTTAATTTTTTAATTTTATTTTTCTTTCTTTCTTTGTGTTATACCGAGGAATTATATCCAGAAGAGTGTATTTCTGATTATATTTTAATTAAAAACAAAAATATCCAAACAAAAATTTTTGCCAAAAAAATGAATGGAGAATGGAAAATTGAAAGGGGAATTCCTAAAGAATTTTTAAAAAATAATTTATTTTTAATTTCAAAAAAAGAAATGGAAGAATTTATGGGGAAAGAATATACAAATAAATGTTTTGATAAAAATAAAAAATTTGTTTCATCAAAGTTTTGGAATAAATCATTAAATATTGAAAAGATTTTAATTGGAAAAGAATATTTAAGTTTGTCTGAAAAATATCAGAATTTGTTAGGTAATTTTTATTTAAAAAAACCTCGAATGTTTAGAACGAGAGAGAGAAAGGTTGTTGACCTTCTAAAATTATCAGAATTGGAAAAGCAAGAAATCTGTCCAGGGGTTTCCGGGAGCAGGTCAATCTACTGCCGCCCAACCTACCTCTCATCACGTACCACCATTCTAAATATTTATTCTTTTGTATGTGGGATTAAAAGTGATATCAATGGATTTGTGGGATTAAGGGTGACATTCAGGATTTGGTGATATTGAGGGATATATCGGGGAAGTTGAACCGATATCGGTTGATTAAGTGTAATATATGCGATTGGGAGAGATTATTGGGGTTGGGTGCTGAGCAGAGTTGATACTGAGGAGAGTTGGTTCAATAAAGTAAATGGACCAGCTGGACGCTTAAAATAATCACCGAACATCTACAAATTATTTTCCAATTTTTAAATTTTTTTTCGATTTTCGAGTTCGAGGATTTTAAAATTAATATTAAACTATCTTTAATTTCTTTCCTTAAAAATTCCCCATTTAATAAAATTTTTAAAATAAATTTATTTAAAGAAAAACAATCAGCATGTTTAACTAATTTTTTATTTGCAAATTTTGGAAATGAATATGTAAAAATAAAAGTAGCCCCCTCAAAAATTACTAAAAGTGAAGAAGCAATTGAAGATAAATACAAAATTGAATTTAATTTAAATAATTATATTTATAGTTGGGATTGGGGAAAAGAAAAACAAATTTTGAATGAAATTTACAAAAAAGGGACTTCAAAATTTGAACAAATTGAAAAATGTTTAAAAATTATAACAAAACCAAAACAAAAATAAAAAGAAATTGTAATTTTGTTCCAAATTTGGTTTTAAAAAATAATAGGTAAATACTAAATATTTGAAGAATATTATTAATAAAAAAATAATTTTAGTTTTGATATTGATGAATATTTAGAAGAGATTAATTTAAAAGAAATAGTTAATCGTTTCAATCCAAAACAATTATTTTTTGATGAACGTAAAAATATTTAAATAATTATTTTTTATTTTTAAATAAAGAAAAATATTTTTTAGCAACAAACACAAATAAATGCTCAATTTGTTTAGAAGAACTCGAAAATGGTGAAGAAATACAACCAATCATTCCCTGCAATGTTAATAATTTTTAATTAATTTAAAAATTAATTTAAACAATAAAAATTAATTTTCAGCATATATTTCATAAAAATTGTATTCAAAAATGGTAAGTAAAAAATAAAATATTTAAAATAAATTTTTTTTATTTAATAAAAATAGGTTATACTACAGTGGGAATGACAAAGTAATTTATTTTATTAAATTAATATATTGAATAAATACTTAAAAATAAATAATAATTTTTTATAAAAATTATTTTCAAATTGTTTGAATGCAATTTTAGATTTGTCCATTATGTCGTGGTGAAATCGAAAATGCAAAAATGATTAACATGTAAGAAATTTTAAAATAATTTTTTTTATTTATTTAAACAATTATAATTTTTTTAAATTTTAAAGGAACGAAGAATTGACAATTACATAATTGCATTTTTGTATGAGAAATTTCGAAAATTAGAGAGATTTGTAGTTAAAACTTGAAATGTTTTTAAAGCCTTTGTAATTTAAACATTATCCTTTAAATCCCTTTTTTTATTCTAAAAATATTTTGTTCGTATTTTCTTTTTCAAATTGTTTTTAGTTTTTATTTAATTTTTTATTTACTCACAAAATGTATATAAATTGGTTGTGATTGTTGCATTTTTTTTTATAAAAAAATTAACAAAATCTTTAATTAATTGCAATTTATTTTGTTTTAGTTAATTCTATCAAAGAAATTAACAGAAAATTTGAGAGAAGAATTCAGAAAGGAGGGTATT
This sequence comes from Meloidogyne enterolobii, assembly GCA_963681835.1. NCBI lineage: Eukaryota > Metazoa > Nematoda > Chromadorea > Rhabditida > Meloidogynidae > Meloidogyne > Meloidogyne enterolobii. The sequence goes on along the minus strand of CAVMJV010000087.1, from coordinate 401,987 downwards.
GTTATACATAGGAGTAAAGATCCAAACCAAGACGATCACTATATATTTAGTCTTTAACAAAAAAGGTGAGGCTATAATCAATTAGATTAATACATTAATGGAAATAATTTTACAAAAATTCATTTTATTTTTTAAATTTATTTTATTTTGATTGGGCTCTTGAAAACTGTTATTTACACACAAATAAACACACACAAATAACCTTTAGTATTTTTAAAATTTTGAAGGACGACAAAAGTATTTTTAAAAAATAATGGAAAGGTTGTTTATTTACCTAGCAATTATACATTAAAGAGAATTACTCAACAAAAATATATTTACAATTTTTTAATTTTATTTTACCACTTCACGAGAAATGACTCATTTAAAAATTTCTTGTTTTTCGTTCAATTTATTTTCTTGTAATTTTAAAAATCTTTTTTTTTATTTTACATTAATTTTTTCTTTAATTTTTATTTATTTTTAACAGAAATATTTTTTAAAATTTAATTTTTGGTTTTTAACAAATTTGGTTTTTTAACAAAATTATTTCTTGGTTCATTTACTTAATTTCACCTGTATATTTGTTATAATTATAAGAGACTCCATAAATATTCTTAATTAACAATTCTTCAAATTAACAATTTATTAATTATGTATGAAAAATTTCCATAAATAGACAAAATAATTTTTTAAGAAATTTCAAAAATAATAAAATAAATAAAAAATTTTTAAGAAAAATAAAGCCAAAAAAGGCAACTTTTCAAGACATTCTTCAAGAGAACCTGTCAAAAATATTATGGACAAAAATTCTTTTTTTCCTCTCACATGTCATATTTGTCCTTTTTTCAATTTGAAAAATTATTTTTTAGTCAATGTGACAGCTGCCATATTTTCTAAAAATATATTTATTTAAACCTCGTGTCTGTAAGTTAATGCGGTATAGTTAAAGAATGTGGGAAATGAATTTATTTATTTAATTTTTATTTTAAAGACAAACGGTCATTCTCTCTGAAATTTTATGAAAATGATAAAAAAAAATTAATTTTAATTAATTTAGAGATAATTTTTAATCTATTAAAATAATTTGAGTGAATTAAGTCTAGAAATTTATTTATTTTAATTATTCTATGTAAATAATAAAATTATTTATTTAAATGATTTTTTTCTACATTATATTCCCTAATTATTCTCCATAATTTATTTTTTATTTTATTATTTATTTATTGTTTATAAATATTTATGACGTTTATTTTAGGTAAAAATATTAGAATAGGTACATAATAATTTCCTTTTACGATTTTTAAGTATTATGTACTTAGCTGAAAATTCCAGAATATTTTCTTTTTTTTAAACAACCTATTTTAGTATTTGGGAATTTCTCTAAAATCATTATTTATTTTTATAATAGTCATTGTCAAAAAATTTTTTTAATATTCTATAGATATGTAATAACACGTCACACCTCTGGTGAAGGTGCTGGCGTGGGCCATTCCAATTGGGGAATTTGAGGGGGTACTTTGTTCATAAACCACCCCCACTCCTATTTGAGTCTCAGATTACTTCCTTTTATTCTTTCCTGCCTCTGATTGGTCAAATTTCCATCTTTAGAAACGAAGAGGGGGGGGGGGGTTATGAATAAAGTACCTTTGAGGGGACATCATTCTAGAGAAACCTATATCCTATCGGAAACTCTAGGGTGATCAACTTCTTTGGCATAATTGTTATTTTTTTTCAAATTTTTAAATGAAGTTTGACCCCAAATTTAAAAACATAAATAAATTCTTTATTTTAAATTTTCTCTAAAAAAACTTTTTCTTTCCGTTCATTAGTATTAATGAAAAAACATGTAAAAACATTTCTTCTTTATTTTTCTTTCTTCTTTTTATTTTTTTTCTCGTTTCCCTTAGGATTTTGTCCTAAAATCCAAAAAAAAATCCAAAAAAACATTAAATATATATTTATATTTTTTCACTAAATTTACACAAAAAATGTGTTTCTAAAATAGTTTATCTACATTATATATTTTTGTTGTTCTCATTTAGTGTATGTTCCTTCTTTTTCATTCATTCACTTAGTTAAAGCCCCAAAATTTTCTTTTTGTTATTTCCTATCTTTTATTTAACATACCAAAACCCCCAAAAACACTAAAAATAAAAACAGCAGGGAAGTAGGCCCCAAGCTGTGAGTAAATGAGAAAATAACAAAATAAAATGAGGCAAAAAGGGCACATAAAGAAAAGCATCAATTACTTAAATAAAATGAGGGGAGAGATAAATCGAGAATTGATAGAAACAACGTTTATTTAAAAGTTTTTACTTAAATTTGAGACGTTTTCTTTCTTAATCCTTTTGGTTTAGGATTTGAGGATTTACTAAACAATAGAGGGTCGTGATTTTATTTCTCTCAATTTTATTTTGATTTCTCTGTTTATCTCCCTTCTATTTGTTTCAATGATTTATTTTTAAAAATCTTTTTTTCCTTTCATTAATGGGGGGATATACTTATTATAACCTTTTAGTTTAATCTCGATTTACTTCAATGACGCATTTAAAATAACAACCCTCACTGATGATCAAGAATAAAAATAAATATTACTCAACCCCTCGAATCTCGATTCCTTTTTATTTTAAATTCTCGATTTTTGGCTGCTGTCACATGCAAGCACAGCTGTATATTTAGTATTAAATAATCTTTTTTTACACAAAAATATTTCTTCGAGAATCGAAATAACAATTTTGCGTTTTAATGTTGTAAACAACCAACCTCTGCCATTTGGTATCTATTTAATATTAAATTGTGTAGGGACGAAGAATTTAATAGCCAAAAATGTGAGAGTGATTTGTGGGGAAAATAACAGATAAAATTTAGAGGAAAATATCCAAAAAGCTATTAAAAAATATTTTTTAGTGTTTAAAACCGGAAACTTGGTTAGCTTTAAGTTGAGTTTATTCTATTAATAAAAAGTTTTTATTTATTTGTGAAGGTTGAGTGACCAAATATTTAATTATATATCCAGATATTATATCAAAATGATATGAAAATATTTTTTAATTTGGATTCAAACGAATTAGAGTCTGCTTTCCTTTGATTTTGTATTGTTTTTCCTTTATTGTTGTCCCTTATTTATTTTTCCCTTATTGTTCTCCCTTATTGTTTTAGTATTTTTTTAATGAAGATTTAAATATTATTTGTTGTTTAATTAATTAATTAAATATTTTTTAATTTTATAGCAATTATATATTTAAATTAAAAAATCTTTTTTTCTGATATAAAATGGGAGGATTGAACACTGGTTATCTCAGCACCAATAGAGGGATTATTAAAGTTCTTCAGGTAAATAAAATTTAATTAAATATTTATTTTTAATTTAAATTATTAATAAGTCTAAAATATATATAAGATTAAGTATTACAACAATCACAAATAGGTATTTAGTGATTGTTTGTAATATATTATTATAAACAATCATCTGGGTAATTATTATTTCAATGAGTAATTAGTAGGGAGGATGTGCTGGATTTGGGGGTAAATCTCAATCCATTTGAGGCAAAATTGATTTATTTTTTAATATTAGGACCTAAAATGGTCCAATAATTTGATAATTTTCTAAATATTTTTAAAGTTTGAGTAAAAAACTAGGGGGTAATTATTAGAGAGGATAATTATTTGAGAGACATAAACATAACTAATAAAGAGACTTTGTGATTATTTATTTTTTAAATTAATTAAGATAATTTGTGGTTTCATAACTTGTGGACTTCTCTGTGCAAATATTTGGGGAGGACGTTCCTGCTTTTATGATGGTTATATACTAAAAATTATTTTTAAAACAAAATATTTTTCTTTAGGACGTGTTGGATTTGCCAGTTCTCTTAATTTTGTCATAGTTGTCATTAACGTTGTCCTTTTCTGTAAATTATTTTTTGTTAAAAATATTCTTTAAAAATTATCTTTTCTTTAAAGTTTTGAATCTCTTAAATGCCACAATTTATCGAATGGAACGTCTTTATTCGGTTATTGGGGTCATTTTGTTTATTATTGCTTTTGGAATAATGATTTGGTTGGGTTATTTAAATTAGAAAAATATTAATTTTTTTAAAGGTATTTAATTGAATATGAAATTGGCCGTAATCAACTTATTGGTGCAACGGTTGGAAAAATATTTTTAAAATAAAAATTTATTTAAAAACCCAATCCTTAAATGGTCCGACCATAGTAGAGCTTCCAAGACCGAAGATTTTTTTAAATTTACGACTAATAGTCTTGGACAGCTCTAAATTCAAATACTGGGAAACCCAAACTGAAAAATAGGAATTTTGACTGTTAGCCATATGAGAATTTGAATTACTGGTTATATTTCTGAGATTTTTCAAAATAAATTTTTAATTAATTTAAAAATAAAAGAGAATTTAATTAAAATATTTGTAAAGGTCCTAATTGGAGTTCAAATGGTTCTTTTCATTTGGGATTACCAAATTCTTCATGGTCAGGCCTTCAATTAAAAATATTTGGAATTGAATAAATATTAAATAAATAAAAATTGAAAACATTTAATTAATATCTCTCTCCAATTAATTCTGATTTTATTTTCTTAAATAAACAGTTTAGTATATTTAAATTATGAAAACTTTTTTTTTGTTCTTAAATAAAAATCTGAAATTTAAATTAAATATTTAAGGAATTATTTTTGAGTTTTTAAATAAAATTTTAGAAACTTGAGATAATAAGTATAAAACAATCATTATTTATATCCAATTAGTATGGGTACACCCCAAGATATCGCAAGCCCAAGGTACCGCAGAGCTATAACTTCGTCCGGGACGAAGTTATAGTTATATTCCCCCCTTCAAATCCGGGAGGCCCTGGTATGATCGATGCGCCTCTACGAGCTGTATCGAACCATACGAGGGCGTCCAGGATTCGACAATTCTGAACGAAGTATAGCTCTGCGGTATATTGGGCTTGCGGTACCTTGGCCAGCTCCCAATTAGTATTTTTGTGTTTGCTTAAATTGAGGGTAATCACTTAATTTATTTTTGTCGGAATACATCAAAATTGGAAAAAAGTTGATTTTAAAAAACTTTTTTTAAAGAAACTTTTAATTTTGGAGGGGGGGGGGGGGGGAACTGCCTAACAAATAAGAGTGACCCTCAATTTAATATGAGGGCAAAAGTCAATGGTTGTCTTCAATCTTCGGGCGATCCCCTCCGCTAGGAACACAACAATAAACAATTGTTTGAATAAAAATTTAAAATTATTTAAACATAATTTTCTTTCAAATGCTTAATTAAAATCGATTTAATATATTTATTAAGAATCATGTGTATAAAATTCAATAGCATTGACAATTAAAGAATTTTTTACTTTCTCTCTGTCTGGGAATTCATTTTCCATTGTCTTTATAAATTAATTTTTACTTTATTAATTTTTGTCTCTTTCAAAGGCAACCATTTTAAAGATTCACTCAGCTAATTATTAGCCATTTTTAAAATTAATTTTTTAAAATTATTTAAAATTATTTTTTTAGTTGGGAAAAACTTTTAATATGTATTTTTGTATGAGAGCTAGAAATTTAATTGGGCAAATGCACAGCTCGCTATACACTTATCCACAAAATCTGCTTTATTCTTTCTAGGCTTGACGGATTCGAATAAAGTCCTGATATCTTAAATTTTCGGTTCATATCCAAACCAAGCCAGGAATTTCCCCAACTCCTTGTCAAGATCTTCCAACATCCCAGTACTTTTTCTTTGATTGAAAAGGAATTGGCAGGCACCTGGAAATAATGGCTTATTATCCACAACAGTTGGCATTGCATATTCAAAAGACTTCACGTCACTAGATAATCTTCATTACTTTAATAGAAATTTTGATTCCGGATCCGGATATATGAGGATTTCTTAGGATCAGACAATCTTATTCGGCTTCTTGTCCTTAGTTTTCCTCAGGTTATCAAATGATTAGAGCAGAGCAGCTTCAAAACAAAAAAATCATCGGAACTTGGAAATCGGATCAAAATTATCAAAAACATCGATATCGAAAAAATTGAAATAATTTGCAGTTGTTTAGTATGTTGCGGCTCAGTTGGCCATTTTACTAAATAATTAAAAGAAAGAGCTGCGAATCGAAAATGGAAAAGTGTATTTTTACACCAAAACTTTTTCATTAAACATAAATTGGGTTACATTTAATATTCGCCATAGCCGAAAAAGTCTGATAACAGCACGGGCTATCGGGGATAATGACCACTGAAATGGACATACATATACCATTTAGTTTTAAAATTAATTTTATTTAGAAAGAAATGTCAAAGACATTTTTAATGATTTTCATTTTAATTTTTATTTCCTTCAATTGTCATCAATCTTGTGTTGTTGAATATATTCTACATAAATATAATCCCCAAATAGAAGAAATTGCTTATAATCATACTACAAAAATAGAAATGATTAGTGGCCAAACTTGGAAGGAATGGGAAGTTCATCGTGGAATTGATAAAAAATTAATAAAAGATTTGGAAATTGAAGAAAATGAAATGGCTAAAATTGAAGGCATTGATTATGCTAAAGAATGTTTTGATAAAAAGAAAAAATTTTTAAAAAAAGCCGAAAATAATTCAAATCGCGTTTTGGTCGTTAAAAAATATTTGGATACCTTTGATACTGTTAAAGGAAATTATTTAATTTTGACCAAGAAGGAAAAATTTGGTAATTATTAAGTATTTACTTGATTAACTATTGTTTAATTTTTAGAATAATTCTACTTTTAAAAATCAAAAAATACTGGTTAAAAATAATTGTTGTTGTAATTTTTAGTAGGGATTGATTGTAGTTCATTAGTATATTACAGACATGGTCATGGATACGGATATGGACACAGATAATACCAAAATGCCTGCGGATATCCGCCTGTATCCGTCTGTATCCGTCTGTATCCGTCTGTATCCGCCGTAAATATCCGGATACGGATACCAAAATCCGTATCCATGTCCTAGTCTGGTATATTTTGTAAATTATTTCAAGTTATCTTTTTAAGTTTTTTTATTATTTTAAATCCACATACATATTTTAAAATATTTAATTTGGTAAAAAATTATTTCTTATAAACACTAATTGTTTTAAAAAACATTTTATAGAAAAACAGTCAATTTGTTTAGCAAATGCTCTTTTTAAAATATATGGGAAAGATCATTTAATTGAAGAAATTGTTCCTGATCCGAAAGAAATAAAAAACGAGAAAAGTGCAATTACACATTCACATAAAATTGTTTTCGAAAGAGAATTTGTAGCTTTTCGTTGGAAATGGACAGGACCTGGCAATTCCCCCAATTTAAAATTTAAAAAAGGAACAAAAGAGCATGAAGAACTGACAAAATGCAACGAAATTATGCCTGTTTATAACTAGTATTAATTAAGACTATATTTTTTAATAAAAGTAAGGGTGTATCAGATAGCAGTGTGTATACCAGGGGTGGTCTTTCGCCTTTTCATTATCCCTCTGAAGACACCTCTAGTGTATATGTTGAGTAAATCAGCTGGACTATAGGTATTTCTCTCCTTTAGCTAGTGCAAAAGGTTGTTCGGCGGCTGAGTGCGAACTAGCATCTTCAGTAGCCCGGACAGAGTAGTAGCCCCAGTAGCCCCCTGGTCTGCAACGAACTTTAAGTTTTGTTTATTCGCTCTTCGTAAAGTTTTATAAAGTGGAAAATTTCGATTTTTATTCTTTTATCTTCTTAATAATATATATTTGCAGCGATAATGATGATTTCACTGATTTTCATTTTTTGTATAAGCGCTTCGATCAAAAACAATTATATTTCAACAAAATTTATTTCATCAAAAGAGATAAATGTAAAATAAATTATTTTTTAAATTATATATAGGAACTTTATTTTGATTTTTTGAGTAGAATGATTTTTTAAAATTTAATAGGAAATAATAACCATCAAAATTTCCCCAAAAAAGCAGATTTTTGATCATCTGCCTGTTTTTTAATTAGTTGGCTATAACATTAATTTCTTAAAATATTTAACACAAAAATATTTTAAATTATAGTTACACGATTTTATATAAACGAAGAAATTGATTTTGAATGTTCTATTTGCTTATCTAATCTTGAAATTGGCGAAACTGCTCGAGAATTAAATGATTGCAAAGTATTTTTAATTAAATAATTGACCCCGTCTGAACCTGTTATTTTCCTTTAAAAATAGAAAAAATTTTTTTGTCTAAGCCAAAATACCCGGAATGGTCAATTTGGTATTTTGATTTTTGCCTTGAGGCAACATAAGATTCTCCGTTCGAGCCGTTTGTTTGACGAGACGCCGAAATAAATAAGTATTAGAATATTATAAGGTATTACTTACTGTACATACACCTATTCTTGATACTTTAACCTCTATTATGTACTTAAACTTTCTCCCTCTAATATTCTACTCGGATTATTCTAATTTATTTTATAAAGAAAGGGCCAATTATTTAATATAATTTCCAATTTTCAGCATTTATTTCACGATGGATGCATTACAACTTGGTAATTATTATTTTATTTTTTGTAAAAGAAAATGTATAAAGTCCAAAATTTAATGTAAATTTTGCTTGACGACTGGGAAGGGAGGGAGATGACTAACTAAGCGATATTCCAAATAATGGATACTTAGGGTTTTCATAAAATTTTACAATGAAAAGTGTATAGTTAAAATGATGTTCAACATAGAGACTTGAACGTGATCGAGATCTCAATCAAAAATCTCGGTTATCGAGATCTCGATTCTCGTACGACACACCCAGTCCGTTCTCTAGTCCAACTCTATATGTACATTTTAAAATTAGAACTTTTGAAAAACTTTAACAAATTATTTAATTAATTCAATTAAATTAAGGTTTAAAACAAATAAGACATGTCCTTTGTGTCGCCAAGATTTAACTAAAAAGAGACAAACAACTAAAACAAAAATTCAGAATTTTCTCCGTACATTATTGTGATGTTTTTTAAATTTTTATTTTTCTGTCGGGATTTTTTTGGCTTTTAGTGTAAAAACCGCTCTATTGGACGCTTTGAGGCCTTAGCCCCTATCTTTATTAAAGCTAGTACTGCTAATTTTTGAGAATCTGAAAGGACTATGAACAAAGTTTTCAGTCATTCGAAAATCTCGGAAATTTTTATCATATTTCGAGCACGGAAATAATGTCTAAAATCTACATAATTCCGACCGACCTCTGTTTCCAATTAGAGCTGTTTTGAAATTTCGATTTTTGACTTTATTTTTATTGTTCTTCTTTTAATTTCGACTTTCTGTTTTTCCGATTTTCAAAATTTTTAAAATGACTTTTTGTTCCTAAAATGGATGAATCTTGCTTTCTTGACCTTCCCAAATTTTCGCATGGGGGCTGAAAAAAGGAAATCCAAAATGCCGAATCCCCTCTCATCCATTTAATCACTCCAAGATAAAGCTATTTATTGATATTTTGTTCGTGGGATTTGTTTGACATTTCCAATTCCCAGCTTTTGATTCATTTTCAACCAGACCTGGGCGAAACTCAAAATTTTTTTCTGACGAAACGAAACGAAACAAAATTTTTTAAAAATCGTTTCGTTAACGAAACGAAACGAAACAACCAAAATCTTACGAAACGAAACGAAACAAAACGAAACATTTTAATATTCAAAAAATTTTCAAAACTGCATTTATTTCGCAATTATTCGACCTCATATACTTTATTAGTCGCCTATGACTCATAAATGATTTAGTTATTGGTTTATTTACAACAATTGTGTCCCATAAGCCAGGTCCGTAGCAAGGAAAATTTTCGGGGAAGGGGGGGGGGGGATCAATCGTTTTCGGAGCCGAATTTTTGGCGACGCTTTTTTTAAATTTAAAATTGAATATTTTTCAACTAAAATTTTATTTTAAGCGCCGCAGACGAAAAATTTTAAAATTTTGAAAAAAATTTTAAAATTTTCAATTATAAATGGATTTGGGGAAATAACAGAGGTATTGAGGGAATTTAGGATTAACAGAGTTATCGATGTGAGTAATGAGTTATTTGGGGAATTAATAGAGACATAGGGTATTATTTTACATTTAAAATTGGTGGATTAAGGGCTACGGGTTGGGAATTACAAGAGATATTGAGGGATTTATTGATTAATCCCCTATATCCCCTCTAATCCCAAAATCCTTCAAGGGCGTATCCAGGGGGTTAGCTTCAGGGGGGCATGTGAGTTTTTACAATTGTTTACAACTCTTTCTCTCTTAGCGCCGCAGGCGAAAATTTTGTAAATTTTGAAGGTCCTTAAGCTAGATTTCTTCCATTTCCTGCGCCGCAGGCGAAACTTTTGAGAATTTTAGAAGGCCGTAGGCCAAAAAATTAACTTTTTCAGCGCCGCAGGCGAGAATTTTGACAATTTGGGAAGGCCAAGCAGCCGAAATTCTTCTTTTTTTCAGCGCCGCAGGCGAAAATTTTTTTAATTTTCAATAAAAAATGGTAAATTTTATAGATTTTGGCCTTAGTTTGGGCTTAAAAAATTGTTTCGTTTCGTTGAAAAATCACAGGTGTTTCGTAACGAAACGAAACGAAACAAATTAAAAAGTGTTTCGTGACGAAACGAAACGATACTCAAAAAAACCCACGAAACATACGAAACAACGAAACGAAACGAAACGTTTCGCCCACGTCTGTTTTCAACCGCCTGAGCTGGCTATGGGAATCAGCTCCTTGAGCCATACTCAGAACTGGTAAGTATTGCTACCAATTATTCTATATTATTTTATATTCGGCATTTAAACATATTTTTATTTTTATTATCACGATAAAGCACAGTTTGTTGGGTACCGTTTTATCTAGTTTATTCATTTATTGGTACATTGGCTTTAGTACATAAAATTTTCTATTGCGAAATTTGTCAAAATTAAAGTTATATACCCGTATTCAAAAGATTTTTGGTATTTAATTGGGTTATTATTTTAAAATTATTTTTTATTTCTAAATTTATTATCTTTAAATAGGGGATATAAGAAGATTAAAATTATGGAGTTTTTTTTAATATTTTAGATATTGAATGAGCGTTTTTATCTATAAAATAAATATTTTTATACAATTTTAAAAAATAAATCCCCACATTATTTTGGGAATTATTTAAAAGAAATTATTAAAAATATAATTATCGTACTTATTATGATAAATTCCCCGTGGTTATTTTTTAACTCGTTCATTTTATGAAGTTATATTAGAGACCACGGTTCAAAAAGAGATGTTAATCTACTAAAATAAATAATTATATATTAATAACAATTATCTAAAAATATATTTTTAAATGTCGTAAAAGCTCTAATTAGAGCCCTGCTGCAATACTATCTTTTGTATTTTTTTGAGAGATTTTTGACATCTTAAAAATTTTTAAATGCCGTCAGGGGGAGAACTTACAGTAATTATTAAATTAAAGTTTTGCATAAATAGAATTAATATATATAAAAATAAAGATAAAAAAGAATAATAAAAATATTTATCTTTCAAAATAAATAAATACATATTTCTAAAAATATATAAATATATTTAATTATTCCTTTAAAAAACAAAATAATTTATTTATTTAGAACCTTTATTTTGCTTTATTAATTTAACTTTTTAAGTTTATTATTTATTAATTGAGAAAAAAAACAAAAAAATGTATAATTCAAAAATTACATAAAGTTAAAATTAAAGACGGTGAAAAGAAATAATTTTGTAACTGAATAATTAATTAAATAATTTAACTATATACAGTGTTGTTCAAAAGTATATCCGCAGTTGAAGAAATTGCGTAACTCGGGATGATGCTAAAGCCATAGAGTATTAACAGTTTTTCAAATGCGGATATAATTTTGAACAGCAATTGTAGTATATGTATTATTCCGATTTATAAGCAACACTTAATAATATTTTTAAAAATTGAAAAAAATTTTTAATTTTACCAGACTTAAAGCTAACTAAATTCATTCAAGAATCTTCTTAAAAATAATGAGTAATAGTAGTAACGCCGAACTATTAGCTACAAATGATAAATTAATGCATACTATTGTAGATACATTTCAACTAGTATTTACCATTTTATGTGCCCTTTTTTTAATTATAATTATTCGTCCTCTATATAAATTTTCAAAAAAGCGAACAGCTCTTTATATTCTTTTTAGCAAGGTTTTTTTAATTAAAAAAAATTAGGTACTTTCCCATTATACGACCGCAAACTGAGTGCCAGCGGAAACTGAGCAGCTATAACTTTTTGAGGGACACGCACGAAATGTCGCGCGGCCATAATGTCGCCGAGCCATAACTTGCTTTAAGATTTCCGAATCTTTCCAAATTTAGTATTAAACGATTCCTCTCATCGAGCTAAAGAGATTGATACCAAAATTGATAAGGGCAAGAAATTTTTTAGCAAGTTATGGCTTGGCGACATTATGGCCGCGCGACATTTCGGGCTGTACCCACTTTTTGATGCTTGATCCAATATAATGAATTTTATATCATCAAAAGCCCTCAATACGCTCTCTTTTTTCCAACTTAATGGATCAGGTATGATACCAATTAAAAAGTTATAACCTGATAACTGTGAAAAACACCAAATAACTTTTCGATATTAACTTATCAGGTTATAACTTTTTAAGGAGTGATCAGACTTGATCTATCTATTAGAAAAAATAGCATATTGAGGGCTTTTGAATGATATAAAATTAATTTGTAGTGGATCAAGCTTCATAAATTTATAGCTGTTCAAAGTCGGCTGGCACTCAGTTTGAGGTCGTATGACAGAAAGTACCGAAAAATAATTTTAAATAATATTTCAAGTCTTGTGCAAATATTTTATATCAAATTCGTCAAATATACGTTAATTTCTATAATTATTTTAAATTCTCCACCTCTTTTTGGAGCTCTTTTTTTATTTTACCCAGTGCAATAATTTTATTAAATGCTGCTTATTTTCACATAATTGGATTAGCTTTAAATCGTTTTCAGGCCGTTTTCTTCCCTTTTAGTTATCAAAAAATATGGAAATCAAAGTTTATATTTAATTTAAAAATTAAAAATATTTTCTTTCAGAAATATAAAATATATTATTTTAATTATTTGGGTAATTAATTTTATTTGGAGTTCTCTACAATATATCTCTTTAATTCTGGGAATTGCTGAAAGTGGAATTTTAAAGTTTAAAAATATTATTTTAATTATTAAATTAATTTATAAATTAACAGTCCTCTTGTTTATGGTATATTTATGGAAGGGGATTTGGTTATTTTGTTATCCTTAAGTATATCTACCCCATTATATACGGCAACTTTGATAAAATTTATTTATGATTATAGTAAGTGTTTTTAATTATTGGAGAGTTTTTGTTAGTAAAATATTTATTCTTGGAAGGATTTCTTTCCCAAATTAATTAATATTTGGTATTTTTCCGTTATCTCCTCACTTTTATCTCCCTTTTATTTTCTTCTTTTTTCTAAAAGTTATGAATTGTCATGAACTATGGCGATAAGTGCCCGGTTCTGTATTTTAGAAGCTATGGTTCGGTATTGTGTGTGTACCATAACTCTGGGTGAGTTTCTATTCCATTAAAATTTGTGAATCTTCCTTAGGAAATAGCGCCATAATTTAACGTCATAAATTCGTAGGAAAAAGGAGAAAAGAAAATAATATGAAAGAAAACGGAAAAGTACTTAAAATATTTTTATATTTTATTCGGGAATCTTGATTTTAGTTTTTCAAACCAAGGTTAGTAAAGCTAATAACTTTGTTAGCCAAAACTCTCTTTTCGGGGCTTGACTTTATTTAATATAATTAAATATTTATTTAAAAATTAATTAAAAATATTTTTTGAAGAATACAAACAAAATTTATCTTCAAATCAAAATGCCCAAAAGGACCGAGTTTTTGTCTTTATTATTTGTTTAATAAGCTTAATTCCTTGTCCAACATTAATTGGCCTATCCAAATTAGGTTCATTTATTACTGACAACATTCAAAATATTTCTGCAATAATTATTATAAATATTTTGTATAATTCTTTTTATACAATAATTCAATTTATTGAGGAAATTTGTTTAATTATTTACTCAAAAGATTTTTATAAATTAGTTAAAAAACAATTTATTAAAAATTCTTCACAAAATCCCATTGTTAATACAATTTTTGTTAAGCCGTATTCACAACAAACACAATTAGTAAATCAAAATATGCAATAATTTTAAAAATAATAATTTAAATATTATTGTTATTAATTAAAATAAATAAATAAATATTTTTTTAAATTTTTATTACAGTAAAACAAAAATTTTTAATTTCCAAAACACGTTGGAAATAGTCTCTGAATTTCAGAATTCGGGGAGACTCTGAATTTCAGGGAGATTTTAAATCTCTCTGAAATTATAATTTACCGACGACATATAGTATGTACAAGCTGGGATAGGCTATTGGCGATTGCCATCAGGGCATAAGATAAGTTTCTGAGATTTTGCTAGAGTTTTTCTAGATGATATTTCTGATATACTTCCAAGAATTTTTGCCTCTATTGGCAAGATATCGTCTGGACAGTTAACAAAATATTGAAGTCTCTCATTTTCTGGAGCCTCTCCTCCTCTCATGGAGCCTCTCACCTAATGCTACGTTTACATAAAAATTGCGTGCGTCTTGCGACAGAAAAGATAACGGGAAAGCAGGAATGAAAAGTCGCGCGCAATTTTGTCTCTCAATTTTTTGAATGCTATTTTCGTTCGCAAGACGTAAATCAATTTTATGTCCACGTAACGTTAATATTTATTTTTGTTAGCCTGTTTGTTAATTTTTTTTAAATTTTTTACTCTTAATTTTAACCTTTTTTGATTTTAAAAATGTATTATTATTTAACTTTTTCAATATTATCTTTAATTTTTGTTATGAATTATTCCATTTTATGTTTGCCAACAAAAGTAGAAAAATGTGTTGCCGACTATCTTTTAGTTAATAAAGATGTCAAAACAAAAATTTTTGCTGAAAAAATTGGAGAAGAATGGATTGTTAAAAGAGGGGTAACTACAGGAGAACTTTTTACTGATTTTTTGATTGATAAAGAAGTAATGTTAAAATCTATGAATAAAAGTTATAGAAAAATTTGTTCGAAAGTTTTAAATAAATATTTGAGTGAAAAATATAATGAAAAATATAATGAAGGTTACTTTAATAAAATTAAAAATTATATTTATTGGTGGAATGAAATAGATGAAAATACTTTAAATATTCGAGAGTTATTTACTGAAAATAAAAAAGATTATTTAATTGTATCTGAAAAATATCAGAAGAAGTTAGGTAAAAGGAGATTTATGAAATATTTTTTGTTTAATAAAGGATAAATAATCTGGCTGGTTTTAAACAAAAAAAACTTTTTTTTAATTATTTTTAAAATTCGATTAAAACTAAAATGGCGATCGGTTAGAATCTAACCATGATCGGTTAGATTCGAGTAATAGAAACAAAATTATGATGACGAATCCTCGATTGAAAGGCCTTTTGTGCTGTTACAAGGGGTTAGAACAAACGGTCATGACTGCTAAGTTGATTAGGTCAAATCTCGATGATTTTTGTGCCAATCTACTCAGCTTGAAGAGCTCTTTCAAATGATTTATCGGAAGAATAGGGGTGGGGGTTCTGTTGTGTTATTCAGTTGTAAAATTCTGTTTTAACAAGATTTCTTTATTTAATACTTAACAAAAAGTGTAATTTTAGAAGATCAGTCAATTTGTTTAACTTCATTTCTTTTAAAACATTTTGGATTTGATGGACATTATTTTGAGGAAAAAGTACCAGAAATAATCAGAAATGGAGAGGATAAAATTAAAGATAATTTTAAAATATCCCGAGAAAATGAATTTTATGCTTTTAGAGCCGAATTTATGGGAGATTATAATGAAATAGTTAATCACGAATTTAAAGAAGGGCAAATTGAAGAATTAAATAAATGCATAGAAATATTAAATATTAAAAAATGGTTTTTAAATTTTTATAATGTTTTGAAATAATTTTTAATCCTTTTTAACCTGATATTTTAAATAGAGTTGTACCCCGACCCGTACCCCGATTATATTTTTCTCCCCCGCTCTGAAACAATTGAAAAACTCCGTGCCCCGACACACCCGCCCCCCATCGTTTGGAAACACTAATTTTAGGAGGAAGTAATTCGATTCATTAGCATTCGAAACAGTCTATTAGGCTAATACTGTTATTATTTTTGGTTACCCAAAACCTATTTTTCATAATTTGGTAGACCTGAGAATTTCTTTCTGTGACGATCAAATTTTAATTTAATCCCCTTTAATACCTACAAACTCATTTAAATCTTGTTAGAAAATTAAAAAAAAAATTATTTTTTTGATAATTAAAATATTAAAAATTAATATATTAAGTTATCATCATGTCAACA
This sequence comes from Meloidogyne enterolobii, assembly GCA_963681835.1. Lineage (NCBI taxonomy): Eukaryota > Metazoa > Nematoda > Chromadorea > Rhabditida > Meloidogynidae > Meloidogyne > Meloidogyne enterolobii. Next base: position 385,574 of record CAVMJV010000087.1, on the reverse strand, counting down.
TTCTCGATGCATTATATAACCGTTTTGATCCAACACAATTTTACTATAAAAAATTACCAAAATGTTTTATATATTTTAATTAATAAATTAAAATTAATTTTTAGTTGAGGGGACCTTTGAAATTAAAGAAAATGATGGGATTCTATGTGCAATTTGTCGTGATAATATTGAAGAAGGTCAACTTGCACAATTAACTCCTTGTGGAGTAAATCTTTTATTTAATTTAAAAAATTAATTTATTTAATTAAAAGCATATTTATCACGTTAATTGTTTTTGGACTTGGTAAGGGGGTATTTTTAAATAATTTATATATTTTAATTAATATTTAAGGTATAAAGATCACCATGATTGTGTAATTTGTCGTAATAAATTTGATATTAAATTTATTGGATTTTTAGATCCTCCTACCGAAAGTAAGATAAAATATTCATTTAATACTTTTAATTATTTTTTTAGCAAATGAAGCAAGTTCAAACAATAACTGGTAAATAAATTGAGTATTGTCCAGTGGTTGGAAGCTCGTACCAAAATTTGTACTCGTACTTTGCGAAGTACGAGTAAGAGAAAAAAATAAGGCATTTACGAAAGTACGAGTACGAGAAATTTTCAAAATTCCAACCACTGGAAAATTTGAATGAACTTTTTTTAATCATTATGAGAGGAGAAAGGGAAAATTATTGAAAAAATTGAAAAAAAAATTATTGCCCTCCAATTAAATTAATTATACATTTAGCATTCTGATTTCCGGGATTTCTTTTATATTTTAATCACGAACTGTCCTTCAATTAAATTAATTAATTAATTAATTACACATTTTTGTTTTATTTTATAGATAAGAGAATGTTGATAAAAGGATTTTTGAAAAAAAAACAAAAATGAACGGAAGATTGAGATTTAGGATGTTTTTAATTTTTAGATTATTAAAAGTATTTTAATTTATACTCTTTTTTTTTCTAATTTTCTAATTTTTCTAATTTCATTTTTCTAATTTAAAAAGTGCAACATTTACCTTCTTTTTAACAAAAACTCCTTCAATATATCATTTTACTTTTTTTTTTATTTTAAACAAGTATTTACACAAAAAAACTTTAAACATTTGTTTCATTTTCCGAATCAATTTTTATTTTTTTTTAATTTTACCAATTTTCAAACAGAAATTCCTTTCTTTTTTCAATTTTACTTTTAAAATGACTCATTCATTTTTTTATTTAAATAAAACGAAATAGTGGTTGCTATTATTTTTTTAATTCTTTAAAATTATCAGTAAATATAAGTAAATAGGTGTATATAAGAATATATACGTATTATTTTTCTATTCCAAAAAATTTTTTATCATATACTTTTACATGAAAACACAAAAATTACATATATATTGATAAAAAGTTTTATTTACAATAAAAAAATCTTTTAGTATTTTCAAAATAAAAATATTAGGTATATTTACCTTATATTTTCTTCATAAACATATTTTTAAATCAATCTTTTAAACAAAATTATACAAAATTCTCCAAACTAGTTTTTATTTTAAATATTTCTAATCGAGAGAAAAATAAAAAAAAATTTTCTATTAATTCCCATGACAACCACACAAAAATTACAATGTAATGAAAGTTAATTGATTATATTTACCTTTGTTTGAAAAATATTTAAAGTTTTTTTTCTAAATTTATAAATTTATTTTGGAGCTCGAAATTATTCAATTTCTTTTGTCAAACTAAGTTTAAATCTGCAAAAATTTTCTGCTAAGGAAGAAAACTTGCCAAATTATAGGAATTTTAAAATCGAAAACTTAGAAAGTCGGGGCAAATTTTTGAATGAAAATTTTGAATGGGCAAATGATAAATCTTTCTAAAGAGCTCTTTTACCTATGTCGAATGAGACAAAACTCATTGTGACCAGAAAAGTTTTTTTGCAGATTTTAACTCGGCTTTATGAAAAAATTTAATAATTTCAAGCTTTTCAAAAATTGAAAACCCCATTCACATGTTTTTTTAATTTTTTAGAAATTTTTAAAATTCTATTTAAATAAATGGGAGGCCTTTCATTAAATACTGGTTATTTACAAACAAATAGAGGAGTTATTAAAATTTTACAGGTATTTAAAAATAATTAGAGAAATTCACTTTTTTGACCTCGCAGGCGAAACTTTGTTAAAATGTACCACACTTCGGTTATTCTTTCTAAAATCCTCAAGAAAGTTAAGACCAAGACTTGGCCCCAAGACAAACCCAAAACCGAAACCCCCAAGAAAAGTCTTGGGTTAACCTGAACGTCTTTAGAAAGAAGGGGGTTCTTTGTTAATTTACGAGGGGAACAATCAGATCTATCGCAGCTGGCTCCATCAAAGAATTTATAACCTTTATCACTCAATTTTGGAATTATTCACAGTCTGAATAATTACTAATTTTAAATAAAATTTAAATATCCACTTTTTGTATAATGTAAGGAGGGGCTTGGAAATTAAATAAATAAATTATATTAACTAATTTTTAAAGATTATTTTTGGATTTATTGTTTGTTCTTTGCTTTGTTATTATTGGTATGGAGGAAGAACATGTTTTTATGAGGGTATAAATAAATATATAAAATTTAAATTTAAAATTAATTTATTTTTAGGTAGATTGGGGTTTGTGAGCGGTGTAAATTTTATTATTGTCATCATTAATTTAGTTTTATTTGGTAATTAAATGTTAATTAAATTAATTAAAATTTTTTAATTTTTTAATAAAATATATTTAATTAAAATTTTGAATAATTTTTTTAAAGTTCTAAGTTTACTCAATGTTGCAAATTATAAAATGGAAAGAATTTATTCGATTGTTGGGATGGTCCTTTTTATTATTGCTTTTGCTATAATGTTTTGGTATTTAATTAATAATTAATTAAATATTCGAAACCTTTAAGTTAATTCGTGATTTAATTCGTGACCAGAGGTGGGTCGGAACAGTCAGAAGTGTCGGAAATATGAAGAGCCGGAAATCGGAACTGGCTCAAAAGTCGGAAATCGGAATTCCGACCCACCTCTGTTCATATCATTTCAGTCGGTGGAATAAAAGATTTTAAATTAAAATCCTTAAAATCTTTATTAGAACTCTTAATCTATTTTTAACATAAACTATAAAATATAATTAAAAATAAATAAATATTTTTAGGTATTTAATTGAATATGAATTCAATCATAGCCAACAACACATTGCTGCAACGGTTATTAATTTACATAAATTAATTTTTAACTAAATATTTTATTTTAAGATACTTGTTGGAATAATAATGGGATTATTTATTTGGGACTATAAAATTCTGCATGGAGACGCATTTAACTAAAAATTGAAGGAAGGAAATATTGAAAAAAATATTTTTAAAGATTTTAACCTCCTTTATTTTCAAAAAATTTTATATTAAAATAATCTTTATAGATAAATTTAAAATTTTATTTTAAATTTTTAATTTTTCATACTAAGGAGGGGTTTTGCATTTAATAAAATTTTTACCTATAGCTTAAATCCTAATTAAATGATACCTAAATTAATTGTTACAAAATTTAAGTTTATTAAATAAATTAATTCTTAGAGAAATATAATTTATTAAATTAAATGAATCGAAATTGGAGACCGTACCGTACTACGGCCGTATTTTTCGTTACTTATCGGTATTCCGTATTGGTAATACAGTACGGAAAAACTTAAATACCAATCATCTCTCAAGTTTTATTTTATTTTAGAGGAAGGAATTTTTTAATTTAAAATATTTTTAAATTTTTTATAACACAAACAAATAACAAAAAAAAACAGGTTTTTAATTTTAATATGTTTATTTAAATTAAATTAGATTAAAATATAATTTGGCAATTATTTGAGACAAAATATAAATTAAAGAAAACAAAATATCGAAACATTAATATCTCCCCTATCAATTATATGTACTTGTTAATGTACTTTTATTTTTGTGTTTAATTTTTTAAATTAATTATCAAAACAATTTTAAATTTAAAAATTAATTCTTAATGAAATATTTAAAATATAAATTAAATTAATTTTCGACACTTTATTTTTTATTGAATCAAATTTTTGGTTAAATATTTGGCAAAAAAATTAAATAATTGTGAAACCTTTAGCGTAAAAATCAAAGAAATTTAATTTTATCTATCCAAGCTAGGATTATTGGTTCTTGGAAAATCTTCGGATATCCGGAACCGAAGAGAGAAAAATCATCGGTTCTTCGGTTCGAGTCGGTCCAAAACCGACTCTAGTTATACCACCAGAGTTTTATGTATCTCGCATGCTTGCTGAAGGTTAAGGCAAAATCTCGTATTTTCAAAAAATTTCTTGGGTAAGATAAAAAGTTTTAATAATCCAAAACAATTTTAGACACAATTTTATGTGTTTGTTAAACTTTTAATTTTTATTTAGTATATAATTTAATTAAATAATTAAAAAATGAATATTAAATCAAAAATTCCCGAATATGTAAAAACTAATCGTTTTATTATTAAAATATTTCAGGTTTCCTTAAAAATATTTTCTAATTTTTAAAAATTTAATTTTAAGATATTTTGTGGATTAATTGTACATTATAGTATTGGATGTCTACAATGGGATGGATTGTGTTTTAAAGAAGGTAGCATTTTTAAACTTATCGGATCGCTGAATTCTATAAATTTCTTCCTATTCTAACCAATTTTGAGCTTTTTATCCAACGAAAATTTATAAAAAACTGATCACGAATCCGTAGGCAGGTTTTTTTGAAACAAAAACACCCGAAAACCAAGGGATAGATTGCTGAAATTTTTAGTATGCAAATGGTGAATGATTTGAAAGAGCAGATTGAGTTGAGTTAAATTATAACAAAATTATTTAACTGTCAGTCGGTTAATTCAATTTCCCATAGTCTTTCTTGGTGTCATTCAATTCGGCTTGATAAGCTCTTTCAAATATAGGGAAGGTGGAAAATCAGGAAAGTACCAAATATTTTAATGGATCCCAGGCCAATTGGAAAATTATAAAAATTAAATCGAGACTAATTTAGATCGAAACAATATTGTTGCTATGATTAACTTTAGTATTATATTATTAAATACAACTTTATATGGTCTGTTTTAGAAAGTTTTAATTTCAAAAATAATTTATTTATTTATAGTTTTAAATTTTTTAAAAGTGAATACTGTGAAATTTGAAAAATATTCTATAATAATTTGTAATGTAAGTTTAGTAGTAGCTATTGGATTCAGGCAATGGTAAATTCTAAATTATTAAAGAAATATTTTGTAAAAATAATCTCACAAATTCTTAAATATTTATTAAACTCAGAAAGGAGTTTCCTTGATGAAATCTGGGAATTTGTAAAAAATCATTAAATTAAAATATGGATAATTATTCTCATGAAAAGAGAGCTCTAATTATGCATATTTTAAATTAATTAATTTTTGCGGATTTAATGTTTCTCGAACTTTAATTTGTATCAAAATTAGCCCATAAATTACAAATATCCTTTTAAAAATTTTAGAACAAATTAAAATAATTTTAGGTTTTTGATTAAAATACACAAAAGTGCAGATGTATATATATTTGATCCAATAACAGTAAGGGAATAAATAATATTTATATTTTTTTATTTTAAAAAACAGATGTATATTTGTTTTATTATTTTTTTCTTTATTTGGGAATATTTAATTATTACAAAAAGAGCTTTGAATAATGAAGGAGAAAGGAAAAATAATTGCAATATTATTAATGGAAAAGTTTGGAATTTTGAATAATAAAAATTTTAATTTTTTAGAAAAATATTACAATAAATATTAAATATTCTCATGGAAAGAGGGCTCTCATTAAATTATTACAGGTAAAAACACGGAGATAATTTTATAAGCTGCTAATTATGATTAGAAAATTTTTTAAATTTGTTTTTAGATAATATTTGGAATAATTATCTTTGGAGTAAGTGCTATTATCTTTGGAACAGGTGGTCTTTATTCAACTACTTACAACCTTGCAGGTAAAAATCATATTTTTTTGATTAAAGAGAATAAAAAATTATTTTTAAAATTTTTTAAATTTTAGATTTATCATTATTTGTATATATCATCAACCTTATTTTTGTAATTATTAATATTGTGATTGTAGGTAATAAAGTTCTAAATATAATTTTTACATAAATTGAAGCTGGGCAAATCATATTTAAAATCTGGGTTTTAAAACTAGAGACAGGAGTTCAAAGCTTTTAAAATATTTAAGTTATCGCCAGGGATCAAGGATTGGGAGTAATAAGATATCCCAAGATATCCTCTTCAATCCTCGATATCCTCTTAGCCCTCCAAACCCTCTTATATTTATATAATTTTATTTTAAATTTAAGTTATAAATTATTTCAATGGCGCTTACTATAAATTTGAGAGAATTTATTCAATTGTTGGAATGGTCCTTTTTAATATTTGTTTTTTATTTATGATTTGGTAATTAATTTATTTACCGTATTTATTCTAATAGAATGGCCCCTCCATTAGAATGGCCCCTTTTTGGGGGTAATGAAAAATAGAATGGCGGCCATTCTATTAGAATAAATACGGTATATACATATAAAAATATAAATTTTACTTAAATAAACTTTCTATATTTACCCCTCCCTATTAATTACCCTACCCAAAGTGGCCTTTCTTAAAACTTAAAAATCGGGCTAAAATAGGGGAACTATTTCTCACTTTTTTAAAATTGAATTGAATAAATCGGGATCATAAATAAGGAGATTATAAAGAGAATAAAGAGATTACAAATTGATACAATGAAATTAATTAATCTGCCCATTATTCTGTTCCTCTTTTTCACACTCTTTTCGTACATGTCCTACCTAATTAAATATTCTGATTTCCTCGACTTAGTTTAGGTGTTTTAAAACACTTTTTTGTGGAATTTTTCTGAGTTTTTTATTTTAATTTAAAATTAAAAATCTAAAGGAGAATATTATTCTAATAACACTAGAAATTTAAATTTAGACATTAAATTAATCCTTTTTTTAGTTTCTTAATTGCAAATCACTACATTCTTAGACAATCAACTGTTCATGATATTTCATTGTTTATTACATCCACGGTTATCTTATTTAATATTTTAGTATTATTTTAATTTTATTTAAAGCATCTTAATGGAATAATGACTGTTCTGTACTTATTTGATTTTATAATATTGAAGAAAAAATTAGAAAATTAAAGATTATTTTAAAGATTTAGTAGACTTTAAGAATGAAATTTATCAAATTAAAACTTTTATATAAATATTCGAAAACTTGTTTATTATTTTGGCAGTATTAATCATATATTAGCAAGTATTGAACGAAAATTGAGATTTATCTGGCGAGAAAGTTTCAAACGATAATTACACCCTTAGAATATTTTTCCAGTAGAAGATAATAAATTGTTTTTCTTTCCGAGTTTATCTTTTCCTTTTGAGTTAGGAACCATTGACGATCTTCAAGATATGCAATTCTAAAATTATTCAAATTATATAGAAACTTTACAAAAAATTCAGTGAACATTTCCATTGATTATAGTGTTGAAATACAAGAAAAGAAGTCTTTAATTTGTTGAACTTAAGTGATTTTTGATATTAAAAGGATGCCAAGAAAGAGCTATCAATCTTTTCAAAAATCAGGAAACATCGAAGAATCTCAACCTCAAAAAAGTTTAGGTCAAGGATTGCCCCTAAGACATCATTGTTTCAAACAGAGAAATCATTGTTTCAAAGCAGAAGTAAATAAAATCTTTATTAACCTAAGGGGGTCCAGTAGAGTTGACCTTTATCAGTATTCCGACATAAAATCGGTATTTTGGAACACCAATACTTCTTTTATCTTCATCTTTGATCTTCTCTTTTTTTTATACTACTAAATATATTTAAAACAAGTTTCTACTTTTTAATTTAATTATAATTTGTCAAATAAATTATTTGACACAAAATAATTTAAAATTTTTATAATTGTGAAAACAAAATATCAAAAATTTATTTCTTATTAAATTTCAATTAATTTCTTCTTGTTGTTGTACTTTTATTTTTTTTAAATAATTTTTTTTAAAAACTTTAATCATTTAATTTTAATATTAAATAAATAATTTATCAGAAATTAAAAATGAATATTAAAGCAATAATTCCCGAATATGTAAAAACTGATAATTTTATTATTAAAATATTCCAGGTTTTTAAAAAATATTTTTTTGCTTTTAAAAATTTAATTTTAAGATATTTTATGGAGTAATTGTACATTCTAGAATTGAATGTCTAAAATGGGAAGGATTGTGTTTTAAAGAAGGTTTTTTTCGAAATTTTTTTCTAAATAAAGACCCAAACCCGAAAAATATTGGCTGAAGTATTTTAATATGCAAATGACATTTCATTTGAAAAAGCTCATTCAGTTGGGTTGAATGATGCCAAAATCATTACGATCAGAAACCTGTCAGAGATAATTTGATAGTTTAGCTTAACATACATAACTTATCAAAATCTATCCATTCATATTAATTTGGTGTTATTCACTCGCTCATTTAGCTTTGCAAATTTACGGGAAAAATTAATTGATAGAAAAATTTATAGAAAAATTAATGGATCCCAGATGGATCCTAGTTCCCAGATGTGGGATCCCTGATAGATCCCATAGAAGAAAAAAATTAGTGAGAATTTGACAGGCCAACTTGAATTTAGTTGAATATATGTATGTAAATATAAATATTAAATTTAGTTTGTCACAATATTGTTGGTATTATTAACTTTGTAATAATTATTTTAAATACATCTTTATATGGTCTGTTTTGTAAAGTTTTAATTTCAAAATTAATTTATTTATAGTTTTAAATTTTTTAAAAGTGAATACTGCGAAATTTGAAAAATATTGTACAATAATTTGTAATATAGGTTTAGTGGTAGCTATTGGATTCAGGCAACGGTAAATTCTAAATTATTGAAGAAATATTTTGCAAAAATTTTATCGGAAAAATTATTAAAACTTCCATAACTAAGGATTTTCAGGAATTTGAACAAAAGTATGGAATTACATATAGTTAAGCATTTGGTCCCGTTACCCAGTGCCTCGTTGTTTAGTTGTTGTTATAGGCAGAGTCGCGCATGCTTGCAATCATGTGTGAACTCCGCAGAGTATAGAAATAAGTGAATCGCACGCAGTGGGGAAATATAGGGAGAACTCTTCACTATAAGACTCGATGGATTGGCCGGCCGGCAACTCTGTTGAATGAATGAAGAAGTGATCTGCCTTAGTCTATTCCTTTAGAGCTTATATGCACAGCCTACTATCCAATCGCTTTCCCAAGGACAAGTTAGTGGCGATGTTTGACTTAGATAATGGAGGCGGATAATAACTCTCTGGGAATGGCCGTTTGTGGCGTTCTTCGCCTTTTCTTGCCTTTTCTTGTGAACTTCTGCTACTTAGAGCAAAGTTTAAAGCGACATTATTGTTCACGTGATTTCATGATAATCCTTGCCTTACAATATTATAAGTACATTAACAATTTAAAATCTGGGCAATTAAATTATCAATACCTTAAATTATTTTAGCATTTTCTGGCTCCAACGATTTTCAAAATTTAATTCCCTACAGAATTGTCCATATAAAATTACATATATCATTTTAAAAATCTTAAGACAAACAAACATTGCCAAATTAAAATAATTTTAGGTATTTGATTAAAATATATCGAAGTGTACTATTATCAATAACTGATTCTACAACAGTAAGTAAATAGAATATTTATCAGACCTGCTCACGGATACGGATAATATCCGGATACCCGCGGATATCCGCGGATACGGATGGATATGGATAGTGTTTTTTAAAAAATTGGACGGATACGGATGGATACGGATATGATGCTTCAAATCCGCGGATATCCATCTCAAAATTCTAGCCTGCGTTACAAAGAAAGTGAATTTTTTCGCTTTCGGCCTTTCAAAATTTTAAAAATTTTCGCCTGCGGCGCTAAAAAAATGAAGAAATCTGGCTGTTAAATAAGTGACATTCTCAAATTTTCGCCTGCGGCGCTAGAATGAAGAACTCTTACCGCTTAAAAATTTTCATCTACGACGCTCCAATGTGTGTCTACCCACTTAAGGTACGAAGTACAAGTCAGGCCAAATTCAGTGGTGAGTACGAGAAAAATTAGCTCGTACTCTTTTAGCTGGGGAAACGAAAATTTTCAGAGGGGTATGGGAAATTCCCCCACCCACCCCCTAATTGGGAAAAAGGAAAAAATTAGGTGAGGGGATTGAGCAAAAAGTGAATTTTTTTGGCCTAGGCCCTTCTAAAATTCTCAAAATTTTCGCCTGCGGCGCTAAAATCAACTGGTCAGTTAACAAAATTTTCATTTCGGCCCGAAACCGGGAATTTAATTTCAAAAATTCTCAAAAATTTTCAAAATTCTATTTTTTGTCAGTATGATCCCTGATAAGCAGCGTTTAGTCGGAATTCCTATCTCTGCCTTACGATTTTCGACCTCCGATATTCGTAAGCAAGGTTAGTTATGCTGCATCCAGTTATTACCTTGTTATCTACCCGTTACTTGAATTTAAATAAATTTGACCATTTTGAAAATTCTAGCAAGGCTGACCATTTTGAGAAAAAACGGATATATCCGCGGATATCCGCGGATGGATATGCCTAAAAAGTTGGACGGATACAAACGGATACGGATATTGACCTCACGGATATATCCGGATACGGATAGCAAAATCCGTGTCCATGAGCAGGTCTGATATTTATACCTATTTATGTACATACATATATCAGTGCCGGAAAAAAGATTGGGCCAAAGATGTTAAATTAATTATTTTCGACTATTTCTCTTTTTAATTAACTTTTGGAAAAACAGATTCAACACAAAATTTGTAGGCATTTAAGTGCAAATACTACTCAATTTGTGGGGTATAAAAAAGATAGGACCAAACTAATTTAAAAATCCAAATTTTTGTTCGGCCATAAACTCCTTAAAATTTTTTTCTGTTAACATTTTTATTGATATTGAGTAGAAAAGGAAAAGGAGTTACATACCTAAGTCTGTAACTTATTTCTTTATTCATTTTTGTAAATTTTTTCGCATAATTTGAGGAGAGGAAAGTTTGTGCGTTTGGCCAAATCTTTTTTTAACGGCACTGTATATTAATTAATTAATTTAACAAAACCAGATGTTTATTTGTTTCATTATTTTTTTATTTATTTGGGAATATTTACTTCTTACAAATAAAGAATTAAATAGTAATGAAGTTAGAAATAATAATGACAATGAAGGAAATTTAGTATTTTTAATAAAAAAATTTGTATATATTTTTTATTTATTTAGAAAAATGAAAGGAACCGACTTAAATTAATACAGGTATTATTTACTAAATAGATTAGGGGGAATTATTAAAATAAAATATTAATTTAATTTTTATTTAAAATATTTTATTAAATTTAAATGAATTAGTAGGGGTGTCAATTATATGGAAATCCATATTTTTTTCCTGAATTCCTATGACTACGAAATGTACGAAAAACATGTTTTTGGCTTGTTTTAGGGTTTCCAGAATGGTCTTTAAAATCCGTATTTTTCCATGTTTAGCCTTTATATCCATATGTTATATCAATATTTCTCCTTTTTTGAATATTTTGTTCCATATTTGGCCATTTTTTAGTAAATTTTAGTAAAAATTGGCGAAAATTTTTAAAATTTTTGGTCAAAATATTTTTTTGAAAATTTTTTTAACAGAAATTTTAAATCCATAAAATCTTTTAGAATGATCTTAAAATGCAAAGTTAAAGGCAAAATTATTGTTTTCTACATAAAATACTGATTTCTAAAATATTTTTTCATTATATTTTGATCCATATTTCGTGATTTTATATCCATATTTAATGTTTATTTCCATATTTATATCCATATTCCAGGATTTTTATCCATATTTTTCGAATTTATATCCATATAATTGACACCCTTATTAATTAGGCTAAAAATAAATTAAAAAGTGTCTTTGTTAAGAAGTCTTTTGAGGTTATTTATTTTTAAAAATTTATTCAGATAATAATTGGTTATGGCACTTGCACACTTCTCGTTTATGGAGGGCGTTCATTCTTTAATGCTGGTTATTAGAAAATTAATATCCATTTAGAGATATTTTTTAGAAAATAATGGATTTGCTAATTCTCTTAATTTTGGCATATTTATAATTAACGTTGTTGCTCTTTTCTGTAAAATTCTTTTTTAAAATTTAAAAAATTTTTTTTAAGTTTTGAATCTTTTAAATGCCATAATTAATCGAATGGAACGTCTTTGTTCAGTTATTGGGGTTATTTTGTTCATTATTGCTTTTGGAATAATTACTTGGTTTTCTTAATAAATTTAATTAATAAATATTAAATATTTAAAGGTATTTAATTGAATATGAAATTGGCCGTAATTACGTTATATTTTTAAAGGCCTTAATTGGAATTCAAATGACTGCTTTCATTTGGGATTACCAAATTCTTGGGCAGGCTTTTTAATTAAAAATATTTTAATTGAACTTATTTAATTGAATATGAAGTAAATTTAAACATTTAATACTAAACATTGTTTCTCTTAAATAATTTGGAATATACATATACCTATTATAAATTCTTATTTTTAACAAAAATTTAAATTAAATCATATTACGTTAACATACATAGACACTAGAGACCGGACTTGAGTGATCGTTCGATAATATTGACATCGATATTTTCTATCGATATATCGTATCGATCCGGTCTCTAGCAGACACTTCCTACACTTAATTAAACGTTTCTTAAAAACGTCTCTAATAGGTTAACCCCAATATTTAGCAAAAAATTTTATTGAAAAATAAATTAAAAGGAATGTTTAGAAAATGAGAAAATTTTTTTTTTAACATTTTAAATCAAAGTAATCTGCCCCTACAATTATTTGAGCCACAAGAACATAAAATAACTTTATTCGCAACTGACCCAATTTCATACATATAATCCCATGTAATCTCCTAAAAAGCTAAATTTTATTTAATTTATTATTATTCTTTTACCTGTCCAGCTTTTACAAATTTTGTTGTGAAAAAAGCACACCAAGGAAATCTCAAATCATGAGTATCAACCTTAAATATTTTTTAATAAATAATTTATAAATTTTAAATACCAAGCAATGTTGTATTTGACAATTAGGTTCACAAGAATGATTTAAAAACCGTCCAATATTTCCTGTTTTAGCAGCGTCAACAACAAACAAAAAATTCTTCCCAAAATAATCTTGAAATTCTTTATCTTTCCAAGGTTTAACTTTAAAAAAAGGAAAGGTAAATAAATAAATTAAAATAATTTACTTACCTTTCTTCTTTTTATTAATTTTTTGAACATTTGGTTCTTTCAAAACTCCAATTGCTCGTAATCTAAAAATTTAATTTGTTTTAAACAACAAATATTATTTATTACTAGGGATCGGATTTATATTTAAATAAGGCACAAAAACGACCTTAGTCATAAACAAGCCTTGACTGACCAATATCTGACCATTGACTTCAAATAGAAGACAGAAATGACCAGTGATTGATGTGATAAAAAATGGAGAGACGGCGGTCAGTTCGCAGGCAGGGTCGCTTAAGTGATTTAAATATAAATCCGACCCCTATTTTATTACTGATCATCCATTTCCGAGATTGGTTCATTTTCTTCCAATTGTTGACTAGTTGAAGGCTCAACAAAAGCTTCATCATCATCCTCATATGTTAAATCAATTTCAGATACATTTCTACTTTTTTGAGTTTCCGAAACTTAAAAATAAACTCTAATTTTTAAAAATTCCCTTCAAAACCTTCATCATCTCCATAACCTTCATCAGTTATATAATCAATCCCTTGCTGTCTCTTTTCACGCTCTACAACATCAATTAAATCCAAATCGGCAAAATATATATCGTTTTGTAAACTATCTGCAACTTCCTCGTCAATAAGTTCGCCAGCATATGTACAGACCTTTAAACAGTTAATTTTTAATTTAGAATCAAAAAATCTCACAAAAGTCCCTTCAGGAATATCGACAAGTGTGCGAACACCCCAACCTTTATCAGCAGTCATAAACATCTAAAAATTAATCTTTCAAACAAAATTTAAAAATTAAAATACTGATAGAGGTATTTGAAGATCTTGCTGAACAACTCGGTTGAAGCAGGTTAATCTATTGCATTTACAGTTGGAATTACACTAAAAACTTCTAAATATGTACTTTGTTTAATTTTTCAAAATTAACCTCATAAATACCACTAATATGTTTATTTTCCAATCTTCGATGATTATATCCTTTAGGTGAGGATTTTGGAATTTTCAAAGACTCACTCAGTTGATTTTGTGCTTCTATAGTTAATTGACGGCATTCACAATTATCACTCGTACAGTCATCTTTGTAATTTAAAATAAAAAAATAAAAACAATAAAATACCTATACAAGTACAGCCAGTACAGAAAAATGGACTAATAGATTCCTCAACAAGTTTGTTTCCACCTAAAATATTTTTATTTTTTAAATAACATAAATCTTTCCAAAAAACTCTTGCCTGGTTCCATTCTTTTTATTCCAGTTCTCCTCGGTCGATAAATCATCTAAAAATAAAACAATTCAGAAAAATGAGAATAAAAAGTCTTAAAAATAAAAAACAAACATCAGGCAAAGGTGCATTTTCCACAGCATTCACTAAAGGTATAGGAATTGCTTCTTGACCCTACAAATAATTTTTAAAAAATTAAAAGAAATTTTTTAACCGATGTAAAATCTTCCAAAACAACATTAGCCAATTTAATTCTAATTTCAGGTTTAACTTGAGAATCAAAAGTAAACATATCAATTGATAAATTTTGTTGTTTTGTAAGTTGTAAATATTCAGCAATTTGTTCAATAAATGAAAGTTGAATTCCACAAGGAGTTTTGTAGACAATTTTCTTTTTGACTGTAAAATATTTTTTGACAGAACTTTTAGTATTGGAATCACAAGCAAGGTTGAGTGTCTAAATTAGATTAGAATAATAATGCAAAGATAGTTGAGTTTAATTTAAGTTTTAAATTTGTTAGCACAAGGGAAATTCTATTTTTTAAAATCTGTTATGGTCCGAAAATTCTTTTGTTGACCGGAATCTGACCTTCCAGTCTACTCGGAACCGGAACTTTTTTGTCCACGGACTTCTTGTTAACCGATTCACTAATCGAGGTTAAGGTCCATCAAAACAAATATTATTAATAAAATCCAAAGTCCTATCTCTATTAAAAACGCAATTTTCAATTACCAATCTAGCCCATCCATTTAGTAAAGGAATAGAATATGGAGAGTGGTAGCGATCAGGATATTTTGTAACTTTAATTGAACTCAAACAGACAGGTGAACATGTCAATCTAGTTGTTCCATTGCCACTGCTTTTATGGAAATTTTTTGGACGAATCCATTTTGGAATAACAATACGTTCCTCTTGAACCTAAAAAATTAAAACAAATTTAAAATAAAAAAATAATTGAACATTTGAAGTTAATTGTTTTCGTTTTGAAAGAGTTCCAGAAGATCTTGTCTGCATTGGTGGCAATTCAATAGATTGTTGTTTTGATGATTTTCTTGCTGTTTGATGTCTTATTTCTTGCATTATTTGAAATGATTTATATAAATCTACACTATTGAGTGGATGAGCCATTTCGAATTGCCCCATTTTACGTCCAGTTCTAACAAGAGGTCTCTGAAAAATTAAAAAAAATTATTTAATTTAAAAACAAACCCCAGATAAATGTTGTTGAGTATTTTGGTTATTTTGAGTAGAATGTTGATTATAATTTGTTGAAAGGGCAAGAGTTGGAAAACGTAAAGGATTTCCTCGATATACCCATTCATCATTGTGGGCATGTTCTGAAAGTTTTTAATTAAAAATTAAATTTAGAATTAGTGTAAAAATTTAAAAAATGATCTTATGTTAAATACGAAGACATTGAAAAATGTAAATGAAAAAATAAAATAAAAAATAACCTTTACAATTAATAACCACACAATCTTTAATATTTTTAACAACATTAGATTGAATTGAAGGCCAAGCAGCTTTATTCATTCCAGGAAAACGAAGAAGAGCAAGTTGCCTATCAACATCCAAAACGAAAGCAGAATCGTTTAAACCATTCCGAATTGCCTTTAAAAGAACCAAAAAATATTTTTAAGATTAAAAAAACCAAAATTCTTTGCATATTTTCAGTTTTCTTAAGTTGTATCAAAGGCCAGTCAGGATAACAAGCAAGATAATGACTAAATAATGAACATATTAATCAATTAAGGGCATAACCAGGGGGCTAGGGGGATGATCATGTTAGAAAAATTTAAAAAAACATTTTAAACACCCCATGTTAGACCCCCTCCCCTCCGAAACCGACCCCTGACAACGCCCTTGAAATTAATTAAATATAAAATAAACCGAATAAATTCAGCTCTAGTTGAATTCACAACATTTTTAAAAGCAAGCCTTGGTTGGAATTTTTGGTTATCATCCAATGGCTGGTTAAACATTAAACGAATATCTGTTGGTTTGACATAAGCATCAATCCCATTGTCAAAGAAAACCTTTAAAATAATTTTTAAGAATCAAAAAAATCCTTACCAAATATTCAAAACGATTTTGGCTAAAAGGTTTAACGGCAATTGTGCCTTCAAAATAAGAAGCTGACAAAGAACCAATTTGAATAGCTCCACGTTTACATAAAGCAACAACACGAGTACCTTCCGGACAGCGAATAGTTGGTGCATCCCCCATTGCTAATTGTGATGATTGAAGTAAAGAAGTTGTTGTAGTGTCTAAATAAAATAAAAAACTAGAATAAATTGAAAAATTCCAAAAATTAACCTTCAGAAAGTAAAAATCCTTTTACTTGACAGAGGCCGACGGAATCCTGAATTTATGTAAATTCCTAGTTAATTTACAAAAAAACCTTTTTAATTAATTTACACTTTGCAAAACCATTTGTATAAACTTCATTATTTAATTTTGAAATCGGCGCAAAATAAAATTGATTTTCTTCCAAAATTAAATGTTCATTTAAATTTGCTTGAGATAATTCTTGCTCGAGCCAATTTGGCCATTTCTTTACTCTTTCATTGAAAATTACTAAATCACCCTTAATTAAATTTTAATATATTATGGTCGATGTGAAAAATTTAAAAAAAAAAACCCCCCCCCCTGGGGAAATGAAAAAATTATTGAAGGGAGATGATCAAAAACGTGAATTTTTTCGCATACAAAAAATTCGCTCGAATCGCAATGTAAACGACAAAATTTTGGTTCACAGTCCATTTTAGCCCCCAGAAATCTTACTATTTTAATAAGTAAAAAATATTAGAAAGGGGATACAAAAATACAGAAATATAATCAAAAAATGGCTGTTAATCAGTTAGTGGTCGTTTCGAAATAAAAATCAAAACCGAAAAAATTTTTTGCCCAAAAAAACAATTTTGATATAATTAAAAATTACTTAAATATTCTAAATTTAAATTTAAATAAAAATTAACCTCCAAGTTTTCAGAATCAGATTCTGATGAATCCGAAACAAATGTTTCAATATTATATTTATGATCAGGTACACGACTCTTAAAAAATAAATTTAAAAAAAAATAAATTTTTTTTAAAAAGAAATACCAAAGCCTGATTTATTTCATTCATTTTATTTATCATTTCAGTTGTTATTCTTTGATGCTCATTCGAATTTTCAAATAAATTATCTAATTCATCAATAATTTGATTATTCCTAAAAAAATTCAATTTTTTGATTTTTAAAAACAAAAAAGAAATTTTCTGAAAGAATACTTGGAGATGAAGGGAAAATAATTTTAACGTCGAAAACGTTAAAGCTTTTTTCAAAAAGTTAAATATCGGGAAATATAGATGTAATACTTTAAAAGAATTTTCTAAATCCCAAAAGCAGGCCCAAAATTTTAACCAAAATTTTTTCGGGGAAATTTTGATTTTTTAGCGCCGCAGGAGAATTTTGATCTTTTTTAATTTTATAAAAATTTCTCTCCATCCCCTCACCAAATTTTTTCCTTTTCCTGGGGGAGGGGGGGGGATTCCCCACTACCTCCGAAAGGTTTGAGGAGTGTTTGGTAATCAACCAAAGATTCATTTAAAAAAACAACAAACCTTTCAATAATATTTAAATCAATTCCAGAATAAATATCCAAATGTTCATCGAGTAATTGATTGAAATCATCTTCAGCCTGTTGTACTTCTGAGTTTGTAATTTTACTTGAAAGAGGAGGAAAAGTTAAATATGGCTCGAAAAGACGAGCAACTGATGGAAATTCCAATTCTGTCCAAATAATTGTTAGTAATAATAAAGCATCGCAAGGAGTGATTAAAAGATTCTAAAAATTATTTTTAAAAATAAAAAAATGTTGAAAATAAGCTATAAAAATAAAATAATTTCAAAATAATCTTCTATAAAAGTTTTAAAAAAAGTGTGGAGCCAAAAATCAGACGCATGATGTCTTAGTTAACGTTTTTCTATGTATTTTTTCTGTATCGAACGCCCCCCCCCCCCCGAAATGAAAAAATTTGGGGAGGCAATTGGGCACAAAAGTGAATTTTTTTGGCCTATAGCCTTCTAAAATTCTCAAAATTAACGCCTGCGGCGCGAAAAATTCAGTACAGAAAAACTCTCGACCCTTGCCACCTCCCCAAATAATCCTGATAACGGGCCTGTTAGGAGTTAAAAAAATTTATTAAATCGATATTATATTTTATTTAATTGAAAAATAATTTCCCTTAAATCTTTTAACAAAAAAATAAAAAAAAACCCTCACAGAAAGTAATTCATCCAAATCATTAATTTCTTGTCCATCAATTAATACTTCAATTAATTTAATTATTTTATATTCATTCAAAGCCAAAAATTTAATTAATTTTGTTAAATCTGTAGGTTTTGTTTTATCAATCCAAAGATGTTTACAAACAGCCAAAACAACTTCAAAAATATCCAAATTAAATGCATCCATGATATTTTTGATAATTTCATCAATTATTGAATTATTGTAAAGATTAAATATTTTTTGGATTAAATCATCTGTAAGTCTCTAAAAATTGAGGGAAAATAATTTATATCAAATTTGGGTAATAATTGAACTTGACAGACCCCATTTCTCCTCCTCCTCTCCCCCTTCTTCCCTTTATATTTGCAGAATGGTCAGACTTCTTCCTTCAATTTTCCTTACTTCCATCCAAGGGGGAATAAAAATGAATTCCTTTTGATTGTTTGTAAAGAAAATATAGAAAAGCAATTGGGATGGAAGGAAAAGTCTGACCATTCTGTAGATATATAGGGAAAACTTGGGGAGGAAGAAATGGGGGCTGTCAGGCTCAATATTGCCCAAATTTGTTTTTAAATAATTTTTAGGCGTAAAATAATCAAAATTAAAGAAAAAATAAATAAAAACTTTTTTCTAAGCAGTTAATTTGTATAAACTAAAATGCGGCGCGGGAAGGATCCCAGAAGGAATTTTACGGGATCCAGTCCCGGAATCCCGTGTTTTAAGCGACAAACGGGATTACCGGGATTAATCCCGCGGGATCATTCGCGTTCGATCTTTAGAAACTCAATCCCGTTACGGGATATGGGAATGCGATTTGGATATGGAATGCGATTGAAATTCTTAACAATAAATATTTACATATGGGAATGCGATTTACATATGGGAATGGATATGGGAATGCGATTGAAATTCTTAACAATAAATATTTACATTTTTGTTTCCATCAAATTTTGTCGAAAATTTTTCAAAAAGTTGTTTAGTTTGATAAAGCAAATTTTGTTCTTCCTCAGAATTAAGTATCCGAATTCTTTCGCGTAATTTGCTAGTTGTAGGTTTAATATCACATTCTGCAGGCAAACAATCGAAAGACATTTTGTAAAATTAATTGATATAAATGAAAATCTAAAATTATTTTAAAAAAATAAAAATTCATTAATCAAACAAAAAAATATTATAATTTGCAGGTTTGAACTAGGGTTGGTCCCCGACCCCGACTAACCCCGACCCCGACCCCGAACCCCGACATTTTTTGACCTAAAACCCCGACCCCGACCCCGACATTCCCAACCCCGAAAACCCCGACCCCCGAAAGTTCGACCCCGACGACCCCGAACCCCGAAAAATTTTTATGCCCCCGACTCAAACTGCATTAATTAACTAGAGATCGGAACGGGATCGGGACTTTGATGCTAAATATATGAAGGAAAAGGGAAAGGAATATTTATATTTTCTCCTGTTTCCCTTTGTTGGTCGATGGTTGAGTGGTTAGGTTAACTGACTTCAGCCATTTAGCTATTTGATAGGAATGTTGTTCGAATCCAGGGATGGAAATAAGGCTGAGAAAATTTTTCTTCTCAAAAATAAATATTTTTAAACTATGATCTTGATTTTAAATTTGTAAATGTATTTTTTTAAATATTTTAAACTTGAAACAATATTAGAAATTTTAAACTAGTCATGAATTTTCCAAAATTTTCGCCTGCGGCGCAGAAAATTGAAGAAATCTGTCTCTTGGCCTTCCAAAATTTTAAAAATTTTTGCCTGCGGCGCCGAAAATGGAAGAAATCTGGCTCTTGACCTTCCAAAATTCTCAAAATTTTTACCTGCGGCGCTAGACACAATGAAGGGATACAGAGGCTTTAGGGATACAGAGGCTTCCCCTCAATCCCTTTACATAAGAGGTGGAGTAAGAGTTACCTTGTGGGTTTGGGGATTTTGGGGATTATGAAGGATAATTTGGATAAAGTACTTCTTGCGCCTTCAACTAATCACGAATTAGATACAGAAAGTGAAGATAATGAAGATTAAGTTGATTTTTTAATAAAAATGTTGATTTTGAACAGTAATTTTGGATAAAAATGCTGGATTTTGTAAATTTTCACTTCAACCCCGACCCCCGACCCCGACCCCGAACCCCGACATTATTTTCAGCCCCGACCCCGACCCCGAACAATTTGAGCAACCCCGACCCCGACCCCGACTTTGTCAACCCCGAAAACCCCGACCCCCGACTTTTCCAACCCCGAAGGCTCGGGGACCAACCCTAGTTTGAACTCAAAAAAATAAAATTATAGATTGACACTGAAACGTCCTGTGTTCCGACTTTTTGAAAACAAAAGAGAACTTTTTATCGCTAAGTTTTATTAAAGTACTGTATTAAAGTAAATAATAAATATTTAATAAAAAGTAACTAAAAATTCGGCATGGAGAAAAGTAAACGATTAAGCTGAAAGGATTACTAAACAATTTACTCATTCAAAATATTATTTTGAAATATTTTTTCAACAATTATTTATTTTTTTGTTATTAAATTTTTTAAAAGAATATTTAAAATTAAAATTCTACATTATATTTATTTGTTTAGCTCAAAGCTTTATTTAATCATTAATGCCAAGATTTTTAATCAAGTAAAAATTAAAATAAATCATCAAAAATACAAAATTAGTCACTAAAAAGTCAAAACTATGTAGAGTAACTGATGAAGAGGATTTTTTAGAAAATTAAAAAGTTTTCTTAATGATTTTTAAAAAATGAAAACTTTCCTGAAACTTCCTAGAAATCAATAATTCTCTCGAGAAAAACTTATGATTTTTGATATTGTCAATCCCCCACTTTTTGAATTTTCTGTCAAAAATTTGTGAAAAACTGCTAGTAAGTCAAAAATAGTCTGAAATAATCAACTTAAAAGTCAATCAAGGGAAACTTTTCGTTCAAAAAACTTATTTTTGAGCATTTTACCTTATACAAAAATGGTTGTAGAACTAAACTTGTGACTTTTTCAATGATTCAGGCTTATTGTTAGGTCACAGAAGATATGCCCGATTTGTCGGAAAAATACAGAAAGTGATGAACTTGAAATCTCCTATGATCATAACCAGCAAAATCGGGTAGATTAACCCCAAATAGAAAATTTGGAACCAAGAAACACAAATCATTTAAATCCTGACTTAGTATTAATTATAAATATTTTTTTATTTTTTAAAAGAAAAACCCCAAAACATGTTTAAAAATTTAAAGGTAAAACCCTCGTGATTCTCTCCCCCTCTATAAAAATTAATAATATCGATAATCAAAATTTGATTTTATGTATTGCTCTCATGTGAAAAATTAAACAAAGAAAATTTTCATTGATTAAAAAACCCTCTCCTCTCAATGGCACTCGCAAATTCATAAAAAAATTTTCTCTCTTCCCTCCATAAATTAATTTTTAATTTTCCCCCTAAAAACATGTAAAATGCCTTTAGCTAATTTATTATTTTCCTTATTAATTTTATTTTTAACAACAATATTGCCTAGCTATACAGACCCATTTACACAAGAACAAGCCGATTGTGTTGCTAATTATCTTTTAATTAGCAAGAATTTTAAAACAAAAATTTTTGCCGAGGAATTTGGCGAAGATTGGAAAATTCAGAGAGGAATTCCTAGAGAATTATTGGAGAATCTGAAAATAAAGAGAGAAGAAATGACTGAATTAATGGGTAAAGATTATGCAGTTCACTGTTTTGCAAAATTAGGTAAACAAAATGAAGAGAACTTTTTTGTTAAAGATATTGAAACTACAACAGGCAAAAATTATTTAATTTTATCGCAGGCCTTTCAGGACAAATTATGTAAGTACTTAACATGAACTTGGAAACGTTTGGGATTTTGAGATTGATAAGGGGTTTTCGGAGATCTCGAGTTCTTCAAGTATTTGAATTGTGGAAAAGAAATGGTTAAATTAATAACAAAACAAAAAAACTTAAACTAAACGTCTATTCATTATATCAGTGTGTATAATACACCTACATATTCGGTGTGCTCTAAACTGATAAAAATGATTTTTAAAAATTTCCATTACTTCACTATTTTATAAAAATTGTTAATGATTGTTCTAATCTCATATAACTAATATTTTAGCAAAACAATCTTTATGTTTGGCCAAATTTTTAATAGAAACTTTTGGTTCCGAATTTATTAAAGTAATAGCTATGCCATCTTACATTAAAGATGAGCCATCTTACAAACATAATGAAGAAGTAGCAATTTTAGATCATTTTAAAAAATTGTGGGAGAATAAATATTACGTTTTTCGTCTGAAGTTGAAGCTGACACTTACTAATCGTTTCATTTTAGAAAATTATAAAAGAGGTACTCAAGAATTTGAGAAAATCGAAAAATGTTACAAACATTTTAGTCTGAAAGGGTAAATTTTATTTAAAAAATTTCTGCTGAACCGCCCATAATTTTAGGATTAATATGAAGAATATTGATGACGATAAAATTTTTCGACATATGTGGAATCATTTCGATTCTGAGCAATATTTTCTTAAAGAAATTCCGGAATGTAAGAATTAAAAAATATTTCAATTTTTAGGAAAAATTATTACTTTCAGTTTTTTTTATAATTTTAATTAGTGTTGCCGTTTTCGATTCGAGCCGACGTTCGGAGCATTTTTTTCGAGCTTCTTGGTTTTTTTCGATTCGGTTCTTGTTCGAGCCTTTCGAGCTGAAAAGCCTCGGCTCGCTCGATCTTTCGAGTTTCGGTTCGATCGAGCTGGCAACCCTAATTTTAATGCCATAATTTCATTTATATTTTAGAGATTTAAAATATTTAATTTAAAAAATAAACTGGTACTTGTGGGTTAAGTCACTACAACATTAACAAAATTGGCTGTAGTGTAGTTCACCGGAGGTAAAAGTTCGGGACGAGACATATGTCATTCGATTCGTCTCGGCGAGCTGAGTCGAACGGTACCACTCCCAATTTCAGGAAATGATTCTGGACCGAGTTATAGGTCCCGAAAAATCGAAAAACCAAAGGGGGGAGTAAGCACTTTTTTGGGGTGAAAAATTCGAACATGCAAATTATACCTCATTCGAAAGAGCTCGTTGAGCTGAGTCGAAAGACACCAAAATCAACGAAATCTGGCTTGATTTGACAAAGTTATGATCTTTTATTTTAGCTCCTTACCTATGGCATCTGAGGAGATTTTTGCTGCTATGGAGGCCCCAACTACGTCCAAAGCAAGGGAGATGGGAATAGGTTTATGTTACGAGCCCAGACCCAGCGCCCGTAGACTCCCCGCGAGGCGCGTGCCGCAAAACCCCGCGCGAAGCGCGGGGTTTTGCACAAGCGCCTCGCCGAAGCTCCATAGGTTTAGGTTTTTTGTTTTTTTGTATCATAATTTTGTCTAATCTTGTTCAATCACGGTTATTTTGGTGTCATTTAACTCAGCTCGTCGAGCTCTTTCGAATGAGGTATTATTTGTATAAAAAATTTTTATTCCAAAAATCACCCCTTTGGATCTTCGATTTTTAGGGGTCTATATCTCGGTCCAATCAAGTCGGATTTCGCTGATTTTGGTGTCATTCGACTCAGCTCAACGAGCTCTTTCGAATGAGGTATAATTTGCATGTTCGAATTTTTCACCCCAAAAAAGTGCTTACTCCCCCCTTTGGTTTTTCGATTTTTCGGGACCTATAACTCGGTCCAGAATCATTTCCTGAAATTGGGAGTGGTACCGTTCGACTCAGCTCGCCGAGACGAATCGAATGACACATGTCTCGTCCCGAACTTTTACCTCCGGTGAACTACACTATATCCACAAAATTATTATTATAATTAAAAATATTTTTTTAAATTTCAGTTCAAGAAGAAAATAATGTTGATGTTGATAAAAGTATTTGTGCGGATTGTGCTATTTGTTTAGGGAAAGTATACGAGAATGAACAACAATTGAAAAATTGCAAAGTTTAAATAAAAATAATTATTTAATTTATTAACATTTTTAATTTTTTAGCATGTTTTCCATAAAGATTGTATTCAGCCGTGGTAAATATTTTGTTATTTTTAAATGTTAAAATTAGCAAATAAACCTTTTAAAATTCCTTAATTTTTTAAATTACACCACACTTTCATGGAAAATAAAAAATCTTTAAATAGTTTTTATTACAAAAATTGGTGCATAACTAAATTTGTGATTTTTTCAATGATTCAGGCTTAGATCACAGCAGATATGCCCGATTTGTCGGCAAGATACACAAGCTAATGAACTTGAAGATCAGCCTCAAATTGAAAATCCAGAACCAAACAACCAAGCGCAAAGAAATGCTCATAGAGGCTTTCGAGGTATGTAATGAAATTGTTTCTATTGGGAGAAAAAAGGGCGAAAATTTTACGAGTTCAGGGTGTTCATAAGATGAAATTCACAAGTTCAGTTGATAGAAATTCATTAAAAATTCTTTAAAAAATTCCCTATTCGTCAAATTCCCTATTAATTCTTTAAAATTCGTGAATCACATACAAACAGCTTTCCAGATCAAATTTTTTAAATTTTTAACTCGCAACTGGTAAATACTTGACTAGAAAGTCTACACATTTATTAAGTAAGATTACTGTGAAATGACAACAATTAAATTTTTAATAATTATATTTTTTAATTTATTAGGACGTATAAATCGTTTACTGCGAAGAAATTGAACATTGAAAAAGACGTAGAAGACTTCTTGAAAATTAAAAAAAGTTTAGAGACAGATTACTTGTTTAGAGACAGATTACAGTATATTCAGTGCGGTACATGGCTCCGAGGCTAGCTCCAGACCCAGATTTAACTGAAACCGGAGCTTAAGGTTAAAAATACCCGGAGCTGAAATCGAGATAAGATTTTAACAACCCGGAACTGAAGTTCCACTTCTTAAATTCTCCATCTCAAAAAGTATGTAAGAGTGAGTGTTTAAGATGTTGGACTTCAATTGACAAGCTATTTGCTTATTGTTATTCTAATAGATTCGAATCCAACCTTGTGAACAAGCTGTCTAATTAATTTATTTTTATTGGGAAATTATTTTTTATTCAGAAAAAGTTAATTTCTACGTCCTGAAAATTAGTTATTAATCTACTACCCAAAATCGGAGTGGTTCAGAAAAACTCAGACTCCAGAGCTGGAGGGTTTGGAGCCACAAAATGTACAGCACCTAAATTTTTATTTTATCTTTATTAAATTTATTTTCTCTTTGCTTTATTTAAAAATGTTACTACTGTCCCCCGAACATAGCGTAAATTTATTTAAATTTTTGGTTCGGTACTTATTAAATTAGAGTGCGTTAGAGAATGTGACTAGAGAATAACCTGAAAATTTAATTTTCATTGTGCCAAAGGCGCAATTTGACCAATGCTTCGAAGCTGTACCAAAATACGTTAGCGATTGGCACGAGTAGGAAAATATCTGAAATTTCAAAGCAATGGACTTGACTTATTTAACGTCAGCAGTAGAAAAATTAAGATTTACAGAATTACTTATACTCAATTTTCACATGATTAACTTATGGACTGGGGAAAAGGGAGGCTAGCGATTTTATAGTTACCTAATCCTAAGCATTGTTACTGAAGCAGCTAAAATTTGTATAAATTATAAAAACTTTTAACAAAAAATAAAAATTTTTAAAAACAAATTTTGAGGTCTATTAAAATAAAGTTAAAAACAAAGCAAAAAATTCAACAAAAAATATTATGTTTTTGACAATCTTTCAATATAATAACGTGTTTGTTCATAAACAATATAAGTTATTACACTGTAGGGAAGTTGTTTTATTGTTGCGGCTAAACAACCTTTATAAAACCCTTTAAAATTTTAAGTAATTTTTTTTCTAAAATTTTTATTTTCTTACCAAAAATTCCTTCCACTTTAAGTGTTCTAGAAAAGCAGTCTATAGTGCCCGTATATTTGACATGATGATCCTATAAATGTTTAAAAAACTGTTAGAGAGATTGGCCCGGATTCAGAATAATGGTGAGGGCAGCTTCGGGGTTCCCTGCTTTCCCTGAATCGAGGTCAGGAATCTGGTTAAAAGACATCAGTTGAAATCAAAATCGAAATTTTTTTTGCCTTTTCTATTTTCATCAGGGAAATTCATATTTTTTATTCAGTTATTCTTTAAATAAAATTATAGAATATAAAATAAATTCGTTGGGATAACTGGAAGACTTTTTAGCCATACCTCCCCAAATTAGGGAAAAAATTTTTGGGAGGGCAATGATTAAAAGTGGCTTGATAAAACGTGGGATTGGTACCTAGTAGCAATTTCTAAAGGTATTTTAATTAATTAAATTTTAATCAAAATTTGATCTTGACTGGTCTTTTAAGGAAAAAATTAAATGAAATTCTCTTAGTTAAATACCTGTAAACGAGTTCTTAAAACTTGATATGGAAAAGTGATAATTGTTGAGGAACATTTTGATATTGTAGAAAATAATAAATAATCCAAAGGTTTCTAAAATTTTTTTGTTTAATTTTATAAAAATAAACTAAACCAATTGGGAGTCTTGTGCCAATCCGAGTGAATGACAACGATAATCTTTTAATCTGTTGTAAATTGCAAATTGAACAGCTCCGTTGGTAGTGCCTATTAGACCTGGGATGTAACCCTTTAAAAAGGAAAGAAATTCATTAAAACTAGAAAGTTGAAAAAAATTTAAATTAAAGTAAAAGAAAATTGGGTAATATTGAAGCGGACAGACCCCTTTTTTCCTTCCCAATTTTTCCGTATATTTTTCCTACCTTTACTTGTTTTTGTCATGTAAATATATATAATTAAATAATCATTTTTGTTTAATTGTAGGAAGAAAATTACAAAGTCAAATTGGATAGAAGAAA
Source organism: Meloidogyne enterolobii (assembly GCA_963681835.1). Classification (NCBI taxonomy): domain Eukaryota; kingdom Metazoa; phylum Nematoda; class Chromadorea; order Rhabditida; family Meloidogynidae; genus Meloidogyne; species Meloidogyne enterolobii. The sequence continues at coordinate 357,886 of CAVMJV010000087.1, read as the reverse complement.
AAAAAAAGTCTGACCATTTTGCAAAAAGAGGGAAAATTTGGGAGGAAAAAAGGGGGTCTGTCCGGTTCAATATTACCGAAAATTGTTTTATTGTTAGAGAACAGTCGAAAAATTAAAAAAACCTTATAAAATCCTCTCAGTCCTTCTGTTTTCCATATATTTTTTAGACATCCAACAAGTCCAGAAAATTGTTTTTCATCTACCAAATGTTCATATTGTAAGCACATTCTAGTTTTACATACCCAAAAAGGATTTGTTAATGAAAGAATAATTCCTCCAGTAATTGAACCGGCCAACAAATTATCAAAAAATGGATATTTTGGTGAGGTATTTGTAAATGAGCGGATTCGATTATAACTAAAAATTTTTCAAAAGAATTAAAAAAAAGGAAAATTAATTGAAAATTCAAAAGATAAAGGAATAGGAAACTTCTCGAATAGGAAAAAGTACTAAATCCACACCCCCACCCCTAGTTGTCTTTTTTGCCTAGAATTTCTGCAAACATTCAAAAAACTGGCAATGGCAAAAAAAGAAAAATAAAGAAAAGAGGGGAAATATCCAAAATTGTCCGCAAAAATACCAAAAAAATAATTTAAAAACAAACAAATGAAAGTAGAGACCCCAAGACAAAGGTGCAGCAACCACAGCGGGTGTAATTCCTCTATATAATCCTTTAACTCCATTTGCTGAATAAATTTTGCGGATAGCGTCCAAGTAGCTAGAATATTTTGGTCTCAGTTGGTTGCCTTCATTTGCTAAAAATTTGAAATTTGTAAAGAGGGGATTAAATTTTGGCCCTTGTCCAGTTTATGCGTCCCATGAAAGTATATGCGTCCCATCAACAAAAAATTGGACCTTTCTTGGTGTTGCAAAGTAGGGGTATGGTTCCAAAGCATTTCTTCATGTTCGGGATCTACGTCCACTGGGTCTGGGACCGTTCCTTACCCTATATCTCGAAATTTCTGAAAGTTATAGCCAATTTTTAAAAATTTCAGAAAAACGATTTTAACTTTCAGAAATTTCGAGGTATAGGGTAAGGAACGGTCCCAAACCCGATGGGCGTGGTCCCGAACATGAAGAAATGCTTTGGAACCATACCCCTACTTTGCAACACCAAGAAATATCCAATTTTTTGTTGATGGGACGCATATACTTTGATGGGACGCATAAACTGGACAAGAGCCTAAATTTTTATAATTTTTGCGGACTTCTTCCACCCATTTTTCCTATTTGCCCTAAAATTTCCGTTAATCTTTTAATTTTCCTGATTCCGAAAATGCGTCAAATTAATTTTCCTAAAAATAAAAACCAATAAAAATACTTGTGCGAATAAAATTATTTTTTTAAATCGACTGTTAAAAGAAAAAATGCGCAAAAAATTGTCCGCAAAAATTATCCTCCCAAAAAATCAATAAAATTTATTTTAAATTAAGAAAAAACCTGAATAACGAATTTTCAACAGATCTAAAAATATTTTTTTTAATTAAAAAAATTAAATTAAAAAAAACCAAAAGGATGACAAGTTGCCGTACTGACAAATCCTCCCGCAATTCCTCCAATAAAGTGTTCATAACCAATTAAAAAATTCATCTACATTTGTTGAAAGTAAAAAATAAAGAATAAGAATTCAATATTTTATTGGAAAAATTAGGAGGGCCGAATAGGCGCGGACGAAAAGCGCGGAGACAAATAGAAAGAGACGAATAGGCGCGGGACGTTTAGGCGCCCGAAGGTATTTTACCTAAAAATTTTTTTCTTCTAATTTTTTTTCTGATTTTTGTTATGATTTTTTCTTCTGAATCAGAAGAAAAATCAGAACAAAAAAATTTTCAGGAAAAAATAACTTCGGGCGCCCAAACGTTTCGCGCCAAATTGTCTCTGCGCCTATTCGTCTTGTACCGCGCCGACTAAACTGGCCAGAATTAAATATCCTTTTCCGAAATAAATTTTAATGAAATTTTGAAATTAAGCTAACCAAAGTTTTTCCAAATTTTAAATTAGTTTTATAAAATTTATACAAATTTTTCTTTGCCAGAAATGTTTATTGAACCTACAATTATTGATAAATCCTTTCCATCAGAACATGTACATTGTGTCAATTGTATTAAATTAAATTGTAAACAAGGTGATTTATGTCCACTTATACATTGTAACTTCTGTGGCGTTCGTTTACATAAATGCAAATTGGAAGATCATATTGAGCACATTTGTGGAAAGGTTCTTTTTTTGAAATTAGAAAAATTTTTTTTAACTATTCGGTAATTTTAAACTTTTGTCTCGTATTTTTTCTCGCAAAAAAACTCTTGAAGATAAAACAAAATAAAAATGAATTATGGTAAAATTCAAGTTCGTTACCCCCCCCCCCCCTCCTTTTTCCTTCCTCAAAATATAAAAAATGGTCAGTCAGTCTTATAGTTAGGTTATAGAACTCGATGAATGTCACCAAAATCGACGTGATTGGAAATTGTGATCGACGAGTTCTACATATAACCTAAGACTGACTGACCATTTTTTAATATTTTGAGGAAAGAAAAAGGAGGGGGGAACGAACTTGAATTTTACAGTAATTATGAATAGAAAAGGAAAAAGACGACTCATAAAGTTCAAAAAAATTTTTTCTTAGGCCCCCTGCACTTGCCCTAACACAATTTATGGCTGCAATGTTCGACTTCGTCGACAACTTATTGCCGAACATATTGCTTTCTGTTGTGCTTCTTTAGTTTTTTGTCCATTTGTTCGCAATCGACAGTTTTACTCTGCAAAAGCTAAAAAATTGTTAAAAAGAATTGCCAGGACTGGAGAAAAAATATTTCCCGAAAATGAGAAAACAATGGAGGAATTAAATGAACTTGAAGTCCCAGACATTGCAATTGCTTTAATTGATCAGGTTTTTAATTTTATTGAGTTTTTTGCGGATTAGATTTGGGGACCAATTTTTTAAAATTTTATTTAAAAAAATTCCGAATTAATTTTCCATGGGGATAAATTCTGTTTTGATTGGATAGATGAAGGCAATTTTCTCGATTTTTTTACATCTGGAAATTTCCTGGTGTTCATCCTCTTCAAAATTTATTTTCATTAATCAGAAATTTTCCCTTTTATTGGCTAAATGTTTTTTTAATTAGATTTTTTTGGCTTTTAACTTAAAAACTAAAAAATTCTACAAAAATTTTCCGCAAATTTTTTCTACAAAAAAATGAATTCTTAAAAATATTTTCATTTTTAAAGAAAATTCTAACAAAATTCTTCCAAATTCCACGTAAAAAACGTTCTACTCTTCGCCCTACCGCAATCGCAATGGATTTCATCAAACAAAATTCTTTAGTAATAAATAAATATAAAAATCGGCAAAATGAAGTAGTAAGTGAAGCGCCGTTGGAAGACAAAAATTTCTACAAAAGAAAATTTAGTTTAAATGAACCAGATTCCGATTATTTTGACAGCAGTGATGAAGAAAAACAAGAAATTGTGAGTTTGGAATTTTATAGAACGACCCTTTTAATGATTGACACCAAGGTCCGTATGATGTACCGGGACTATTTTATAACTAAAAAATTGGTTGTCGAATCCAGGGCTGTCCGCAACTGTGGATCGCGGACTGCGGATTGGTAAAATTGCGGATTGCGGCTGCGGAAAATTTTTTCAATTGCGCACAGCTCCGGTCGAATCCCATTAACAGAAAACTTTTTTTCTAAAAATTTCGACATATTTGCTACATTGACAGTAATCTTATTATTTATCAGACCCTCAAAAATTTTTGAAAACATTTGCAAACTTTCTCGATTTTGCTCATTTAAAATTTATTATCCAGGAAATCAAAAACAAAAAAATTTGTGAGCCTTTTGCTGGTTGTCGTCTATGCAAGTTAGATCCAGGTTTATTTGTTGAAATCTAGTCAAACAATTTGTTTTAGGAAGTCAACATTTACATCAATTGGGGTCAATGAAAGAAAACAAAGAGAATGGGGATTTTGAACAAAAGAAGAAAAATATTTTAAAATTATTTGATAATAATTCAATTTTGAGTTTTTTACCTGAATTTTACCGGAAGAGAAGTTTACTTGTAAGTTTTTCTTTTTATAAACCGTTAAAAATTTCACTCTATTATACCAATCAGAGTATAGGGAAAGGAAAAAGGGACAATTTTATTTCGAAATATTCGAAAATTCGGGGGTGTCTAACTAACAATAAGTTTTTGTAACTTCATTACAATTTTCCTGAACTTAAATTTTAATTAATCTCTTTGTTCAATTAATCAAAAGCGGACATAAAATTATTTAGCCTCTTATGTCCGCTTTGATTAATTGAACAAAGAAATGTAAAAGATCCGCAAGATCCACGCTTATTTATGGGTTTAATCATTACCCCATTTATGGGTAAAATCATTGCCCCGGTTGGTTGAAACGTCTAGCAATAACTATCGGAAGGTTGTAATCTCGATTCCTGGTCTTTGACTAACTTGCTAATTCCTACTCATATTTTAATTTATATTTTTTCCTCAGGTTACTCCAAATATTCCATTTCTTAGCATTGTCTTGGGCGAAGAATACCTCAGCGTAAACTACCCAATTTTTGGTTGTGCTGCTTGTTCTATCCCTCGTAGCCAATTTAGCTCTCATTATGCTTCACACAATATTTTGGATGAATCCACGCCTTATAATTTTATAGCAAGATGTCCGAACTGGCAGAGAGGGTGCTCATTTAAAATGAATACTTTAACACCACTTAAAGGAAATGGAGTGTTTAGGTGAGGTTAAATAATTTTAATTAATTGAGGCTTTACGGACTAATTTCACACAAACTTTATTTTTAATCATTATTTTATATTTTGACTTAGTCTTTAAAAACTCACTTTATGTATGCAGCAAAATCAGTTTTTTGGTTAATATTCTAGGAAAGAAAAAGACCAACCTTTAATTTAGGTATAATTCTTTCTTGTCTGCGTGTGTATATGAACCAATGCCTAATTTGCCTATTTTGATGTGCGTGCCATCAGCCTCATCCTCGGGTAGATAACACACTCCTTTTAAGCACTGAACCAATAACCACATTTTAGGTTTTTTCCTTGCCGAAATGCCTTCACATTTTTATTTGCTCATTGCAAGATGGATGGATGATGCTTCTCTTCGAACATTATCTGTTACTTGTAGTAGAATGTATCAATTATTACCCAAATTATTGCCCCATCGTTTATGTGTTGAAATAAAATGGAAAAAGAAACGAGTTTTCGGAGATGGATTTGTTGGTAATAGATTTGTTGAAGACGGATTTGTTTGTTTTTAGTATTTCTATTTAAATGTTCATGTATAAGCTTTTGATCAGAACTATACCAAGGTTGCCCTTTCCAAAACACTAGATAGGGCGCAGCCACTCAAAAATAAGGCAAAAATAGGGTGAAATCGGTCAAATATATGGCAAAAAATAGGCCATTATTTTATTTATTAACCTAAAAATAGCTAAAATTTCAAATAGCTTTATTAGGCATATTTTTTACTAGTTTTTCTAAGTTGAGCAAATAAGTATGAGATCATATGCTTTGGTAATAGTGTTGCGCCGAAGTTACGGTTCCGGTTAAACCGGAACTTTTTAACACACCTAAGGATTTGATTTCTCTAAAAATAATTTTTCTGAATTTTATAAAATAACAAATTATTTTAAGTACGAGAGTTTCTCAGCTGTCCAAGGCTCAATACCTTCACTAATTGTTCAACCTCAAGGACCAATAATTGATCATTTACAAAATTGTGACTATCGAGATGTTTATGACTTGGGAATTGAACCGATTGAATTGAAAAAAGTCCACGGATCATTTGTTTCGGCCAATTAATATCCAAATGAAATTTACATATTAAATTAAGAAAATAATGTTGTGCAATATTTAATGTCATTTGCAATTACATATATTATATTTTTAACTTAAAATAATTAAAATTTGCTTTCAATTTAAAACTGTCAAGTAATTTGATTAAATTTTTATAATTTAATTAGAATGTTTAATCGCAGAAATTAGGGACGGATATCCGTTGATTTGGAGCATCCGTATCCGTTCAATTTAAAAAGGTTTTTCGATGTTCAGGAGCCTGCATCTCTGCGGTGTTTCATCTTCGGCAAAAGATTCTTTCATATTTGAACTTAGCTCGGTGAGAGGCTTTACATTTTATTTGTACCTTTGATTGCCTAATAAACTACATTTTATTTGTACCCTATATTGCCGAATAAAGTACACATATATAAGGTTATTAGACAGTTTGTCTTTTATATTTCAAAATCTGTACTTTAAAAAAATTGCCGAGAAGTACATATATAAAATAATAAAAGGTATTCGTACTTTTATTAATAAAATTTTTCCCAAAACAAATAAATTTATAATGGTAGTTATAAATCAGCTAGTGTTGATTTATCAGCTATTCGCCGGCTGGGAACGAACCAGAATCTTCAGTTGGCCGTATTGATGTGTAATCCTTTACACCACATTTCAGTTTTTTCCCAATTCACCATAGATTACAACATTGATTACCGGATTACTTGCATTTATTTTATAGAAAAATTGTTATTTTCTTCTTTTCTTTCAATAGGAATTAAATATCTATATGCTTTACAGTCCTTCTATTAATTCTAGATAAAACATTTTTTGATTGTGTCGGACGAGGTTGAGGTTTTTGGAAAATCCCGATGTAAAGTTTAACTACTTTAAACATACAAAAAAGTAAAACTTTTCGCCTGCGGCGCCAAAAAAGTAAGAGATCTGGCTCCCTGGCCTTCAAAAAATGTCAAAATTTTTGCCTGCGGCGCTAAAAAGCTAATCCGAAATATATCGAGGGATTTGGTCGGATTAAAGTGGACCTTGAGTGATATCGGGAAATTTCAAGGGGTCAAAGTGAATATACCGTATATCCTTTAATAACTACCCTGGGTAATTATTGTTTCGACCTTGCGCTGGAGGGTAATTATACGAGGTTTGAAATTTGAACGTGTTTTAGGGCATTTGTTTGGGGGTAATTATTGTTTCAATCTATTGTTGGATGGGGTTTTTATGGAAGTTTGGTAATTATTTGAGGGAGGGCAATTAATACAGGTTATACGATAATGGGATTTGGACCTGACATCGAGGGATCATGTGGTGTAAAACCATTTGTCCTTCTGAAATTCGAGGTATTTAAGGTATAAAGATATCGTTCCAAACGCCTGCTTATCTAAATCCCTTTAACTAATATTTTATTAAATTTTTAGGTAAAATAATGAATTTAAAATTTATATTTTTTATTCAAATTATTTTACAACTTTTTTCATTTATCTCTCTGAATAATGAAATTGAGGAAAAGATTTTTGTTGAAAAATTAGAGGATAGTCCACTTAGTAATATAAATTTGATAAAAATGGAAATTAAAAAGGGGGATTTAAATAAACCAAAAATGATTGAAATAATTATTGAAATTAGTGAAGAAATGAAGGAAGAAGGATATTTAATTTTTTTTAACTTCATCTGATCCGGATGTAAATAAAACTCATTACAAGATAGAACGGTCATCGAAATCAACAAACAAAAACGGGAAATGGATATTGAAAATTGAGGAGGAATACAGAGATGTATTTAAATCGGGAATATTTATAAATAAAATTGTTAAAAAGAAAATACAGCAATAACATTATTTTGGATGAAGATTTTTGGTAGCAAATATAAATTTTATTAAATATTTTTTTTGTTAATTAAGGTTTTTAAAATTTAGTTGCAATACTGTTTGGGAATAAAAACGGAAAATGGATATACCTATATTGAAATTTCGCCAACCCTTCCCCGATTTATCGTTTGAAATTCGACCAAAAAATTTTTATTAAAGATTCCATGATTGAATATAAAAATAAATAAAAATTTTAATTAAGAATTTTTTTAATTTTGTAGCCAATAATGGAAATTTCGCCAATAGATAATGCTTTACAAATAGTTGAAAAGGAATTAGATAATAAAAAAAGAAAAATTATTTTGCCTAACAAAGCTATAATTAAACGAAAAAATATTAATAAATATAAATTAATTAATTTAACTTATATTTCAAATTCTGAAAGTTTACAAAAAATAAAAAATTTAAAAAAAGAAGAAAGAATTAAATATAAAAATAAATTTGTGGACAATATAGTAATTGAAAATAAAAGAATTGAAGAAATTAAAGGAAATTATATTGGATTTTGTATAAAATTTGAAAAAATTGGGAATTATTTAATTTTTTTGACACCTATAGGGTATTTAATTGAAAATGAAATAGCATTTTTATTTCATTCAATTGAATCCTCATTTAAAATTTATACAAATGTTGATGATGTAAATAAAGAAAAATGTTATTCAATTAAAGGAATGGATGAAGAAAATAAAATAAAAATTATTAAAAAAATGAAAAAAGGGATAAAAATAAATATTTATGAAAATGATGGAAATGATGATGATGAAGATGATGGAAAAATAGAAATTGTTGATGTTTTGGTCAGAGATTTTAATTTTGTTAAAATTAAATATATGTTTGATGAAAATTATATTTATAATATTGAAAAAGAAGAAGAAATTGAAGAAAAAAGGGAAGACGAAAGTGTTAATAAAATTGAAGAAGAAAAGGAAGAAGTTAAAAATACAAAACAAAAATTTAATTTTGCCAAAGCAATGAAAGGAATTGCCATAAATGAACCGTCATCTAAAAAAGAAGATGAAACAAAAGAAGAAGAAAATAAGAAGGAAGAAAAGGAAAAAGATGAAAAAACAAAGGGAAAGAAGAAGAAAGAAGAAAAAAAGAAAAAACCTTTTGATTTTACTAAAGCTTTGGGTGGGATTTAAAGTGCGGAACATGTAAAAAACGCGGGGTTTCCAGTCAGATTTTTGAATCCGGCAAATGTTCCGCAAAAGGCATTTACCAAAAGAATAATTTTTTGATTCATTCTGCTAATTTGCTACCTTCTCTAACTTCTTTTAGGTTATTAAATAATCAGTTGACAGCTGAAGTACTTTGCTGAAGTAATTCTTTAATAAGAGTTTATTTAAAAATAATTAAATAAAAATTTAACGAATGTAAATTTTTGATTAAGTTCATAAAAAATTCGCGGCAACAAGTCGGCAAAAATTGTAAGAATTTTGTAATGCCAAGAATTAACATACGTATCCTTATCAACCCGTTTTGTCTCCTTCTCAAAATTTTATATCCGTACTCGCCAGTATCCGCGAATATTCTCTTATCTATCATCACGCATGTTTTTTATTCTTGCATTATAACCCAATTAAAGGTTAACCTGATCTACCTAAAACATATTAGAGAACTTTATCACAAATCTATAAATTCTTATTTAATTATTTGTAAATAAACTTTTATTCATTAATTACTACAAAGAAATTACTTAAAGCTGCAATCTAAAATATATTTAAGAATTTGATAACCCGGAGGAAATTAGGAGAAGGAAGCAACTTATTGTGCGCAGGATGCAGCAAAAAATGACTTGCAGAAGTGCCATTGGTGTCAGTAAACCCTTGAATCCTTCTAATCTATTAAAAAATGTAGTTCCTTTTTAACTATATATAATTTATATTAATTATTAAATTATAACTAAACAAGAATAAATAAATATGTATGTTAAATATTTGTGTATGAAAGATGGGCTCTATTCCACTCACACCTTCCATCTTCCGCATAATTTGCCCTTTTGACTTTCCCGCTTTCGGTTTTTTGCTCTCTTCCGCTGATCTTCACCTCTTAGTGACGATCATTATTTTTTAAGAGATTTATTTTGACTTCAAAAATATTTCGCCACGATGCCAAAAAATGAAGAAATATAACCTTCTAAAATTCCAAAAATTTTCACCTTCACAGAATTTCGAATTTTTTGACCCTTATCTTTTTTGTCCGTCTTCTTATTTTTTTCCGATTTCTTCTGCCCTTCGTGCGGCAGGACCGGTCCTTGTACATACATATGTACTACTTGATTTAAAAAAAGTTGGTCCCTTAATAACGGCATCATACATCACTGATTATTTCTGACTCGAAAAATTATAACATTTTTTATTTTACATAGCTCTTAATAATATCTACCTATTTATTTTTATTAATCAGGCTGGGCTGAATGCCAAAAAGAGGGCCAAAGAGTGTTTCTCTTAAACTTTTCGACACAAAAAAATATTTTAATCTTGCTTTATCCTATTTTTAATATTAAATTTTGGCTAAATAAATTCTTTCTTTTCTTATAAAGTTGCATTTATCTCAACGCCAAAAGGCTTCGAATATAATTTATTTTAGTTTCCAATAATTTTTTAACAAAATTTTTCTTCCTTATTTTTAAGCCAAAAATAATATTTTTGCAACAAAACATAAAAATTAACATAAATTCCTTGAGCGTTTTATTTTAAAAATATTCAAAGGTTTCTTTCAAAATAATGCTATAAATAGAAAAATTAATAAAATTAAAGATGAGACGGTTTTTGATGTTTATTTTTAGTTAAATTATGTAAAAAATATTTTTTTATTTTATACCTAAACTTAAAAATTCTTATTTTTTTATCATTTTTTTACAATTAAAATTCTTTTTTCTTGTCTAAAATATCTATTTAAGGAAATATATAATTTAAATTAATTTATTTTTTAATTAAATATAAATAAGCAACATTTTTTGTTGCAAATAAAAATTTAATTAGGCAATTAAAAGAAATATGTAAATAAATAAATATAACAATGACAACTAAAAATAATGGAATAATTAGATATATTCTATTTTTATTTTGTATATTTTTTTTTATATATTTATATTTTTTCTGTTAAATAAATTTTGTTTATAATTTTTTAAAATAATTTAAAAATTTTTATTTTTAATATTAAATAAACTTTTAGGATTATAGAAATTATTATAACAGAAATTAATTTAATGTATGACGCACGACCCCGACCTCGAATCAGAGGTCGGGGGGTTCGAGGTTGGGGGTTTCCCGGCAAACTCCTATCCCCGACACTTCCGACCCCGAAGACGCTACCCTAATTATTTGAATCTAAAAAGAAATTTTTTTCATCTCTTCCGTAATTATATTTATTCATTCTTAATTATTTTATAAAATTTAAATAAAATTTTTATAAATATGTATTACTTAAAGATTAAAAAACCATACACCAATAAAAAACAAATAAATTAATATCCAAAAATATATTATTTATTAAGCCTAATCTCTAATTCTATTTTTCTAATTATTCCATTAATTAAGCTTATTTTTAAAATTTATCTTTTTTTATTTAAAAACAACCTTGTTAAACCCTTTAAAAAATCATAAGTTAAATGTTTGAATTTAAAAAATATTTTTATTTTACCATTTTTGGAATATAAATATTTATTTTTTTTTAATTTAAATTTTACCAAAAAAATAATTTAATGTTTTAACTTTTTAAATTTAAATATTAGTTATATTTAGGTATGTTAGTAATCTTGAATATATGTAATTTAAAAAATTATATTCAAAATAATTACATATATGTACCTATTTCCTATATAAAAGATTAATTTTTAATTTATTTTAAAATTTTGATTTAGTTTACCTATAATTCATGAAATTCAATCGAATAGAAGTTAAATAATTTTAAACAAAATTATTTTAAATTTTTATTTTCAAGTTTTATTCTTTTCATAATTATTCTACAATTTCAATCCTTTTATTTAAAAATATTTGCAAGTTGTTTTTAATTTCTACATAATTTATAAATTTTTTTAAATTAAAATATTTTTTAATTTTGTTTTTAAAGTTTTTAAGTATTTAATCATTATATTCGTCGTATTTAAATAATAAATTTATTTATCAAGTTTTAATCCTCCAATAATATAAAAATTAAAGTGTTTCTTCAAAAATAAAATAAACTTTTAATTTTAAACATCAATTTAAAAATGTTTTCATCATTTAATGACTAATATATTTATTAAGTTTATTTTTTTTAATTTTTATCACAAATTAAGACAAAATAATTTAAATTAATATTGTTGATTTGCAAAACAAAAATTAAAAATTAATTGTAGAATAAATTAAAATGGAAATATTTTTTAAATTTCTCCCATTGTATTTTATTTATATTTCATTGTTTATATTTAAAAATCAAAATAACCATAATGTCGGACCTCGCTTACGTGACCTCCCCCCTACTAACGTGAATATTCCTTTTACATTTTTAATCTGGTTTAACTCTGGGAAGTGATAAGGGATATCCCTGCATAATGTACTACATCTGATTTTAGTATACGGCTTTTCATAAGTGAGCTTCGATTAAATTTATTTTATTAAAAAATACTTTAATTAATTAATATATTTATTAAAATAATAATTTTTTATTTAATCAAATGATTTTTATTTCGTCTGAATTTTATTCCTAATAAATAAGACTTTTGAAAATTAAAATATAAATTCTTCAGTTAAAATTTATCAATTTTAAATTTAACATTTAAAATTAATATATTTAAATATATTTTTTTTTATTATTTTTTTCCATTCCCTCCCACTTAAATAAATTCCTTAAAAGCTTCCTCTTCTTAAATGTACTTTTTTACAGACCGACAAAATTATTTTAGCAAATATCCACTTTAAAACACCTTCCGGTATTTTTAATCCTTTCATTATTCGAAAAATAATTATTTTATTTGAAGAAAAGTTTATGGCGAATATTTAAAAAATATTTTTTTCTTTAAAATTAATTTAAAAGTAAGAGATTAATTTTATTTTAAATATTTTCTACTAATTTTTATTATTTTATTTCTCATTTAATTTAAATTTGCTAAAAATTTTTGACAAAAATTAAAAATTAATTTGAACATAAAAAATATAATTTTTAAAATTTCACTCTATTTTTTGTCCAAACTTTTTATTTAACATTTAAAGTTTTCTAAAAATATATATTTAAAAAACATCTGTCATATTTCTAATCATTATATTTAAATTTAGGTACTAGGTTATTTTTGATTTTAGATTAAATTAATTTTTAATTAAAGAATTATTAATTTAATTTTATACTTAATTAATTAATATTTTTGTAAATATTTATTTAATTATTTAATTTATTTTTACAATTTTTTTGTCTATTTATTAATTTCTATTCTTAGTTATTTACTAGAAAAATTATTTATATTTCCTAATAAATACACTCAAAATTTAATTAAATTTGTCTCAAAATTATTTTTTTAAATAAATTTACATAAAGTTAAGAAAAGGAGGCAACTCTCCTTTAAATAAAAAGATCAAAGTTTAAATAAAAAAACTTTTTGTTGTAAAATAATTAAATAGAATATACTAGTATATTACAATTATTATTTTGCTTTTTAAAATTTTTTTGTTTAAAAAATTTTTTTAAATAATTTTAATATCAGAGACAGCAATTTAAAATTATTATAAAAATAGCTTTTGTTTCCGTATAAGATTTATTTATTTCCACTTTTTGTCTGTTAAAATTAATTTTTTTTTTATTTTATTTTAATATCCACTTCTCTTTACAAACAGATGATATTATTTTACGGAATTTTATTTTTAGTTTAAGTAAAATATTCTCGTTATATAAAAATTATTTTAAATTAAATTATTTAAATATTTTTTATTTGTAAATTTAAGCTGATTTCTGTGCTAAAAATATTTTATAAATTAAATAATTTTTCTTTTATTTTATATATCTCCTGGTTTAATTACAATCAAAACAATTTAAGGCGTGTTTAATTATTTATTTTGTAATTAATTTTTATTTGTTATTTTTATTAAATAAGCTTTTGGCATTTAAAATTAAATTAATAACTCCAATTACTTCAAATTTTAATTATAAATAGGTGCAGAAATTATATTGAACCTTGGAGTAGTTTGTTGGAGGAGTGTTCCAGAGTGTTCCAAGGAGTTCCAGAGTGTTGTACGGTGTTCCACAGTGTTCCAAAATGTTCCAGAGTGTTCCAAGGAATCCGGAATCGAAAAATGTTATGATAACCAAAATAAAATTTTTTGGATAAATACAAGTTCTGGATATATTCTTTCTTAAAATAATTAAAACTATATTTAAATTAAAAACCTTTTAAGGCCAAAAAAACAAAAATTACGTATTGTGTAAATAATCACAAATACCTTTTTTACCTCAATTCCCCCTCCATTTTTAGCACTCATTTCATCTTTGGAATTTAACTCCTTATAAAAATATTTATGTCACATCCTCTTGAAAGAAAATATTTTTAGTATTAATTTTCTTTTATTTTGTGCTATTCTTGACACGGCTTTTATTTTTATTTCTTTTTTCAATTATTTACCCAAAAAAGACAAGCCTACTAATTAAAAATAAAATATAATTTAACATCAAATGCTGTTGGAAAATAATAAAAAAAAATATTTTAGAAAAAACAATTCTTGCTTAAAAATAAAATTAATTAAAAAAAATATTTTTTATTTTTTAAAATAAATACAAACAAAAATTAAATTAAAGGTTAATAAAGAAGCCAATAAAAATTTTAACGGAAATTGTATTTAAAAAATTTCAGAGTAAAAGAAGACTTTTAAAATTAATATTTTTTAATTTTTAATTATTTATTTAATTTCTTAAAAATTTTCTAAAATTTTTTAAAAAATATCAATAAATTTTCTTTTCTAATCTTTATTAAGGGAGTATAATGTTAATGTATATTAATCCTTCAAAAGATAAAAATTGCCATTTAAAAACATTTTTACTGACATTTAAAAAAAAATTTTTTTTAAGAATAAATTATTTCTTTTAAATAAAATTCATTAATTTTCCTTCAGAATTTAATTTAAAAAAAATTTTTTTACAAATTATTTTCAATATATGTAAATACATATTAGCAACTTATTTTCCCTTATTATTCATAATTTTCGTTAAATTAAAAAATATTTCTCATTACCTAAAAACAAATATCTCGTCATTTAAAAAATATTTTTTTAATTATTTTATTATTAAACTAACCAGAATATTTATTACTTTTTCCAAAAAAAAAATAAAACAAAAAAATTCAAAGCTAATCCGCACTTTAACTCTTGACTTGTCTTATTTCTAAGATTAAAATTCAAATAATATTTTTGACATTTTATTTAAATATATTTTAAATAAATTAATTTATTTTATTTAGATTTTAAATATTTTATTATAATAAAATGATAGAAAATTTATGGGGACGTATTCTTCTAATTATTTATTTTGTCCCAGTAAGTACATATTTTATTTAAATTAATTAAAATTAGGTACAATGATACATAGCTTTTATTTTTCTAATAAAAAAATAATTATTGTTTTACTCATTTTTGGGATTATTAAGGAAAACCCTCTATACTTTTAACTAATAATTAGGGTGGGGCCTGGTCCGGTCCGAAAGATCGAGTCGGGCATCGAAAAAAGACTCGGTCGGGCCGGCCCGTTAAAAATGAGGGCCGAAGAAATGACTCGAACGTCGGCCCGATTCGAAATCCCCAACCCTACTAATAATTAAAATAAAATAATTTTTCAAAGGTTTTTACCGTCGGAATGGTTGGTAATTTGTGGGTGATTTTATCTGTCTTAAGAATTCTTCACAAAACCCGAAGTCCTGTCAACTATACATTTAGGCATATGGCTATGTATATTCTTTCTTTAAGTATTGCTGATATTGCGGTAATCATTGGAAATTAAAATTTAAAAAAATATTTAATTTTTAGGTCCTTTGTATGGTCCCAATGCTTTTAAGTTATTTTCTCGATGGGCATTGGCGTTTTGGGTTAATTGGCTGCAAAATATTTTTTACCGTTGAAAATATTAATAAATTATTGTCTGTAGCTATTTTGACAATAATGAGCTTTGAAAGATTTTTGGCGGTCTCTAGACCTTTTTATTGGTTATGTTGTAGGTATAGAGAATAAATAATTATTTTTTAAATAAATTTCATTTTTAAAATTTCAGAATTCGTCGCAAACGTGTTTCCAATGCTTTAGGTGTTGTTCTAGTTTTACTCTTCTTTAGTGTTCTCCTTTGTTCTCCAATGATATATTATGCCGATTTAAAACCTTTAGAGCTACTTTATGATGATGGAAGTGTTGAAAGTAGTACTCAAACACTTTGTGGGTCAGATTTGCCAGATCATGGTGAATTTATGTTATAATGATAATTAATTATAGGATAATTAAATTATTAAAGTTATAATTATAAAAAATTTATTTCTGAAAAATTGAGCATTCCCGAAGCTCTAAGGTCAAGAATCCCAAATCCTCGCAACTCGGAAATTTATTTTTTTTATGTTGGGATTTAATACAAAATAAATTTAATAATAAAATTATTCCCCCTTTTAACTCTCTCCCTCTCTCAAAAATATGTATTTATTTTTTTCTAGTTATGTCACTTTTTATTTGTTATATGTTTGTTCTTGGATTTGTTTTACCCCTTCTGTTTATCTCCCTTTGCTACTTCTTCCTTATTCAACATTTACGTAAAACTCGTTCTTCCTTTCAAGAGTGCTGGCCTAGAGGTAGAAACAAATATAATTCTTCCTTTTAAATTTAAATTTAAAAATCAGGTCAAGGAATGTTTGTTACTGCTTGCACAACTAAAGTTGTCAGATCTGTATTGCGAGTTGTTGGCTTTCATATGATTTGTTGGGGGCCATTTTGGCTTTTTGTGTATGTTTTTTTGAGGAAATTTTGAGAAAATAATTATTTAATTTTTTTAAAGTTTAATTCCAATAATTGAATATTTCCAATTAATTTCTCGAGTGCCGACAGCTTTAGACAACGATTTCTTTCGTTCATTGAGAATGATTTCTAGGTAATTTAGAAGCAAAAATAATTTGATTAAAAAAATTTTTTTAAAGTTTTTTGCCATATTTAAATAGTGCTGGAAATTGGGTATTTTATGCTGCAATGAATAGGGAATTGAGGGATGCTGTGACTGTTTTGGGGAATTGTTCTAGGTACATAATTATAGAAATAATAAATAAAAATATATTTTCTTTTAAAGAATTAGCACAAATTTTGGTTCAAATCAAAGACAACAGAAAAATGGAAGTATATCCACTATGACATCACTTATTTTACGTCCTTTCATTTTTCGGGCAATAAATTGGAAAACTAGGCAAATAAATTTTAATCAAAAATAAAAATTATTTTTAAAAAATATTTTTCAGAAGAATGACAACAACAACAATAGCACAATCTCGTTATGAAGACAATAACAACAATAAAAAAATTAATCGTGGAGAGTTCAACAGCGGTTTAAGCACAACAAATGATGAAATGGCAATGAGAGATGAATTATTATAAATTATTTAAATTTATGAAAATTAAAAACATATCAATCAGTTTTTTAAAAATATTTTTTTTTAGAGTTTTATTTACTGTATAAAAATATAATTATAAATAAATTATTTAGGTTCTACATGAAATAAAGAATAATTAAAATGGTATAAAGTAGAAAATTAAGAAATAATCCATTTATAAATTTTTTAGAAAATTTATCCAATACAAATCGTTTTTGCATAAATCATAGTCCAAGTCAGAGGTGGGTCGGAAATCGGAATTCCGACAGTTATTAATTAATTATTATTAGGGCGGCCCAAAACATGCAAATGCATGTTTTCTATGCGGAATGCCTTGATGAAAGAAGCTCAAAAATGGTGTTTCTACATTGGTCCGAGCACTTTAGGACCCTTTCTAAATGCATATATTTGCATATTTGGCCCTCTCGTGCATTCACTATTTTTGTTGCATATTTAGTGCATATTTTAGGAAATTTTGCATATTTCAGTGCATATTTTGGGTCGGTTCATATACATGCGTATATTTGTCGATTTTCCGTGATATTTCGGACCTCTCTAGTTAAGAAAAATTTACCAGGGTTAATTTAGATTTGGCGAATCTTTGGAAATCCTCAAATATCCCATATTTTATCAGAAAATTTGCGGAAATCCTGGTAGTTTTTGTCTCTAAAAATTAACGGATCCTTTTTTTATTTAATTATTAGACTATTTCACAATAAAATTAAGAAATATTTTTTGCACTTTTAAAAATTATTTACATATTTTTAATGTATTTTTAGTTCAAAAAATACATGTTTATTATATTTATTCTATATAAAAATGAACTTTAAAGTTCAAAAAATATTTTAATTTAGACATTTAATAGATAAATTATTTTAATGAATAGGGCTTAAAAGGATAGCGCTAAATTTATTTAAAAAAATATTTTTTTAATAAATAAAAATAAATTCTTAAATCAATTCTTTTTTAATTTAATAGAAAATGTATTTAAAAATAATTATTTTAATTAAATTATTTTTATTAATATTTCCCAATTATTATTCAAAAAATATTTTAAAACCTAACCAAAAAATATTAATTGAAAATTCTGAAAAAAATATAAAGAAAGATGGAAATTTATTTATTAAATTAATAAAAATGGAAATTACAAAAATGAATCAAAATAATATTGATTTAATTAATGAAGAGGGGGGAGAAATGGATAATTTACTAGAAATTGATATTGAAATAAATTTTGAATTAAATAATAATCATTTAATTTATATAATAGTATATAATGGTGATATAATTTTTAAATTATAGTTTCTTTTACTTGTAAATGGGCTCGATCTGGGCCCTATTTCAATTGTTTGTAGAATCTACGGACAATTGAAATAGGGCCCTGATAAAAATAATGTGCCAAGTATCGGATCAACTCCATTTTTATTTTTTCTATTTGATTATATATTTTTTCTATTGATATAAAGACTTGATTTTAGATATCCACTTGGGGCTGAAAAATCGGAATAGAAGGTATGCCGAATATGTAGAAGGTATCTTTTAAGAACAATTTTTTTTTTGAAAAATTTCTTAAATTGAAAAGTACCTAATTTTGATTTTCTGAAGTAATATATAAAAATTAAAAAAATATATATTTTAATAAACGATTATTCAGATGCTTGCTTTGGAAATGGAAAAAAATCTTATAAAAGAAATAATATTGATATTAAAATATTAAAAGATGGCTCGGAAATAAAAATAATTAGAATTAAAGAATTGTTTGAAGATGATCCTGATAGTGCTGAAACTTATAGAAAAGGATTTAATATTTGTTTTAAAAAAGTAAATATGGAAGAGGGAATTGTAAGTTTTTAGTAGAGGTCGGCAAAATCGCATTCCCGGGATCCCGGAACGGGATTTTTTTTCAAAATTTTGTACGGGACGGGATCCCGCGGGATTAATCCCGTAAATCCCGTAATCCCGGTAATCCCGTTCTCAAATTTCCCGGGATCCCGCCGGGATTCCGGGATTTTCACAAAAAAATTTTAAAATTATAAATATGTTAAATATCGGCGGATTTGGAATCTATCGGTGGATTTCGATTGATTTAAGGGACAAATGAATATATATCAGAGGATTAAGAGGGATATCAGTGGATTAAGAGAGATTAAAAGGATTTGAATGCTTATAGGTGGATGTAGGGTGATATCGGTATATTGGAAGTGATAAAAGGTAATTTGAAGAACGGTGGGTTAAGTCGAATATAGCGGATTTAGAGCTCAACTATTTGAATGGATATATGGGGATTATTCCCCGAATCCCTCAATATACTCTTAATCCCCAGATCCTGATATACCTCTTAATCCATAAATCCCTGATACCCACTATTATCCTCCAAATCCTTTTTAATCCGGTGTTAATCCCAAATCCATGATATTCTTTTCCAATACCCCGACATCATATATCTCTTAATCCTCCGAAATCGAACTTAAGACGATTTAAACCTCAAACCAACGTACACCTCACAATCCCTCTATATCTCTGTTAATCCCAAAGATCCATTCTTATTACTCTCAATCTATCCACCACAGGCAAAACTTTTCTAATTTTGGAAGAAGCCAACTTAGTCTTTTTTGGAAGGCTAAGAAGCCCGCTTTTTTCATTTTTTAGCGCCGCAGGCGAAAATTTTAAGAATTTTTGAAGAGCAGGTCACAAGATTTCTTCCTTTTTTAGCGCCGCAGGCGAAAATTTTGAGAATTTTGGAAGGCCAAGAAGCCAGATTTCTTCCTTTTTCAGCTCCGCAGGCAGTTTACTGGAGTAAATTAAAATCCCGTAAATTTGAAAAAAAATTCCCGGGATCCCGGAACGGGATTACGTTTCAAAAGTTCGACCGGGACGGGATCCCGTGGGATTAATCCCCTAAATCCCGGAATCCCGGTAATCCCGTTTTCCGCGAAAAACCCGGGATTCCGGGACGGGATCCCGTAAAATCCCGTACGGGGTCCCGTCCCGTGCCGAGCTCTAGTTTTTAGTTCCTTAAAATTAAAATCTTTAACATACAGTCGTGGAAAAAAGTATGGAAGCACTAGAAAAAGTTTTTTAAATTCTTAATTTTTTATTCAAAAAATACGTTCTATATACCAATCGAAAGCTCTATTCGTATCTCAGTTGACATGTTTCTGCATTTTTCATGAAAATGAAAATTGGCCGAGATAATCCGGATTTACCGGATATACCAAATCCCATTTTTTCGGAAAAATTTTTCGGAAGTAATTTAACAAACCCATTTGATAAAGCATATTTTTCTGAGTATTTTCCACAAAACCGCTTAAAAATATCTTTTTCCGGAACAGAGATATGATTTTTTGAAAATCGTATTTTTCGTCAATTTTTGCAAAAAATTCGATTTTTAAGGGAAAAATACGATTTTCAAAAAATCATATCTCTGTTCCGGAAAAAGATATTTTTAAGCGGTTTTGTGGAAAATACTCAGAAAAATATACTTTATCAAATGGGTTTGTTAAATTTCTTCCGAAAAATTTTTCCGAAAAAGTGGGATTTGGTATATCCGGTAAATCCGGATTATCTCGGCCAATTTTCATTTTCATGAAAAATGCAGAAACAATTAAAAAATTAATTTTAAATTTGAGGTTACCCAATGAGAAACTCTTAAGAATTGCAAAGCATCTCTGATAATAAAAGTATGGTTAATCCTTTAATCAACCCCTATACCCAAACTCCAATTACTTCAAACATAAATTAAAATAATTTTTAACTTTTAAATTTATTAAAATACTTAAGTCTTAGTTAAAAAATGTAGTTGATATAATATAGGATAATTTAGAGACCGGACAGGAGTGTCGTACGAGAATAGAGATCGAGATCTCGAAAAATTCGATTCTCGATAAATCGCAAAATGATGTATGTATAGATACTTGATATATAGGGGGTCGACTCAATAATAGAAATAATTAAAATTATAAAAATTAATTTATAGAGAATGGTAGGAGTTAAACCAATTTTCTATGCTAATATAGAATTAAATGGGACCGGTGAAGAGGAAATAAAAATATTAAATGTTAATGGAATAGATACATATTTAGATGAATGGAGAGATGTTCAACACAAATTAACAAGATTAATCTGTTATTTAAATCCTGAAGGACCTAAAAAATTAATTAAAAAAACAAAATATAATAATAATGTATTTCCTATTAAACTTTTAAAAAATAATCAAGAATATCCAAAAATAAACCTCTGTTATCAACGAAAAACGGGGGGAAAAATAATTTTCAAAAAATATTTTCGACACCTTAGGGTAAACGTCAGCGTTTTATTTTATGTTCGCTGGATAGCCAATAAAATTTCCTACAAATATAAATGTAACCATCATTCTGAAAAATTACCCCGAGCCAAAAATTGCATTTTACCCCTCCCCCTTATATCAAAAAATGGCCCACTATGTCTACCATTTTTTAAACCTATTTTCCTAGATTTGTCACATATTTTGTCACCGATTTTCCATTTCGTACAACCTATTTGGTACCTATTTTAAAGTTTTTACAACCTAAAATCTGGCCCTTAATAATAAAATTAGAGGAAATTATTAGAGGAAATACATTATTATAAAAATAGAAAAGAAATAAAAATATTTTTCATACAATTATGGAAAATAATAAATTTGTTGAAAAA
Organism: Meloidogyne enterolobii; assembly: GCA_963681835.1. NCBI lineage: Eukaryota > Metazoa > Nematoda > Chromadorea > Rhabditida > Meloidogynidae > Meloidogyne > Meloidogyne enterolobii. The sequence continues at coordinate 335,963 of CAVMJV010000087.1, read as the reverse complement.
CAGGGATATTCTCATATAGAAATTTGTATAAAATTTAAAGAAAAAGGAAATTTTTTTATTAACTTTTTGTCTGAGGAAACGGAGGAAGAAATTAAATTTTTTGTTAAACTTGAAGAAGAAAATGAAGTAAAATGTATATTTAAAATGTTTTTTGAATTAAATGAATTTGAGAAAAGAATTTTAGAAAGTTCAAGAAAAGTTTTGACAATTTATACAAGTAAAGTAGAAGAAGAAGAAGAAAAATATGAAGATGGGGAAATGGTTGTTTTTGATGAAAATATGGAGGGGGAAATATATGAAGAAACTCTTTATGTTTTTGAATTACAGCCTTTATTTAATTTTGGAATTAATGAATTTAATTATTCAAAAGTTAATGAAAATATTAAAAAAAGAAAAAGAGAAGAAGATAATCAAATTGGAGAAAGTTCTAAAATTTTAAAAATAAATTAAAAGATAAAAGTTTTTAAAGTAAATAATTATTTTTATTTTTTTAAATAATTATTTTTTAATTGAAAATGCTTTATTTGCATAAAATTTTAAAGATTTGAACTATGGTTGAGCGGTATCGAGATTCTGACAAGTTCGGGCAGTATTTGAATCCTGATACCAATTTTTCTGATACCGATACCAAAAGGCAGTTCATTCAAATCTCTCGATATTCCATTCAAATCCTTCTATATTCCTTTTCTGCCATCGGAACTTCTCTGAACAACCTGACACTTTTAGTTGACTACAATAAATCTAACAGAAAAATAGTCAACAAATAGCCGATGGGCTTCTAATATGGCATGGGCTTCTATTGGATTCGAGCCAATATCAATACCGAGTCGGTATTTGGATCGGAAATAGCGTCGAATACCGATAGAAATACTGATTACCGTAAAAGCTCTAATAGAAGACCGGCTCTGGATACTATCCCACAGATTTTAAATAATATCTATTAAATTCAATTTTCCATTTGTGTTTAAAATATTTAAAATTTCACAAAGAAAAAAGTTGCAGAAATATTTATTTTTATTGGAGAAGCATTTAATATACAATCGGAAGATTAAAAGGAGAAAGTCGGTCAACAACAACAACAATAATTCTTCCCCCATTCTTCTATATAATTTCTGCACTTCCATTTTATTTTTCTTTATCCTAATTTTTAGTTGATCGCTGAACGACCTGATTTCCCCTTCATTCTGTTCCTCTTTTTTTCGCTCTGTCCATCAAGTTGCGTAATTGTGCAATTTTCTTTTCTTTTTACTTTAAATTTTATACATTTATTAGGGGTTAAATATCCATAAGTTGAAAAAAAGAATTTTTTTGCAAATTTTGAGGATTTACCAAAAATTTGTTAAATGTCAATGACTTCAAAAATTCCTCTTCTTTTCGTTGTCATAATCATCATCTTTTTTCTCTTCCACTTCACTTCAATATTCATCTTTAAAATTTAAAGATAATAGGAGGAAATATTTTTTTAAGAATTAAATGCTTCCCAGTGCTTCCCAGTTTTTGGGACTGGTTAAAGAAACCGATTATTATTGCAATAATCTCTTTGAACTCAGAAAGAACTCATTCTCAATTACAATTAGTTACTTATTAATTCCCAAAAATTAATTTTCTAAATTTATTTTTTTCACAATTTTTGTTTTCCTTTCATTTTCTCATCCTTCCCTAAATTCTTTCATTCATTTTAAAATCTTCTGCGAAGATGACCTTATTTTCACTGCGCAAGCATGCTTCTCTTTATTTTAATAAAAATTTAGGGCAATTGTGCAATTTTTGGCGCTTAGGATGAATAAAGAAGGAAAATAGGAAGAAAAGAAAATTATAAAATTTTTATAAAATTTTATGTTAAATACATATTAAAATTTATTAAATATTTTTTTGTTAAAATTTTTTTTTCCATTTTTATTTTGAATTTGTATTTCGCCTAACCAATAATTTTTTATATTCAGCTGAAAATCGTGTTGATCATTAATTGAAAAAATTCTAAATAGTTTACTCGAAATTAAGAGTATTAGAGATCGGACCGAGATGAGATCGCGATTCTCATACGATACATGAAGTCAGGTCTCTAAATTAAGAGCATAATTTCAATCTTAACCAAAAAAATGAAAAAAAACTGTACATAAAACTAATTTAAAATCAAACATTTTCGTTGTTTATTTTGGCATTTTTCGTCTCTAAAAATTCTATTTCTAATTATAACAATTAAAAAAATTATCTCTGCTAAAATAAAATTTTTAATGTGAATTGAGAATTTAAATTTTGTTAATTTAGAAATAATAATTAATTAATTATAATTTGATAGCTTGAATTAATTCCGCTTTTCATTTTTGCCATAAAAGTTTAAAAAATTATGATATTTTCTTCTAGAAAATTTATAAAAATAATCAAAATTAATTTTAATTATCTTCTTTTTATCCAATCTTTCTTAAAGAAATTTATTAAAATTTTAATTTTATAAATAACCTATATTTAATATTAATTTTAAAAGTGTCATTAAGCTTATTATTAATTGCAAGTGAAGGAAATTAGAAAGAAAGCTCTTGACATTACGCAAGGATGAAAAAAAAGGAATCAAAAGCTTCCTTCCTTCCACCCTTCATATTTTTTTAAAAAATGTTTTCTAGGTCGAACAAAACTCTCACTCGTTTCTTTTTTTATTTGTTCGTTTGCAAACCCTCTACACTTTGTTTGAGAGAAATTTCAAAGATTGCGTTGTGAATGACCGCCTACTGACCTGTGTTAAAGAAGAGCAGCGCCTACTAAACATCCATCCCCTTAGGGGTTATTCGGAGACTCATCCCCATTTCTGGATGAATGACGGTCAGACGCGCATTCACATTTTCTCTTTAAATACAAATCCGCCAACACGAAAAATCAACGAATATTAGCAGGGAGACTAGTCAAAGTCAGTCGTTTTAAAATACCCCAAAATCCAAAATTTTAATAAGTGCATCCATTATTTATTTTGAGGGTAAAAAGCATAATTTAAATATTTTTTAGAAATATTTAAATTATTAAACATTCCTCAAGGTGTTTAAAGTCACTAGTAGGGTTGTCGGTTTCAAACCGAACCGAACCGAAAAACCAAAGATTTTCGGTTCGGTTTCTATTAACCGTAAATTTCGGTTCTGTTTATCGGTTCGGTTTCGGTTAACCGAAGAAACTTATTCAAAAATATTTTGAAATAAAGTTTTTTAGTTATCGCCCAAAGGAAAATATATTTCCAAAATATTTTATAGGATTGTCTGGGAATAAATAAAGCCCAAAGCAATCACGCCCCGAAGCATTATCGTTCATTATTTTTAAATAAAATTTTATTTAATATGTATTATTCTAAAAATTACCTAATTATTTTTATTTTTATTTATTGCTAAAAATCTGGGTAATATTTTAAATATTTAATTTTGTCATAGAATATTAAATTTTATATGTATTGATAAAATATAAAATTCCGGCAATCACTCACTCTGGAATGGTCCCTGTACGTCGCAACGTACAAAACCTGGACCAGGACCATAAGAACCTTGTCGATGGTTAAATAACTTTATGGCGGTGGATGGATGACCGGATCAAATGACCATGGTATTTAACCATCCCCTAATTGTAAGGACCATGGAACATATATTACCATATATCTCCTTAAAAGAAGTCCGTTCTTAGGCAATAACATTTTTAATTAAAATTTCTTTCGTTATTTATTATCAATCTTTATTATAAATTTTGTGTTAAAAGCAAAAAATATTTTTTGGCTGTCGCGCAAAAATACAAAAATTTTGTTTTCTTATTTTTTTAAATGTTCCACCCCCATTTTCTAATTTAAATTGCCTCATTGGATGGCTGTACAAATTGAATTGAAAATAAAGAAAAATGTGCGGGAAAAGCAAAAGTTTAATAAAAAAAATATTTTTCCCCTCATATTCTCTCTTTCTCACATTTTAATCTTTTAAATTGCAAAAAGGAACATTTTTATTAGTAAAAAAGTTGACGGTGTTAATGACCTTGACGTAGAAAAGAGAAAGTATTTTTAATAAAAGAAATGGTATTTTTTAAAATAATTTGAAAGAGAAAAATTAATTTTTGGTGAAATGATTTTTTTATCCAAGTCCCAAGTTTAAAAAAAATTTTTTGAAAAATTAAATTTTAAAAATTAATTACAAGGCTTGGCAAATTTTCAGACGCATTTGTTTTGTCCATATTACAGCTCAAAGTCTATGAAAATTGATAATTCTTTTTTTTATTTTATTCACAACACTCTAAGAAAATTTTGGGGCCAGCAATAGAAATTTTGTTCACAGATACTGAAACATTTAAAATTTATGACATTTTTCATTACAATACTTACATAGCCATAACTTTATCCAATCTTAATAACTCCGGTGACAATCGACTTTCGTACAAAACAACAATTTTTGGCCAAAAAATTTTTCCGAACTTTAGGAAAAAATAATCAAATTACTTTATAATATTTAAAGCCTAATTTTATAACAATTTCCTAGTGTTGTGAATAAGATATAAGAGAATTATCCATTTTCATTGGCTTAAGAAAAGGGTGCACTCTGTACATATAATTAATTATTAATTTTGTGTTAACGAACACAAAGATATATCCAAAAGATTTTATATTAAACCGTTAAGTATAAACGTAACGTGAAATGTTGCATAACTTTCGAGTTACTAGGACATATTAACCCATTTTTACCTAAAAATTTTAATGTAACAAAACTGTTAATTATTTCTAAATTGTAAATGTTTTTCAGGTGCATTTAATTTTAAATTTAATTTGGCCTAATTTGGCTTTTTAACTATCTCTAATAAGTCAATTCTCGATAAAAACGGACTTTTCCGTCTCTTTATTTAAACTTTCAAGATATTTTAAAAGGATGATAAAAGTTCCAATGAGTTAAATTTGAATTTATAATATTTTTTCATTAAATGTTATCCTGAGGTAAAATATTTCCCCATTTCCTCTTCCTTATTGAAATTCGAGATCTCGGCGTAGAAAATATAGATTTCGTTCTATTTGTTTTCCTTTTTAATATCACTGAAAATGTTTACAGAAATTTTTGAAGAATTTCTGAAACACTCATAGTCGGATTGAAATTTTGATTTTCTAATTAAATACCTTCTCCTCCTCTCCAATTAAAAAATATCAAAAAATTTATTTTGTAATTAACACTTAAGAATTCATAAATACTTCCCTTTCTCTTGGAATTTATTTGTTAATAATTTTTAATTTAAAATTTTAATTAGAAATATATTAATTAAGTACCATATACCTATACCAAACTAATTTTTAGCCAAACATTCACGTGTAATTTTCCAAGGTCATCCCATCAAGGAGAAAGAGAAATTTTAATTTTTGGAAAGGTATTGAAGGAAAAAAGTGGAAAAATAAAAATTATTTTTAAATAAAATGAAGGATGGGTATAGAAACTTAATATTAGAAAAGTTTTAAATGCGCGAAAATTACAAAATTTATTTAATTATATATATTTTTGAAAAATATTTTTTTTATAAATTAATTTTTAGATTTAATTTTCTTATTATGATGTGCATACCAGGGCTGGATCCGCTTCCACTACCGCCTTCCGGGGGCGGTAGCGGAATTTTATTTTGTTCCGCCTTCTCCCGCTTCCGCCTTCCGCTTTTTAAAATTCAAAATTCTCCAGCCCTGGTACATAACTTTTCTATGAAATTTTTAAATTATTTTTACTCTTCTCTTCGTTACGTAATTTTTGGCCATAAAATTTTATTTTTCATCTTGTATTTTAATTAACAAGTTTTTAAAATATTTTCTTTTTCCTTCCTTAAATAATTTAAAATCAAAATTTTAGATTAATTTAAAATATAATTATTTTTAAATAAATGGATAACAATAATTTAATTGAGCAACAAAAATTAAATTTATATAGTTCCGGGCAAGTAGTATTAAAATCTCCAGTTATTGCCCAACATTTCAGTGAAATGACGGAAGTAACTAAAAGTATTCTTTAAAAAATATTTGATTTTAAAATTAAATTTTAATTTAGAAAAGAAGGAAGATGAAGACAATAATTATTTAAATGAAATTCCACGTCCATTTCCGTTACGCCCATTCAATAGCAACAATATTAATTTTAATAGCCAAATAAATTTTAATATGAGATGGCCAAAGACAAATGTAAATATTTAAGAATATACAAAAAACGTTTTAAATAGTTTTGGATTTTTATTTGTTTTACTAGAGTGGGTCGAGAATTGAGAATTACAAAGAGTAATTAATACTTGATTTCCTTGTTTCCCTGAACGTCTTGAGCTTTTTTAGACAAATTATGATGCTAAATCCTTGTTATAATAACTTTTGTGTCGCTGCAAGGGATTAAAGCAATTGAATTTTCGATTCAGCTTGAAGTACCCTTTCGAATAATATATAAATTTGGCATAAAAGGGAATTGATGTCGCAAAAGAACTCAGGAAAAAATAGAGGGTCTAACCTAAGTTTCCATGACTTACAAATAGTAGTCAGCAAAAAAATCTTCTCCTCCCCTTAAAAAACCTGTGAATAGAAAAATGGAAAAGCCGATCGAAACCGATATCTCTCCTTAATAATTTAATTATGGATAATTCTAGACTTAAATATATCCAAATATTATTTACTATATTTTAAGTTCGGGTTTGGCCAACAAAATAATTCTTCTTCTCCCCCTTCATTAATCTATTTATTTAATCAAAATCCCCCTCTACAACCTTTTACTAATTTTTTATCAACAAATAATAATTATTTTACACAAAATGACCAACAACAACTATTTAAATTTACTTCTCCAAAATATTCTTTACAAAATAAAATAGAAATTAATAAAAAAGAAAATAATAATTATAGAAAAAGAAAGCAAAATTTGAGAGAAAATGATATTTTTATTAAAGAAGAAGAAGGAATAAATGAACTTTTAACAAAGAAAATAAAAAACGATAATAATAATGAAATTATTGGTGATAATAATTTAGGGTAGGTACATATTATGTAAGGTAATAATTATTACTCTTTGTAGTCTCAAAAATTATTCTTCTCGTACACCTCAATTAATCCGCTAAATTGAGTCCCCTTTGTATGTGCTTCAGTTGCTTTAATATTCTTATAATTAAAAGGATTAAATAGGATATTGAGTGGATTTGGGGAATGAAAGCTAATATCTGTGAAATTCCTCGATATCTCCCTAAATCTTTCATAATCTCCAAATACTTCTATATCATCCTTATAACCCCTCGATAGCTTCACAAAATTCTTTTAACTTCTTGATATTCCTCTTAATTCCCATATTCCCTGATATATCCTTCTTAAACCTAAATCAAGAATGTAAGGAGATTTGAAGGAATTCTGGCAAATAAATATATAATTAATTTATAAAAGTTTATTTATTTTTATTTTTTTTACTTTTTTAGCGAACCATTAGATTTATCGTCGCCAGAAAAAGCAAAAAATATTAACAAAAACTTGAATGACGAATTACAAGATAAATACTCATGGATTCGACATTATACTTTATTTGATACAACAAATAAAATTGATTTTAATAACAATAATAATTATTTAAAAATTTTAGGAAATGAAAATGTTTGTTAAATTTAAAATTTTTGAAGAAAAAAAATTTATTTTTAGGAAATAAATTCTTTGAATGAAAAATTAATTTGCGCAATTTGTCAAGATAAAGCTTCCGGTTTACATTATGGAATATATACTTGTGAAGGGTTAGTTACTTTATTATCTAGAAATAAATAGAGAGTTTAGGTTTTGATAAAAATAAATATTTTGAAATAATAATTTTTAATTAAAAATTATTTTAATATTTATTCGATTTGAATTAACTAAATTTAAGAATAATAAATTCTGAATAAAAATTTGGGTTAAAATTTTTTATCATTTTTAGTAAATGATATTTTGTTAGAGTAATCTAAGATTATGAAATTCTTCAAAGCTTTGAATAATAAAAATTATATTTTCTTAGAAATAGATATCATAAACTCTTTCCAACTTAATAATATTAAATTAGATATTTTAAATTAAAATTTAAAAATAATTAAGTGGTTCTTTTATTCCTTTAACATAATTTTTGAGTAGCTAATTAATTGGGAAAATACAGCTGATTTAGGTTGAATTCACGCTAATTAAACAAAAAACCACGCAATAAACTCACGCAATTTAACAAAAAATAATATTTTTAACTTAATCAAATGACCTTGTCTTTCTTCTTTTGTATTTCTAACACACCTACATATTCCTCATTAAATTGCAAATTCTTAAAATTTTAATGCAAACTGTTCAAGGTCAAACAATTTTGCAAAATTATTTTATTTAAAATGTTAAAAATATTATTATCAACTTAATAATTTGGGGATTTAAACAGAAAATTATTTTTAAAAATTTAGAAATGGTAAATATATTTGAGTTACTAAGGTGGTTGATAAGTTCGTGCATTTTTATTCAAAAAATTTAAACAGTCATAACTCGAGAAAATTAAAAGAAAATTTTTTTCTTTGCCGAATAGGATAAATTTCAGAAATTTTAACATAATCAGTTCCAACGTAATTTACAAACGGTTATCTATAACAACTAAAAACGCACTAACTTATGGATCCCCTTTAGCGATTGTTTTGAAAACAATTGATGACAGATTGTTTTCAAAAATTGTCTAAACTATTAGCTAAAAATATCTCATTAAATATATAATCTGACATATTTCGGTTCAAATTCTGACAGTTTTGCCATTGTGGAATTCTAAAAAAATTTATTCTAGACCCATTTGGTAGATCAAAATAAATTATAAATTTATTTTAAGAAATGCCCAAATATGTCAAAAGATTAGGGATTAATAAAGAATTCTTTTCCTTTATTATTCATTAAGGGTTATATTAAACAAGATCTTTAAGGATTTAATAGTTTAACATTCTTAAGTATTTTTTAAAAACTTTTTAAATTTAATTTACTCCTTTTTGGGTATATTTTGTGTACAAAACAAAACAAAAATAAGTATATTCCTCCCACTTTTCTCCATACAATTAAAATGCCGGTTGGTTGTTTTGGCCTTGACCCGGAGACCTAGAGTCGCTCGAAGAAATGAGGTTTGGTAATAGGAAGCAGCATCTGCCCATCTCCTCCACCCACAAACACAAAATTAGGCCGCCAGACGCTCTCCCCCCTTATATCTACTAAAAATATATTTTTATATATCCTTTTCTTCAATTTCAAATGCTCTCCTTCCCCAATTTTGACGGCAACAACAAAATTATTTTTGGTGGAAGGCCACGCGTTGTGTATATTTAAAAAATGTTTTTTGTTGCTCCACCCCAAAATTTAGTTGTTCTCATTTAAATTTTTTGTTTTAAATTTTTACCCCAAACACATTATTCAATCCAAGTCATTTTAAATAGAATTTTGAGATTCTCTTCTTCCATTCAAAAATTTTTATTTTAAATTTTTTATGAAATTAAATATTTTCTATATATTTAGGAGTATTTAGACTTTAAAACATTTAAAATTTTAATTCAAAGTTTTGTTTAGTAAACCCTCTTGAATTTAAATAAAGATCCTATTGTGATTAGGGTTGCCGTTTTCGAGTCGGGCCGACGGTCGAGGCATTTTTTTTCGGGCTTGTTTTTATCGAGTCGGGCCGGAACGAGTCTTTTTCGGGCCTAACTTTATCGAGTCGGGCCGATACGAGTCTTTTTCGGGCCTAAATTTATCGAGTCGGGCCGGAACGAGTCACTTTCGGGCCTGACTTTATCGAGTCGGGCACCGAGACATTATCGAGTCTTTTTTTAAAAGATTTATTTAAAAATAATTAGTGGATTTGGAGGGATATCTCTGAATTAAAAGGTATATCGATGGATCAGGAGGGTAAAGGAAGGGCTGAAGAGAATTGAAATGGATATCAGTGGATTTGAGGGATTAAGGTGATTTAAATTATCGGAGGATTGATGTGAGATATTGCTAGATTTGGTTTTATTAAAGGAGATCAGATGATTAAGAGGTTCAGGATCGTATATCAGATGATTAATGTGATATATTGTAATGGGATTTAGAAGGAATGAGGAGATTTGAAGGGATATCGGGGATATCGTGCATTAATCACCAAATCCCTTAATAAAATCCCGCTGTATGCTAAAATTCCTCGTATCCTTGTTAATGCTCGAAATGCATCATAATTTCTCCTACAGCTTCTTTATCACTTCAATTACAGTAGAAAGGAAGAAATCTGGCCACTTAGTCTTCCAAAAGTCTTAAACTTTTCGACTCCAGCGGTAAAAAAAAGATGAAATCAATGATATACCTCCTAATCACTGGTACCAATTAAATACACGCTTAATCCAAGGGCGTATCCAGGGGGGCTGGGGGCGGGGCTAGAGCCCCCCCCCCCCCCCCCCCCCCCCCCCCGAAATAGGGGAAAGGGGGAAAAAGTAGTAGAAGAATGGTCGAAAAAGTGAAATTTTTTCGCCTACAACCCTCAGATTTAAAAAAATTTTTGCCTGCGGCGCTAAAAATGGAAGACTTGTGGACTGAAGACTACGACTGCGTATTTTAAGGTTAAAATTGCGGACTGCGGAAAATTGTGGACTCTCAAAACTGATTGAGTTTCAAAAGTTCAAATTATGACGGGATCCCGCGGAATATATACCATAACTCCCAGTAATCCAGCTTATCAATTAAAGCCAGTAAGTTCGAGATGTTAAGCAAAGTATGGAGATAAAAATCCTTCATGCAGGCAAAAATTTAGAGATATTCGGAAGGCTAAAGACAAATTTGTTCCTTTTTCAGCGCCGCAGGCGAAAATTTTTCGAATTTTGGAAGGCCAGGGAGCCAGATTTCTCCCATTTTTGTTCACAAATCTGGTAAAAATATTAACGAGTCTCGTTCGAGTCGGGCCGACTTTTTCCGAGACAATTTTTTTCGGGCCTGTTTTTATCGAGTCGGGCCGTTACGAGTCACTTTCGGGCCTAACTTTATCGAGTCGGGCCGTTACGAGTCTTTTTCGGGCCTAAATTTATCGAGTCGGGCCGGTACGAGACTTTTTCGGGCCAAACATCGAGGCATGACTCGATCTTTCGGTCCGAGTCGGTCCATTTTGGCAACCCTAATTGTGATAGTCTAGGAATGTATATTTTGATAATATTTTAGAATTGTTTTGGCTTGTTAAATTACTTTTTTTATCGAAATTAATTTTTAAACTTTTAAGTAAGGTTGGCGGATCCGGATTCGAAAAAAGGCCTGATATCCGTAAATTTTCGGTTCGAATACAGGATCCGGAAATCCGAAAATTTCCAACTATCCGCCAATCTTACTTGTAAGGCTACTTATGTTCTTCAACAAACATAAGAACCGAGAATTTTTCGGTTCGATTCCGAATATCCTAAGGTTTTCCAAGAACCGGCAATCCTATTGACAAATCTATATTTATCTAAATTAATTTTTGTGTTTTTTTATTTCTCTTATTCAATTAAATAAATAAATCTAGCCAATAATATTTATCTTCCTTCCCATTGCTTGGCCATTAAACTTTTATGACTCTTTGTTGCCCAGAACTTCTGGCGATTACTACACACATTTTACAAAAAAACTCTTTGTTTCCTTTCCATTTATTATTCAATTAGATTTTGATATCCTTCTCTTTTTTTTTGTAAAAAATTGTAATATATTTGGAAAATGCCATAAATCTTTAAAAATAAAATTTTTGAAATAAACAAAAATTTATTTTAAATAAATTGACAAATATAAAAATATAAATACCATATATCCTTTAATAACTACCCTGGGTAATTATTGTTTCGACCTTCCGTTGGAGGGAGTAATTAATCGAGGGAGGGTAATTATTAGAGAGCGGTCTGGATCTGGATCCAGACCTTGATTTTTCTTGGATCCCGAGTCCAGATCAAGGCATTTTTTAGAGTTCCTTGATTTTTCCTTGACTCAAGATTAAGAATCTGGTCAAGGTACCCAACCGAAATCAAGGATCAAGGATCAAGGTCAAGGTTTTTTGAAAATCTCGCTCTCTAGTAAAAATACGAGGTTTGAAATTTGAACGTTTTTTAGGGCATTTGTTTGGGGGTAATTATTTGAGGGAGGGCAATTAATATAGGTTATAAGGTATATTATTAAAAATCTTATTAAAACTTAATATTCAAATTAAAAATTAATTATATCCTTTTTTTAATTTTCCTGCTTTTCTAAAATTTTTAATTAATTAATTTCGTAATTTCTTAAATAAATTTTAATTTTTAAAAATAATTAAATATTAATTTTTCTAAATAAATTTATATTTAATTTTTCCGTTCTTGAAAAGAAAAATAACACAAATTAAGTGTTATTTGGGTTTAGGAGAATGGCACCGCCAGTGCCACCAGTCTATCCATGCTTCTCTAGCCATTCATTCAATAATAATAAATTATTTATTTTTAAATAAAATAATTAAATATTAGATAATTTATTTTTAATTTTTAAGTTGCAAAGGATTTTTTAAAAGAACAGTGCAAAATAAAAGAGTTTATAATTGTTGTGCTATTAATTTACCAACAAATATAATTAACGGAAATAATGAACAACAACAAAAAATTATTAGGCAGGGCAATTGCCCAATGACAAAAGAACAAAGAAATCGGTTAATTTAAAAATTTCTTTGCTATTTTTTAGCTAAATTAATTAACACTCCTCCACAAAATTATAGCCCCACATGTATTATTCTCGGTCTAATATTGTAACCGTTGTTTTTATTTTTAGACTTTTTTAAATAATAAATAGTGGTCTGAAATTATCATAAATTTGTAAAAAAAATTTTGTTTTAAAATAAATTTTTTCGAAAGTTATCCTCAGTTTTAGAGTTCCACAAAATTATAGCCACAATTTGAAATTTCTAGTTTTTAATGTTAAGAAAAATCTACAAAAAATTTTTTGTGAATATTTATTATTTTTATTTTTAGCTGTCAATTCTGTAGATTTCAAAAGTGTTTACAAAAAGGAATGGTACTTGAAGCTGTGCGCGAGGACCGTATGCCTGGTGGAAGAAATGGCTCAGCAATTTATAATTTATATAAAGTAGGGAATTTTTAATTGAATATTTTTTTTAAATTAAATTTTGAAAATTATTAAGTGTTTAAAAAAGGGAATTTTAAGTTTTTCTCAAATATTTTTACTCTTTATTTATTTCCTTTTTCATATTAATTTTCTCTATTACCATATAATAATTTTTGATCTGCTAAAGTACTTTTTAAAAAAATAAAAGAAAAATACTAGTTTTATACCAATCTATCCAAAAATCCATTAAAAATGCTTAAGGGCATCCCGTATATCTCCATTCGTTTCTAAGATTTTATTTTTTGCTTTTCCTTTATTTCTAGCTAAGTACATACACACATTCACAACGATCATTCCTCAATCTACGAAAAATATTTTTATTAAAAAATATTTATCCCTTCATTCATTCAAGTTTTTATTAAAGCTGTTTTTTGCAAAATTTTTTTTATTTTTAAACAAAATATTTCATAAGATCCTGCAAAATATACCTATTTAGAATTCTACAGGATGAGTAGCCTCGGACCCAATGTTGCAAAAACCCCTTAAGGATTTCCTGTAAATACTACCCAAGTATTCAGGAAAATCCAGGTATTTTGACCGTTTTGCAGATAGCAGCCCTTATCATTAAAGAAGCAAGGTGTTGGGATAATTAGTAAATGAATTCGAAAAGGAGATTTTGATAACGAAAATCTGTCATTTAGGTATTCTTCCTTTAATCTCAAACCGAAAATTGTTTTTTTTTCGAGTTTATTAGCAACAACCTAGATACGTACTTATAATTTAACAAAAAGTATTTATATATTCACCTTAAATAATTTCATCTACTCGAACTTTAAAATTCTGCACACGTAAAATAATAATGGGAAAATTATTTTTTATTTATATCTGATCCGCTGACCCAATTTTATATATTTTTAAAAAAATCTGCGGGAAAATACTAGTATTAAATATAAAAAAACCAATCAAAAAGCAGGATGCCGTTGTACTTTTTCGCGCAGCGATTTTTATTTTATTCTGATGTTTAACCGCTTAAAACTTGCACTTGTCTAGCAATTTTTGTTTCATTCCACTTTAGATATTCTAGCTATTTTTGGGGTTATTTTTAACAAAATAGAAAATAAACCTAACACTTTAGCTAAAAGAAAAAGAATTTTTTGAATTATTAATTTTTGTATGTGACTAGGGACTGAACCGAGAAGAGATTTCGAACAAAAATCTCGATTATCGAGATCGATATTTTCTGAGATATCTCTTCCGATTCTCGTACGACTCTCATAGTCCGGTTTATAGATTTGAATTTTTAGTTGATGGATTTATGATTATGTTTAAAAAATTTTTTTGAGAATGTGAAGGGTTACTTTTTATTTAAGATAAAAATACCGTATTTCTTCTAATAGTTATTAGATCGATCCCTTATAATAAACCGACCCTCTAGCGGATCTCTTCCGATTCTTGTACGACCCTTCTGGTCCGGTTTCTAGATTTGAATTGCTAATTGATGGATTTATGTTTTTGTTAAAAATTTTTTTAAATCTGAAGGATTATTTTTTAAGATATTAGTATAGAGACTAACAATTTACTAAACATTAGAATAGTTAATTATTTAAAATAATTAATTTCTGATAATCTGTCGAATAAAAAACTTAAATGAAATTTTAATAAAAATAGCCCCTCAATCTACATTTAATTTAAAAATTAAAGTTTTCGTTTAAAATAATTATTCTTCCTCTCTAAATTAATTAAAAAATATTTTCAACATTCCAAACTATATATTTAAATAAATATTTTTTTAAAATAATTTTTTTCTGTTTAATATTTTCTTTTTTTAACCGTTCATTTGCCTCTACTATTGGTTGTTTATGTTGTAAAAAAGTTGCAGTTGAAAAATAAAATATTTTTGCACATTTTCTTTTTAAATTTTTAATCAGTCATTATTTTATTTTTTAACAATTTTTTATTTAAAAATTATTAATTTTATAATTATTTTTCGTTAATTTTATTAAATTTTTATTTAATTCATTAAATTCTTATCTTCAAATATTATTTTATTGTAATATTATTAAAGTTATTTTTATGGATTTTTTACACATTAGAATTACACAACAAAATATATTCTTCTAAACAATAATTTATTACATTCTTGCTATTTTTTAAAATAATAATTATAAACTTTGATTTATTTGTCTGTCTCTTGATTAGCTCTAAAGAGCTTTTCTCTATATTAAATAAATATTGAACTCTCGAAATGAAAAATAAAAATATGTTCAATAATAAAAATAATTTTTAGTTTTTATTTTTTCTGTAAAATTTAATAATAATCTTACAAAAATTAATTATTTTTAAATTTATTTTTTAATTTAATTTTTAGTTAAAATATCGTAAAACAACATCTTCCCCTAAAGATCCAACAATAACAACATCCACCTCCTCCTCTCCTTCTTCTTCTCAAACAATTTCTAATACAATTTTTTCTTCAAATTCTTCCTCTTCTTCCTGTTTTTCTTCTTTATCTAATAAAATGACTGAAAAAACAGAATCCACTCCTAAAGACTTGGAAAATAACAAAAACGAGGAAATTAATTTAATAGCAACACAAAATTCAAATAAAAATATTTTATTTAATCAAAATAATTTGGTTAAAATATTAAAATTAATTTAATTTTTTTTAAAATTTTGTTTAGAATTCATTGGAAATGCCTTGTTCTTCTGTGACTGCAACCTCTTCCTCACCTTCTTCATCCTTTTCTTTGTCATCACCCAAATCCGGTCCAACAAAAATAGCTCCTTCAGGTACAAGTTTTATCTAATTTTTATTGGTTAAATAGACTAGTGAATGAAATAATCGTTTCAAGTTTTTAAAATTGAGAATTATATGGGTAATTAATAGTGTTGAGGGTCCGTTCCGAAAGATCGAGTCGGGCATCGAATTTTGGCCCGTAAAAGACAGACGTGCTGCCCGATAAAAATGGAGCCCGAAACAATGAATGTAATGTTTTTTGTTATTTTTATGTGACAAAATCTGACATTATCTTCAGAATCCTAGGAAATTAGTATAGGTACTCGATTAGGGTTGACCTGTCTAATCAAAAATAAATATTTCTAATTTTTATTTGGATAAAATTATTATAACATTATTTTTGAAAAGTATAGTGTTTAAAAATATTTTAATTTAATTTTAAATTTATTTTTCTTCCTAATTTTTTTAATTTTTAATTGTTTTTAATTTAAAAAAATACAGTAAATTAAATTAAATGTTTTTTAAATTATTTTTAAAAATAATTTTTTAAAGTCTGTCTTGATTCAACACAAAAATCAAATTCAACATGTTCAAAATCTTGTGTAGAAAATATAAAATCAACAAAATATTTTGAAGATTCCCCTCCATGTAAAAAATTAGCCAGACATGATGAAGAAAATAAAGAAGAAAATCAAAAAATATTAAATCAAGCTGCTATTCCTCGAAAAAATCTTATTGAAGTAAATATTCTACAAAAATTTTAAATAATTTTTAAAAATTCAGAAATTAACGGAAATTGACCGTTTAGACGAGTTAATAAATTTACAAGGTTTACAAATTATAAGTACACAACAAAATGTTGAAGAGCAAATAACGGCTGCCCAGAGACTTTCTCATGTTTTTTAGATAGTTAATTAATTAATTTGAAATTAAATTTTTAAAGATTGGGGATGAAATTGTTGAACAATTAGTTGAATGGACTAAATTATTACCTTTTTATGGGGAATTGCCTGTTGAAGTACACACATTTTTATTGACACATCGTTGGGCTGAATTGGTGATTTTTTAATTAAAATTATTTAAAATATAATTATTTTTAAAGGTATTATTGTCAACTTGTTTCTTTGCCTATTCTTCTTTAAATAATTTAAAAGAAAATGGTTAATACTCTAAATAAATTAGTATTTATTCTATATAGTTGGTAACTATTGGAACCTTCGGTTTTTTTTAATCCTAAAGTCCAGTTTTGAGATTAGTTAAATACCAGTCATGGGTATTCGAAGGATTAATTCGAAGAAATTGTGGGATCAAAGGGGATATCATGAGATTTGGGGTATCGGGCATATTAGGGGGTAGTTCGGTTCGGTTCGGATTTGATTAACCGAAGAATTTGGTGAAATTGACAACCCTACTTAAAATACAAATTTTTTAAAAGTTGCTAGCAAATTTTTTAAAATTTCGTTTCCGGTCAAAATATCGGTTCCGGTGAAACACTAATGTAAATATCAAAAATTCCCTATCTTAAAACTGTCGTTGATAACCCTTATTTTAAATATAAGGCCTTATTTTAAATATTTTTTAAAATTTAAATTAACAGAAAGAATGTCCAATTCTGATAGCAATTTCAATTTGGTACTTTTACAGCAACGTCTTTCCTCTGTGATGGATAAACAAATACCCACAGAGCATGTCGAGAAGTAAATTGAAAATTAAATAAAATTTACAAAAAAAAATTTCTTAAGAGAAGCAGGCCTTTTAGTTGAACAATTTACTTTATTATTTAATTCTTTTTGTAATTTACAAATTACTCTAGAAGCTTATGTTTGTTTAAAGGCAATTACAATACTTCACTGTGGAACTAGCGGAAATTGTTAATTTTTAATTTTCATTTTTTAGAAATTATTTCTAATTTCAAATATCTCAGACTGTTTTTAAAAAAAATATTTTTAATTTAATTGTTCGGAAGCTCGTACCAAAATTCGTACTCGTACCTGTGTACGAGTACGAGAAAATAAAACAGGCCAAGTACTAAAGTACGAGTACGAGCAATTTTTAAAATTCCATACGCTATTAACGATATGTATTTGGAATGGGTCGTGTTGAGAAATGTTCTATCGGGTTTCAAAAAAATTTTTTTCGGATTGGGCTTCTGGTCCGAATTTAGTGAACCTGAGCTATCCATTGTTATATGCAAAAACTAATCTTTTATTCAAAAAATTTATTCTTCTTTTAAAGATCTCGAAAACTCCGATCCAATACTTGCCCCTCCTCCTCCTCCCCCTTCCTCATCTTCCGCTTCTTCTTCATCAACAACAGAAAAACAAAACTTAAATATTGAAATAAATACTTGTGCCAATCCAGAATTAACACAAAATAGTCAACAACACCAATTATCTAATACTCTTGCTGGAATTACTGGACAATTACAGAATCATTATTCTAATAAAGTAATTAATTAAAAACACATTACAATTAAAATCATATTTTTCCTTACTTCCTTGGACTCATAAACAGCCCCATAAACACCCATTTTCACAATATTGTCCTGCGCCAAACATCAACAAACATTATAAACTTATTAATAGGGATCGGATTTTTAGGCTACAACCTATTTTTTTGCGAAATAGTCTTGCTATTTTAGCATTTTATACAATTTATTTAGGTACCTATTTTAAGTTTTTACGACCTAAAAATCCGATCTCTACTTATTAAGGATGACCATAGTAAGGAAAAATATGATTTTGGCACTCCTCAATTATCGTGCCCATTTCTCTCTTTAAATTATTTTTTAGGTTTCTATAATCCAAGAGCAATTTGTTAAAGCTTTACAAATCCATTTAAGTCAATGTGAGGACGGCCCTAGACTTTCTGATATTCTTAATTGGTATTTGGATATAATTTTAAATTTTTAAAATAATTTTTGTTTGAAAGGCTTCCAATGCTTCGAACAGTTTCTTTAGTTCTTCTAAATTCAAAAATGTTTTATGTTCCTTTTCTGATTTGTAAACGGCCTTCTCGAATAAAAATATTTCAACCAGAATTGTTACCTATTGCTTCGTCACAAAATAATTCTGAACAGGCTGGCGGCGTGAGATTAAATTTTAAATTATATTTTTTTATTTTTAAATTAAAAACAAACTTAAAATTATTAAAAAAAATTTTTTAAGAGAATTATTTTTATTTAATTTTTATTTATTAAAACCCCTAAAAAATTTATTTAATTTAAATATTTTCTCTAAAAAATAATTATTTTTTTCTGTCTGATCATCAGAATGATGAATTATTGAAGGCTGAGGAAACTGACAGTGAAAGCTGATTTTAATGTTCAATATTTAAATTTATTTAATAATTTGTTTACAAGACAAGCATTTTTAGATGCCAAATTGGAAAAAAGAAGTGCGCAATAAATAAATACATTTTATAAATTATTTTTTAAATTAATTTTAATTTTAAATATTTTCCCTTTTTAATTTAGCTGGGAACAGGCCGATCCAATTCCCAAGAATCGGAAATTGGGGTTTGTGTTCAAACGAGATCCCTGATCTACCAAATAAAAAATATAAATTAACGATTTTCGGGAATCGGATTGGCTAGACTCCTGGTATTTAGTAGAGACCGGACTGGGAGATGTCTCAAAAAATCACTTCTCGATAATCGGGATTTCTTGTCTCGATCTGGTCTTTAGTATTTAGTACAAATTATTTATGTTTTTGTAAATATTTATGATTTTTATTTAAAATAATGTCTGTAAAATAATTAATAAAATAATTAAAATTTGCAAATTTTACAAAATTAATTTAGGTATGATGTTTGATTCAAAAAAATATTAGGAATAATTTGGTAATTATTAAAAGAAATACATAAATCTAAATTACCCTATTTTCTCTAATTAAGCGGCCAGCCGCTTTTCCCCTTTTTAACTACACTTTTTCAACAAAAATTTTTAATTCTTAATTAAAATAAAAAAAATATTTACCAATTTATTTATTCAAAATGACGTTATTTTTACTATTAAAAATTTGTCGTTATTTATTTGCAAAAAAAAATAAAAGAAAAAACAAAAAAACCACACAAAACTAAATTTGCACACATGGCTAATTTTTTATTCTAAGCTTCATCGAGTTTATTTTTTTACTTTATTTGTTTTGGTATAGGCAGGACTTTGAAAAATAAATTTACTTTTTATTTTTTTTTAAATTTTTATTTTATCATTAAAAATAAATTTTTCATATTGAACTTATTTACTTATAAATTTATTTGTTTTATGAATTTAAAATTCATACAATATACATATTTACAAAATATTCTAAGTTAACAAAATATTTTAAAAACTCTTGAATTATATTAATAAATCCAAAATTATTTAAAAAATTATTTAATCTCGGAGAAATTTCTATTCTCGTATCTACACAATCTAATTTTTTAATTTTTCTTTTTTCTCTCCAAAATTCACTCTCCCCACAACTTGAAATTTAAACTTATAAAAGTTAATTTAAAATTTAAATTAATCGAAAACAAGATAGAATTTAAATATATTTTTGGACTAATCTCTAAAAAGCATTTAATATTAATTATTAATTAGTAAAAAGTTTTGGTAACATTTATTTTATTTATTAATTTACTTTATCATTTGCATTACTTAATTACCATAAATTAAAAAAATAAAATAATATGTACATAAAAATTTTTAATAGTACAAATATACTTTTAAAGTACTTATAAATAGGTGTTATTTTAATAAAATATTTTTCCATTAACATTTATTTATCTCCTCATTATTACTTAAATAAATATTCAATAATACCAATAAATTACTTTTTGAATTTAAATTAATTCTAAATTTTTTTAAAAATTTATTAACGTTAACCATGTAATAAAAATTTGAATATTCTTTTCAAAATTGATGAAATATACATATTAATGTACATACTATCATTTTTAAATACTTGTATTTCGTAAATACTTGTACAATTGTGTGCCCCCGCTCCACCGAAACTATGGTTAGACAATCATGTCTCGCAGAATAAATTCAAGTTTTGGATACATTACCGACAATAGTATCCATTTGTTGAACACACTGAATTTGTTCCTTAGAATAAATTCAAGGAAAAGTACCTAACCTTTATTTTACACACCTTCATTCTTTTTTTTAAATTTAATAAAAAATATTATTTTTTCCTAACAAAACAAATTTAAAAAATATTTTTTAATAAAAAAAGGGAAGAAGAATTTATTTCTTTAATTAAATAACAACTATTTAGTAAGTACATGTGTAGTAGACTGACTCAATTATATAAATTTTTTCTTTAAAAAATTCCCAAAAGAATAATATTCGTCATTAGAATTTTTTAAAAGAAAAAAGGGCGAAGCAACAAAATTGAGTTTAAAGTAAAAAATATGTCCAAATTGTTTTTTTAAAAATGAGGAAGAAAAAAAAAGTAAAATAAAAATGATTAGGAAAAATGAAAGAAAATAATAAAATTTAAAAAGTAAAAAATATTTAGTTAAGGCAATAATCCAAGACGAAACGTGTAACAGAGCGTAAACTACACAAACAAAAAAATAAATATTTTATTAAAAAAGTAATGATTGCTTGAGGACTTTCTTTAAATTTAAAAAATGTTTTACTTTACTTAATTTATTCTTTCTTTTGTTAAAAAATCTGTCCTCTTTTTTTAATAAAAAAATTTAAAGTTTAGAGATTAAAAATAAAAAGAATATTAGGGATTTTGTAAAATTATATTTTTGATTTTAAATTTATTTATGACCGGCTGTGGATAATTATTTATTTTAGAGAGGACTCTCTCTCTCGGAATCTTGGGGTTTTAAGCAACAAAACGAATTACCGCGATGTAAGGGTTTAATTTTGAAACTCACTCCCGTTACGTAATTACGGGAGTGTGCTTATTCCTGTCTCTAATCTACATACTATAATTCTTGAAAAAATGAAGATTTATTTTTTACAAATATCCCAAATTACCTACAAAATTATCCATATGTTCACAGTATAAAATTCAATTTTCGATCCTCTAAAACTTATTTAAAAACAAATTCTAATTAAAATTTTTATAAATTAATGCTTCCATTATTATTTAAAAATTATTAAAAAATTATTTTTCAATTATTTTAAAATATTCTAATATACTTGCACTTTTATAAAAATCATCATCAAAAAATAATTTTCTTTAAAAAAATTTTTTTTAAATATTTATGCTTGAATTAAATAATAATTTTACTAATGATGATGAGTAAATACAAAAACATATTTTTTTCTTATTTTAATTAACTAGTATTATTATTTTATTATAAAAATTTTTTACGTAAATAAAAGAAAGTAAATACTTTGTTAATAATTAGTTAATAATTTATATATTTTATTATTTTATTTAAAAATTTATTTTAATAATTTTATTAAGATTTTGAAAATTTAAATTACTTTTTATTTCATTGTTCTTTTGAATTGGAAAAAAGATGTTGATAAAATTGTATTTTATAACTAAAAAAATTTATATTTTATGCTGGCAAGATCGCGCTGCCTCCCCGAAAATTGTTCTGGCCCTCCCCCTTCCCTCGGGGAACAGCCCTAATATTAATCCATTGAAAATACAATTTTATTTAAAGTTATTTTATTTTGTAGAATTTTATTAATTTTATTTTTCTATTTGAATTAATAAATTTGCTTTATTTTTCATTTTTCAAATTTTAATTTATTTTATTATTTTGTTTCATTCTCTTTTTAAAAAATCTCTAAATAAAAATTCCAAATAAAAATGTCTACTCAAACAATAGCTATTTTAATACTAACAAAATGCACAATTGGCATACAAATATCTTATTTCAATTATTTATTCAATGAAATTCTTTACCGCTTTTACCAATTATTAAAATTATTTTTGTTTGTTTTTGGCTTAAAAATATAATTTTAATAATTATTTTTTAATAAAAATTTTTTTATATTTATTTAAAAATATTGGGAGATACCTTGCTTAGTTTTTTGGCATTTTTTATTCTTAAAAATAAAAACGAAATTATTTGTTATTAAAAAAATTATTTTATGTATATGAAACGATGTTATATTTTCTAATTTTATTTTTTTATGAATGCTTTATAAAATTCCAACTTAACTCTCGCAGCGTTAAATATCCAATTAGAGTGAAATTATCTTTTAATTTAATTGACTTCAGAAAATATTAATAAATAATTAATTATTTATTATTTTATTTAGCTGCAAATTACTAAAATTCTTAAAAATAAATTTAAATAGTTATTAAATTTATAATTTTTTTAAAATTTGCAAGGACACAATTTGTAAGCAAAAATTTATTATTTAATTACTAATTTTTAATTATTTAATTTTTAATAAATTAAAAGGGTAGGAAGATGTATATTTTTTATTAACGATTTGAATAAAAAAAAATTTTTTCCATTTTTATTTCCGCCGTGTCATTTTTCAATTGTCTAAATGAATACAAATTTTTTTTATTAAAAAATATATGTATGTACTTCCTCTAATTTTACGTCATTTGTTTGCATATAATATTTATTTTTTTGGTTAATATCCGGAATTAATTTTTTAGATTATCTTTTTGGATTTTAAAATAATTTTAAAATTTTCCACGTATTTTAAAAAAATTATTAAACTTATGGAATTAATTTTGTAAATAAAAATTTAATATATTAATGTTTCATTTCAATCATCAAATATGTATTTATTTTAATAAAAATTATTTTAGATGCCTCTTTTTTAATCTCTTTCATGCTTTTAATCACTTAAAATATTTTTAAATTTAAATAAAATATATATTTTTATTTATTTTAATTAAATATATCCATTAAATTATTTAAATTTCTAAAAATATTTTTTAAAGTAAAAATTTATTATTTTTTAAAAACGTCAACTAAAGAAAATACTTTTCTATATATTCCCCCATTTTTTAACACTTTTAAAAGCCCTCATTTAAATATTTAAAATATTCTTTGGCCAAAAAAAAGAATTTTCTTTTTGTTTACTTTTAAAAAATAAATATTAACATAGTTGCTTTACTTTTTGTCTAAATAGCCTTGGGAAATGCTAATAGAAATAATACTTTTTTTAAAAAAGAATAATTTTCCAATTATTTTTTTGTTTGAATAAAAGATAAGTATAAATAAATTTATAACTTTTTTATTAAAGAAAAATATTATTTCTGAATTATTTTTTAAATTAAAATTATTAAAATTTAGCTCTTTTCATTATTTATATTTTATTTAAAATTAAATCCCTTCTTTTAATAATCAATTCTTTTAGAAAATTTATTTTCTATTACATCTTTCATCATCTTATTTTTAAATAAAATGTTAATTTTATTTAGTTTTTTAGTAAATAACTTTTGCCTGATCCATTAATATGAGATCTGACTTGATGCTTATATCCTTCTATCTTTTGGGAAAAAGACAGAATTTTTTGGAAAAAGATAGAATGATATAAGATTTATTCGGATTGGATCAAGCATCGAAAAGTTATAGCCGATCAACTTCGGAAAAAGGAAAATTTGGAGTGGGGGAGAGGAGATAACACAAGAGTACCAATAAAATTATCAAAAATTATTATTTATCAAGCTAACTTTATTTTATTATATTTGTGTACTAATTTATGCTTTTTAAGGATAAAAAATACCTTAATCTTAATTCATTAAGTATTTAAAATATTTTATATTAAAATATTTTTCTTTAAGAGATTATTTTTGCTTAAGAAGAAGAAAATTTGGATAAAAAATATAAAAAAGGATAATAATACTAAAATTCAAAAAATATTTTTTTTAATTAAAAACAAAAATGAATTCATATATAATTCATTCAACACTTCATAATTTTGAATTTGAAAATAATCGAAATAATAAAAATCAAAAACAACAACAACTGGTTGCCTCCCCTGCAGCAAATGAAGTCTTTTAAAGATAATTTGAAAGAAAATTAAAAAAAATTTTTTTAAGAAAAATAAATGTTTTGATATATTTAACACAAATTTACAAACAAATGGAAATTCGAATAATGTAAATTCCTCAGAATCTGGACAGTTTTTGATGGCACCACGTCCATTGAGACGTTGTAGAAGTTCTTCCCCTTCTACAAATCCAACATTAAATAAAGTTGGGAATTTTTTAAGAAGAGAATTTTAATTTTTGAAAATTAATATTTTTTAGCAAAATAGTGGTCATTTACAAATGCTCAGTCTTGAACAGCAAGTTTTAATTAGGTAAAGGGATATGCTTGTTTATTTTAAATTCTCTTTAAAATTTAATTTTAAAAATTTAAAAGTTCTAATTTTTAAAATAATACTTTAAAATACTCCCCCCTCCATCAGGAATCTATTTACAATTTTTATTAATTTGCCATTTATCGGTTGTTCGGGAATGGGAGAAAATCTTACCCTAATAGGTCCGAACTTTTGCGCTAAATTTTTCTCACGCCATCGACTCTGTATTTTCGCAAAGGGTTGGTTCTTCAAAAATTTCTGATTATTTTTGTTCGATAGTTAATTCTCTATCATATAAGATTTATATGATCCCAATATCTTAAATTTGAATAAAGTTATGACATAAGAAGTGTGTCCTAAACCTTAATGGTATTAAAAAGTATAGTAAAATTAATAAAATTGTAAAAATTTTTATGCTTATTCCGACATTTAAAATTTATTTTATCGTTTTTTATTAACAGAAAGTCGTGGTCTAGAATTCAAAAATCAACTTTTGGAAGCACAGTTTATGAGAAAATGCTTGGTTTGTTTAATTTTTAAATATCAATTTTAAATTAAAAAAATTTTAGAGAAATGCCCGTCCATTGAGCGTCTTTTCAATCCATCAGATCCGTTAGCTATTTCGCGTCATGAACGTTATTTTACTGAATTAGCTCAATGGGCAGTAGATGGAATGTCAGAACCCGATAAAATTTTAAGTAATTGGTTAGAAATGGTTGGAAGGGAACATGCTCAATTTCGTGTAAAGTGGGGGGAATTTATTTTTATTTTAAAAATTTTATTAAAAAATCTCAGGCGTTCACATTGGGATTTTATGGGAGAAGCTTTAGCTGAATCTATCTGTCAATCAGCAACAATTACTGGTAGACAAAGACGTGAAACTGTACATGCTTGGCGATTACTCCTTTCATTTCTTGCTGATAGACTTGGTATTAGATTTAGAAAGAGTTTGCAAAAGTTTAGCCACCGGGCAGGATTCGAACCTGCGACCACCTGCTAGTTGTTGCTAGGCTTTCGCTCACTATATGCAGGAGCTCTACCGTTGAGCTACCGTGGCATCGACTAATGCTTTCTCTTTTTCCTTTTTAGATCGTTTATCCCCCGCCTAAGCGTTTTAAATGCTGCTAGGTGAATCATCCTTACATCTCCATCCCTACATTAGACCGGTCCCTCGGTCAAGCGCCATGACCGTGGATCGGCTGGTTCACCCAGCAGCAAGTGGGGATCCCTGTTAGCGGCACCAGAAAGAGTTTGCAAAAGTTTAGCCACCGGGCAGGATTCGAACCTGCGACCACCTGCTAGTTGTTGCTAGGCTTTCGCTCACTATATGCAGGAGCTCTACCGTTGAGCTACCGTGGCATCGACTAATGCTTTCTCTTTTTCCTTTTTAGATCGTTTATCCCCCGCCTAAGCGTTTTAAATGCTGCTAGGTGAATCATCCTTACAATTTTATGTTTGGAATTTTAAAACAAGAAGGACGAAATCATTTTTAGAATTTTTCCATTCCTAATTTAATTTTTGTTAATTGAATTCCTCTTTCCTTTAAGCTAGTTAATATCCCTATAATTTAATTAGGAGGAAGTTCATCAGCTCCGATTGCCTCAACTCAAGATGGTGGGATTGGCTTTAATCGTATTCATCTTCTACAACTTGTAGCTGATGGCCCGAGACAGGGGCAGGTTGAAGAGAAGGATATGAAGATGTTATGAATGATTAATGATGCAAATATTTTTGACGTGTTTAACACATATCCCTCCAAATTTAGATAATCTTTTAAATTGTATATTATAAACTCGGTAGATGTAAATATTCTCAAATATTTCTAGCAGAATAGGTGTATAGTTGAGTAAATCTGAATTTGGATTAGGGTTGGAATTTTTCCAATTCACTATTTCCGGTTTTTAAAATTTCAAAAAAATAGAAAACTTTTGACAAAAAATGTCAAAATTCCCGGTTTTAAAACAGCGTGTCCAGCTCTACTCTGATATCCATAATATCCCTCTAAATCTATAACCCTTCAAGCCCGTATATCACAGAATAAATACGGTGTTTGTTGACATTTAGTGTTTCTTTAGGGGAAAATGGCCATACATTTAAAATACGGAGAAATTTCCAGTAAATTAAAAGAACTTATTAAATTAACAAATTTATTTTTGTTTCTTTTAAAATTAGTTAATGAATAAATTTAGATTACAGTTTTTTCGGAAAGAATTTGTAAGAGTTTACAGCAATATTAGAATTATTTAAAGGTAAGATTTAAAATAAGAGAGAAGTGACACCAAAATATAAAGTTCTGACAGAAGATATCTTAAAGATAATCAGGATAAATTAATAGTAGAATTGTGCACGACCGGTTTTAAAACAGAAAATTTTGTTATTTTTTGCCAAAAATTAACCGGTTTTACAAAATTTACAAAACCGGAAACTTCTGAAAATGAGTGATTTTATTAAAAATCCCCCCCAAAATACATAAAACTGTTATCTGTTCAAAACTCAAAACCGGGTTTTTCAAATTTGGATTATCCGAAAACCGGTGGATCGTTTACTAATCGGTCGTGCATAACCATACTTAATAGCTATAAGAAAGTGAAAAGGTGTTTAAATAGGAAAGATATGTTAATATAACACATACATAATACATAGTATATAAATTTTAAAAAATCTTAAATTCATTATTAAAATTTCTTTTTGTTTTAATTGCAATTGAAACTATAAATCTGATCAAGAAATTCATCAAATTTCTTCATTGTTTCACTTTGTAAATCTTTCATAGTTTCCAAAAGAGCAACTTTCAAACGATCTGTAAAAATATTTAATAAATTTAACCAAATTTAATTTTTAACCCTCCAAAGTTTTATCCTTTTCAACAAGTTTTTGAGTAACAAATCCAAAAGTTTCACAATCATTTCGATAATTCTTAAATCATTTTTAATTAAATATTCTCTTTATTTATTTTGACAACCTGTTCAAATTCACGTTTTTTCTTTACCACACATTCTCGTAACTCTAAAGATAATTTGTTAATTTTCTCTTCACGAATATTGACGGAAATTTGCTGTTTGGACAAAGAACCTTTTATTTAATTTTATAATTTTTATTTTAATTCATTTTAAAATATACTTAAATGAAACCCTCCTTGATTTTCATCAACATTTGTCGATACTTTGAATTTTATACCCTTCAGAATTTGACGCTAGAAACAATTTAGTTAAATGTTTATTTAATTTATGCTTCGATTTAACTAAAATCTAGTAATGATAGAATCTCAGTAATAAATTTCGCTCGAATCTCGTCATATCCCTTGAACGTTCCACTACTTTCTCTACAGAGCTAATAGGGGGATTTCTGTCTTTAGAGAGAATATTTAATAAAAATTCAATTCCGGATAAACAGCCATGTCTGAGCCAATGTATAAAATTCTATTTCCAGTGTTTCGGGATTTTAACTAGGTCTGGGCCAAGACGAGATCTCGAAGAAAAATCACAGTATCAAAAGATATTTTTCGAGATATCAATCTCCAATCCGGGCTCTACCCAGGAATCATGGTGGAGTAAAGAACAAACCCGCGATACTGAGTTGAAAAGTTCAAATTTTAATATTTACTCACCTGTATGGCTAAAAAATTATTATTCGCTAATGGATCAACATCGCGTACGTGTGAAGACGATGCTACTTCAGGAAAGGTTTCATTTTCTATAAGTGGATTTTCTGTGATTTGTACATCTTCATGATTTGTATCTTGAGTTGAGAATGATGGGTTTAATTCTAATATTGATTCAATTTATTAATGTTAATACATAAGTTAATACATCCAAAATTCTCAAAATTGTCTTCTAAAAACAGCCCTAGATTCCAATTTTCTATTACACCATGTAATAGAAACTAATTTTACGCGTGTCCGCTAATCTACTCGTGTATCAACCATGTGTTTTGTTTCGTACTTCTTAACATTTTTAATTTACTTAACATTTCAGTTTTTACCTAGTACGAGTATGAGGTACGAATTTATGTGCGATCACCCAATCACTGGTTCTGACTTGATTTAACAATAATGGTCGGATTTACAGTAATAAACTCACGATATTGCCCAGCCATATTTTCCGATGTTTTGTTTGATTCATTTTGTTGATTAATGTTTGGAGGATTATTTTCCTTAAATAAATATGTATATTTGATTTAAAGTTAATTACCGGATTTGTTTCATTCTGCCTTTGATCAGTTATTTCATTAGTCAGTAACCCTTTCTTTCCTATTAAATGTTTAAAATTTCATTAAAAATATTAAAAAATTTTAAAAATTTTTTAAAATTTATATTATTTTTTTAATATTATGTTTATTGTTATCTAAGAATATCATACTCAATTTTGTTCGATGCATTTTCCCATCGTTGTGATGTTTTTTAAATAAAGCATATCTCCTTGGTTTACCCTAAAATTTAAATTAAAATATTAAATATTAAATTAAAATATGTACATATTTCTCACAAACTTTACAATAAACCCCATTTTCATTCACACTATAATTCTTTGAATCAACATCCCCCAATCTTCTAACATAATTATTCCATCTTTCTATGTCAGGTAGTTTCTGTTTTACATTTTCAGCATCATTTATTAATAAAATGAATATTAATATATTTAATAACCACATTCACTACAAAATTTTATTTTAAGAGCTAAGCAAAATAATTTGGAAATTTCAAATCTTAGGGTTCAACCAAGGCTTAAATTAAATCCTTAAAAGTCCCGCACAAGGGTTTTATTCAACTGAGTATTTTAAAAAGGTTATTCTATAGAATATTAATTAATTAAATATTTTTAAAATTAAATTTACAAAGCTGAGAAATAAAAATATATGTATATTAAATAATAGTGAAAATAAAAAGTACAGGATGCGGCAAATTAGACTCAGACAAAAAATTTAGTATTTCAAAATTTATTTACATATTAAAGTAAATTATTTCATGGATTTTTATAAAAACAATTTTTTGAGTAAAACACAAAAATGCGCTCTCCTTTAATGTCTGATTTAGTAATTACATATACTTAAGTGCATATTTCATATAAAAATTAAAAAGAAATATTAAAAGGGCAAATTAATTAAATTTGATTTTAAATAAATTAATTTACAAATAAATAAATAAATTATAAAAATAGAACGAGGTCCTAATATTAACAAATCCCAATTTTAAAAATCTAGAAAAGTAAAAAAATTAATTATTACAAAATTTAAATTGTTATTTGGGATGAGGCGACGAGTAGATCTTCGAATTTTTTTGGAGCGGATTAAGCCAGAAAAATCGGTCCAGATCTGGTCCGGCTAAATGAACTCGACAAATTTTTATGCCAGATTTGGGACTGTTCCGGTTAGTGCGTTCCCTATTATGTAATTGACGCAAGGTTCATCGACAAAAGATTAGGGAACCAAATTTAATCCAGGAAATCCAGTAAAAATTCGACTGGATCTGGACTTTAGAGTTAGGATATTGACTGGACTAGATTCTGGATCTGGTACAAAAAATTTCAGATCCAGAAAAATGCAGGAAGATGAAAAATGCATGGAAAAAAATCTAGAGTGGATCAGACTCGAGACAGATCTCTAGAACAAAGTACCAGATATTCCTCCAAATCACTTTTATATTTCTACAAATCTCCTCAAAATCAAAGATATCCCTCCAAATCCCGGATATCGTTCTATATCCTTCCAGTCAAAAATATCCTTCAAGTTAATTTAATTCAATTAATTTAGATGAGATATCGTTAGAGTAGTCTTCTATTAAAGACTAGGCTTATATTTTTCGATCTCCTCGAGTGGGCTTATATTAGAGATAGGCTTCTAATAGAGTCGGGCTTATATTAAAGCATTTAACGTATTTAATTTTTAAAATATGTTTAAAGAAATATTTATATTAATTTAAAATTTTTTTTTGCAATTTTGGTCATTGATAATTAAACTAATAAATCAATTTATTCTTTTTTTTTATCTCATTTTGACTGCATTCTCTATCCATATTAAAACACGTATAGATAATCTTATTAATAATGAAAAACCCAAATTATCTATTTATTTACAGACTTAAAATTTTTAAACGAGATTTGGAAAAGGAACGAGCGCAATAGATATGTAATTGCAATGAGTGTAATTGTAATTGCAAAAACGCAAAACTCAGCGCAAGGCCAAAAAACACAAGAGACGCAAAAATAGGAAAAATTATTTTTATCACGTATCGGCGATTTTCTCTTCAAGAGTCACTAAATGTCAATGATTATCGTATTTATTTTGTGATATAAGGTTTTAGAAGATAGTCAGGTGATTTGGAGGGATATCATGGATACCAGGTGAAATCGAAAATACTAGGACCTAAAGTTAAAAAATTATGTGTCTATTTTAAATGTCTATTTTCGAGTTTCTAAGAAAATGTAATTTTAAATATCCTTTAAAATTACATATTCTGAATCTGAATTTCTAATCTAAATTTTAAATTAAAAAACCCTCGATTAATTTACGAGACCTAATTTTGAACTTTATTTTGCACTAGAAAAATAGATTTTTTAATTCACAGATTCTCTCAACGCACGCATCCCATCCATTTCAAAATATTAAAGTTATTGGTCCGCCTTTTCAATCGAGTATTTATCAACCAAATAAATACTCGTTTTTTTTAAAAATCTTCACTTATTTTATTTTTAAATTTTCTAAAAATTTTCCTCCATTCTCTTCTTCATTTTAACCTTTTTCTGCGAGTAAATTAAAGTTGAATATGATTAGAAGATGTTAGAAAAAAATCACTTAAGATCGTTAATCTCAAAATTAAAGTATCCTAGAAGTGTATTCATTGTTAGATTTTTCATTAATTTAAAAAGCCCTTTACTATTTTTTATTTGCATTTGGTGGCCCTAACTATAAGTATGATTCTTTCAATAATTTATTCCAGAGTTCGAGTTAAATCGGAACTTTTCACACCCCTTCAAATTAATATTTGCCAAAAATTAAATATTTATCACAAACTCATCTTCCATTAATAGATAAATCAAAAAAACATTTAAATATTATTTATATATTAGAAAAATGAAAATTAAAATTATTTTTCTACTTTTTGTTTTAATTTATTTTAATACAAAAAATATTGGAGAAGGAAGTTCAAATAAAAGAGGAAAGGGGAGTAGTAGTTTATCAAAAAGGGGAGGAAATATAAATCAAGGATCTGAAGAACAACATCAATTATATAGTCAATATGGAGGACATGCTGATTCAACGAGTGGTATTGGAGATGGAACTAATCACCCAAACATTACAGGAGTTTCTTCTTTTGAACCTACTTCTATTCATGAATCTTCACATCCACAACCAATTTCAAATGAATTCCAAGGCCAACAATCACTTGTTGGGGATAATTCCTTTTATCACCACTCATTGTTTCCATCTGTTATACCTCTTGATGACTTTGACACTTTTGGATATGATTTGGGCCAATTTTCAACAATGCATCAATTCCCAACAACATTGTCTCCACAAAACTACAATCAAGAGTCAGTGACGATAACAGAAGATAAGCCTGAAAATCCTTCTTCGCAACCAACAAAAAATGAATGTATTTACTTCTTGTTATAATTATTTTTATATCTCCTACATATGCTAATTTAGCAAAAAAACTTAAAACTTTTTTGGGTAAAGGGAAAAAATATTGCTAGCGATTAAAAAAAAAGTTTACAATCAGTAAAAAAGAGTAGAAGAAACTAGTGATCTGGAATTTCGTATCGGTCGGTAATCCGTACACTACTACCGATATGAAATCCCGATAAATGCCGGAAAATACGGCCGTAGTACGAGACAATCGTCCGATCACTAGAAAACATAAAATAAAGGATAACAAATAATTTCAAGTAATGTTTTAGTTTCTGATTTTACAATCGTTCAAAATAACTTTTTAGTAAAATATCCTTTAAAAATAATTATAAATATTTTTCAAATAAAAATAATTACTTTTTAATTGTTTAATTATTTTATTCTCTGATTTTTTATTTTTATCTTTAAATTCATTTTCAAGATTATTTTCTATTTTAGGTTCTTGTTGTATTAAAATAATATTGCTACAGACTGGACATTTGTTAGTCTATTTTAAATTTAAAATTAAATCAAAAATTTAATTTTTAACAAAATAAAATATTACAATTATCCCAATGTCCTTTAGTAAATATCCAGCATTTCTTTTATTTTCATTAATCCTGTTTTATTAATTTTAATTAATTAATTTGAGAAAAGAAT
This sequence comes from Meloidogyne enterolobii, assembly GCA_963681835.1. Classification (NCBI taxonomy): domain Eukaryota; kingdom Metazoa; phylum Nematoda; class Chromadorea; order Rhabditida; family Meloidogynidae; genus Meloidogyne; species Meloidogyne enterolobii. The sequence continues at coordinate 302,687 of CAVMJV010000087.1, read as the reverse complement.
AAAATTTAAAAAATATTTTTATAACAATTCACCGTAAAACATGTATTAATTGCCCTCCCTCAAATAATTACTCCACTTCTACATATTAGTTACCCCATCCAGCGATAAATTGAAACACTACATAATTACTAGTGTTAACCTGAACCGAAATTTTGACCGGAACCGGATCCAATTTGAATTCCGGTTCCTGGAACCGGAACCAAAACGGAAAAAAAACCGGAAAATGGAACCGGAAAAAAAAACCAAAAGAACCGGAACTTCCGCTGAAACTCCAATAATTACACCTCATCAATTACACCCCATTCAAACCTCGTTAATTACCCTCCCTCAATTAATTACATTCCTCTTACAATAATCAACAATTAAATAAACTGATATAAATTTTAAATATAATCATTTTCATAGCCCATTAGGTATAAAAAGAATTGACAAAAAGCAATTTTTTATACTGTATCATTACCATGGACAATTACTGTTTCAAACAAACTACATGATAATTATATTAGTAGGGATTTACTTTAATTATTACGAGATTTATATGTATACTGTAATCATATAATTTAAAATCCATGTTAAATTATTTAAAATTATAATTTAATTTCTACCAATTATCAAAGCAATTTTTGTGGAACAAATGCTAAAATTTGGAAATTTAAAAATTTGTTTAGATTTAAAATAATTACTTTGCAGGCGTTTACTTTAATTATTTCTTCGCCTTTCTCAAACTCTAAAGAGCAAGCATCACATATATCTTTATAACTTTCTTCGACTTGTAGATTTTCTATAGCTTAAATTTTAAGTTTAATTAGTTTTATTCAAAAAATTCTAAAGGAGAGGTAAGAAAATAAAGAAAAACTTTGAATAAGGCTAGCTAATTATAATTGAAAAATCTCAAAATTTCTCAAAATTATTCTCAAAAAATACAAAAAAATAATTAGACTTACATTTCGGAATTTTGTCAAAATAAAATTGAAATTGGTTAAAACGTTTATATATTTTATTGAAATTAACAAACTTTTGATTATTCTCTTTAATTATTTTTACACTTAAAAAATTAATTTGAAATAAGAAATATGTAAAAATTTTTTGATTTTATAATTTAATAATATGTATTTAATAATTATTACCCAGTGTAATTATTTTTCAACTTCTCGCTGGAGGGGAGAGTATTTTAACTCATTTTAGAAAGGCTAATTATAACCATTTTTAAGAGGGGTAATTATTTAGAGCGTGACATTATTTCAGCATTCACTGTGTATTATTTATTATTGAGATATAGTAATGAAAATTAAGTGAAAAATAATAAATAAAAATTAATAAAAATACAGGTAATACAAATTATGGGCAGCCTAATATTTTCCTTATATTTTTAGTTTGTTTAGCTTTTTCAACAATAATAATTTTAAAACAAAATGTTTTCACCGTAAAAATAGCTTTATTTTACAAAAATTGTTTAATTTTTAGACAAATTTTTATTTAAAATTTCCCAACCTTTTATAAACTTTCAAAATTTCATTACATTTATTTAATTCAATAAATTCTTCAGTTCCTTTTTCAAACTTCAAATCTAATTTAAAATCTTTTGGCAATTCTGATTTTTGCCAATTCCAAAAGAAAACTTTATTTGAAAAAATTTTGAAATAATTATTTATTGCATCATTTTCTGTTTTTATTTTGTTTGGAATTGAATTTTGAAATAAATGATCTGCCCCAAAATGTTTAAACAAAAAATTAGCCAAACAAAAAGATTGCTCTTCTATAGAAAATTAATTAATTTTATTTTTTAATCATTTTTAAATTTATTCACCCCACATTTATATTTTTTCTCATAAATATTACAAACTGTTTAAATACATACAATGAATGATAAATTAAATGCTTTAATAGAAGGCACAGGGATTTTATTTTTCAAAGAGTCTCCTTGACAAATGAGTGAGATTCTAATAGAACACTTAACCCTTCTCTTATATTGTACATTTCTACTGGAGTTTCACCGAAAGTTCCGGTTCCGGGATCCGGAACTCAAATTGGATCCGGTTCTGGTCAGAATTTCGGTTCCGGTGAAACTATAAAGAACCCCAAAGATTAAATAACATAGGCTGACCAAGCAAATTTTTGGAATGAAAATTTTATCGTTCTGAGTTTTTGAACAATTGTACATACTTTTTTTTGAGAAAGGAGAAAAAAAAGTAAAATGTGGGGTGGATAAACGTTAGTATGTACTTTATCTATTTTTTAAAATAAAATTTACCCAATTTTATTTGATAATTTTCTGATAAAATTAAATATTTATTTTTTATTTTATCAAAAATATTTTTAACTTCCAAAACATTCCCATCTCGATTAACAAATTTTTTATTTAATTTAAAACATTCATTTGTGTATTTAGCCCCCATAATTTTTTTCATTTTATTTTTATTTATTTTAATATTTTTGGAAATATTTTCTGAAATTCCTCGTTGAATTTTCCATTCTTTCCAATTTTTCTTTGCAAAAATTTCTGTTTGAATATTTTCTCCAATCAAAAGATAATCGGCAATACAATTAATTTTTTTGGAATTTATTTTAGAATTTAAACATTTAATTAAAATATAAAATAATATAATTTTATATTTTAATCTCATTTTTTTCTATTTAAAAATTAAATAATGGAAAGCTTCTTTAAAATTTAATTTAAATTTTGATTAATTAAATATTTAAGGGCATTATTCTATTTAACAAAAGGCCTGTCTAACATAGACGATTGAATGGGGAATTAAAATTTAATTATTGATTTAATGATCGTATGTATGTAAATTTATTTTAATTAAGAATTAATTTAAAAGGAAATATTTGTTAAAATATTCTGAACGCGGAAGTGGAAACGGAAAAAAATGTGATGTGAAAATAAAAGTTTCTTCACTATTTTGGCGTGTAATGAAGTCTTAACAAAGTCTTAATTAAGTGCCAAAGCCCAACACTTCATCCAAAACCAACACCGGAAAAGCTTTATATCAGATATCCAAACCTTTCTATGCCAATACTATGCAACAAAATTTTTATTAAAGTAATAAAGATTGTTCGGTAGACTCATTCTTGTGATTATTGGGTGTTTCTTTTAAATGTGTTTCAACTTACTCAAAATTTAAAACTATATAGAAAAGCGGCCAAATCTATCTTAGAAGATAGCAAAAGATTTGTTGGGATCCTGGGAGCTATCATAAGCATTGATTATTAATCGCTCAACCATTCAACAACCAATTCTTTATTTAGGTTTTTACTGAAGTTTATGGGTGAAAATAAATCAAAATTATCCTGTAATTTTTTAAAAATTCCAATAATATTTGATAGTTTAAGAAAAGAGTAATTTTTTAGAAATGATTGAGTTAATAGGGAGATTGATTTGATTCAGGACTGACTTCCAAACAATGACTCGTTGGAGTTTTGATTGATAAATAGTACCGAAAATTTTATTTATAAAAAACTTTTTCCAGGTTGATTAGATTTTTAAAAAATTAGCTTTTAAAAATTAAAAAATTAAATACAGCTTTTCTTATAGTTTTAAATTTTAATTAAGTTAAAAACATTAAAAAGATAACATTCAATAATCGTAAGAATTATTGGATGATTTTTAAAAATCTAATTAAAATTAAAAATCTCAGTTTTTCCAATAATAATGGCCTTTGTGTGAGGGATTAAAAAATATAGCGGAATTCAGTCCTTTTAGAGAAAATACGGCATTTTATATCTAGGACCTAAAAAGTGACTATCAATTAGAAGAGTTAGGATTAGTATATAAAATGTTTAGTAAATTTATCACATTGAAAAAAAACTTTATAATATATGTATAAATAGTACAAGTTTACATATATAAAATAAAACATTAATTTCATCTCTTTGTTCGAATTCTAGAACGATGAAAACGTAAAAACTTCGGCCTTCCATTTAAAATATAAACATTTTAAAACATTATGTAAATATGTACATTTTTAGGCAAACTTCAATCACTTTCTCCTTAAAAAACTGAAATTATTATATTATTCTAATTAAAGATCGGACTGGAAGGGGCCTACGAGAATCGAGATCTCGATAAATCTCAATAAACTCGGATTTTTGATCGAGATCTCGTCTTGATCCGGTCCCTTAATCTAATCATTTTTCAAAAATTTTTAAATTTTTGAGTAAATTTAGATATTTTTAACTTAATTAAAATTATTCTTTAACGGTTATTTTAGATAAATATATAGATAGATATGTATAAACAAGCGATTTTCAGACTCGGTAAGATCTCGATGCCTTAACTGCAATTTTGCTTATAAGAAAAGCATTTTTCCTTAAAATAGAGTCAAAAGTTAATATCCCTTTCTAAATATTTTAAAAGTTTTAAAACTTTAAAATTTTCTTTACTTTTATGGGTTGTTTGTTTCTTCAATTCTTATTTGTTTTCGACAAAGTGGGCAAGCTTTTGTATTCTGTTAAATTTATTATTTAAATATTTTGTTATTAATATAAAAATACTTTAAAAGAACCGATCTCATCCGCTTCTTTTGTATAAAACCTTTTTAATTTAAATTAATTTAAATACAAAATAATTATTATTACCATTTTATAATGCAAAATTCATGAAATTTGTGCTAAAATAATTTAGAGTAAATTTAGTTAGGACAGTAATTGAATAAACGACAACATGACAGTTAGAAAATAACAAAAAAAAGAGCTTAGCAAAAGCCTAGCCACCGAGCAGGATTAAACCTGCAACCTCCTGAAAGTTATTGATAGGAGCTTTCGCTCACCATATACAGGAGCTCTACCACTTGGGCACCGACTAATTGGGGCACCGACTAATGGGACATCGACTAACTTTATATTCTTTTGTATTTTTAATGGTTCCTTTTATCCTGTTAGACAAGCTCGTCTAAACAAACAGGAATAAACGGTGGACAAAATTAAACAAAAAAATATTTAAAAACTTTAACGGACCCCGCATTCTAATTCTTGTGCAGATTCTCCAATTTCAAATTCTGTAGAACAAACAACACATTCAACACCTTCTTCCTCTATATTTACAGCTATATTTTTAAAAAATTAATTAATGTCAATTAATTTCCACTTACAATCACCAATTTTTGGAATTTTGTTTAAAAAGAAATTCTTTTTAAAGAAATGACTGTATATCTTTGAAAAAAGATTTTTGATTCTAAAATTTAAAGAAATTTTTTTTTATAATTTCAAAATTAAAATTCTTGCTTAGTTTTTGTGTTAAGAATTTCATTGCATTTATTTAATTCTTTATATTCTTTTGTATTTTCCTTAAAATTCACGTCCTCATAACTAAATTCTTCGGGTAAATTATCCCATCTATAAACTTTATTAAGCTCTTTAATTGGAAGTTTATAATGATTATATATTGCATCAATCTGGTTAGATATCTCCTTTGGTGCTTCGTATTCAATTAAATATTCTTTGTTAAATCCGAATATTTTTAAGAGAAAAAATGCCAAACAAGAAGATTGTTTTTCTTTAAAATTATAGGCCCCCCAAACGCCCCGAGTCAACCCACCAAAGCTACTTATAGGCAAAGTATCCGTCTAAACGGTGGGTTTGGGGGGCCGGAGGCCCCCCAAACGCCCCGAGTCAACCCACCAAAGCTACTTAAAGGCAAAGTATCCGTCTAAACGGTGGGTTTGGGGGGCCGAAGGCCCCCCAAACGCCCCGAGTCAACCCACCAAAGCTACTTAAAGGCAAAGTATCCGTCTAAACTCAGGGTTTGGGGGGCCGAAGGCCCCCCAAACGCCCCGAGTCAACCCACCAAAGCTACTTAAAGGCAAAGTATCCGTCTAAACTCAGGGTTTGGGGGGCCGAAGGCCCCCCAAACGCCCCGAGTCAACCCACCAAAGCTACTTATAGGCAAAGTATCCGTCTAAACGGTGGGTTTGGGGGGCCGGAGGCCCCCCAAACGCCCCGAGTCAACCCACCAAAGCTACTTAAAGGCAAAGTATCCGTCTAAACGGTGGGTTTGGGGGGCCGGAGGCCCCCCAAACGCTTCGAGATAATCCACCACAGTTGCCAAATGCTTCATTGCTTAAAAAAGGCTCAAAAACGGTGCTTTTGGGGGCCGAAGGCCCCCCAAAATGCAAAGCAAACAATCTATATATATTTTACGTAAATCTCCAAGCAAAAAAGAAAATCTAGCGTACTTTTAAAGCCGCAGGCTTTCCACGCGCGTCCCTGGACGCGCCCCAAAGCTCTAGCAGCGCGCGAAGCGCGCCCCAAAGCCGTCAGGCTTTCCAAAACCAAAAAGTATGGTTCCAAAGGCTCCCCCCGAAAAAACTTACCGCCAGAGTGTCCTGATATATACCCCAGTGGTTAAACCCATCACTAGTTCTTTTTAAAGAAATGACTGTATATCTTTGAAAAAAGATTTTTGATTCTAAAATTTAAAGAAATTTTTTTTTATAATTTCAAAATTAAAATTCTTGCTTAGTTTTTGTGTTAAGAATTTCATTGCATTTATTTAATTCTTTATATTCTTTTGTATTTTCCTTAAAATTCACGTCCTCATAACTTAATTCTTCGGGTTAATTATCCCATCTATAAACTTTATTAAGCTCCTTAATTGGAAGTTTATAATGATTATATATTGCATCAATCTGGTTAGATATCTCCTTTGGTGCTTCGTATTCAATTAAATATTCTTTGTTAAATCCGAATATTTTTAAGAGAAAAAATGCCAAACAAGAAGATTGTTTTTCTTTAAAATTATAGGGAAAATTCCGTCATATGTCCCTGAAACCGATTCGGACAAACGATATGTCACTCGATGGGTCAGTCCCGAAGCTAATTTTGGTGTCATTTAACTCAACTCGCCGAGCTCTTTCGAATGACATATCTTTTGTCCAAATCGGTTTCCGGGACGTATGACAGAATTTTGCCTCATTAAATTAATTTTTTAAATTAAAATTTACCCAATTTCTTTTGATAATTTTCAGATAAAATTAAATATTTATTTTCCATTTTATTCAAAATATTTTTAACTTCCAAAACTTTCTCGTCTTTATTAACCAATCCATTCAGCTTAAAACATTCATTTGTGTATTTAACCCCCATAATTTTTTCCATTTCTTTTTTATTTATTTTAATATCCTCTACACTTTCTAAAATCCCTTGTTGAATTTTCCATTCATCGCCGATTTTTTGACCAAAAGGTTTCGTTTTAATATTTTTAGAAAGCAAAAGATAATCGGCAACACAATTAAATTGATCTAGGAAATAATATTTTCTCGGATATCAAAATTAAGAACAATTTTTGATTCAAGATAAGTAACGGACTCCCACTTAGTCCAATAGGTATGTCATTCGAAACAACACTCAGAACTGAGTCGAATAACACCAAACTTAACGTGATTGAACAAGTTTTGACAAAGGAAAGACCCCTTAGATTAAGTCTCCGCGAAACAGATTTTGCCGCTGTGGAGAAATCCAGCAGACATGCCCACCTCGCACTTTCGAATGATATAACCGTATTTACTAAAGATAATTAGCCTGTGTAGTTATTGTTTCGATCTCTCGCTGCAGGGGGAATTAATAGGAATTAATAGAGGCAGGATAATTATTTAAGGGAGGGACAGTAAGCTTTTAGGGTATATCGACCGAAAATTTATTTTATCATTTTTTATTAACAGAAAGTCGTGGTCTAGAATTCAAAAATCAACTTTTGGAAGCACAGTTTATGAGAAAATGCTTGGTTTGTGTAATTTTTAAATATCAATTTTAAATTCAGAATTTTTAGAGAAATGCCCGTCCATTGAACGTCTTTTCAATCCATCAGATCCATTAGCTATTTCGCGTCATGAACGTTATTTTACTGAATTAGCTCAATGGGCAGTAGATGGATTGTCAGAACCCGATAAAATTTTAAGTAATTGGTTAGAGATGGTTGGAAGGGAACATGCTCAATTTCGTGTAAAGTGGGGGGAATTTACTTTTAATTTTAAAAATTTTATTAAAAATCTTAGGCGTTCACATTGGGATTTTATGGGGGAGGCTTTAGCTGAATCTATTTGTCAATCAGCAACAATTACTGGTAGACAAAGACGTGAAACTGTACATGCTTGGCGTTTACTTCTTTCATTTCTTGCTGATAGACTTGGTATTTGTTTGGATTTTTAAAATAAGAAGGACAAAATCTTTTTTAGATTTTTCCATTCCTAATTTAATTTTTGTTAATTGAATTCGCCTTCGATTTAAGCTAATATCCTTATAATTTAATTAGGAGGAAGTTCATCAGCCCCAATTGCCTCAACTCAAGATGGTGGGATTGGCTTTAATCGTATCCATCTTCTACAACTTGTAGCTGATGGCCCGAGACAGGGGCAGGTTGAAGAGAAGGAAGTAAAGATGTTATGAGTGATTAACGATGCAAATATTTTTGACGTGTTTAACACATATCCCTCCAAATTTAGATAATTTTTAAATTGTATATTATAAACTCGGTAGATGTAAATATTCTCAAATATTCTAGTAGAATATATATGTATAATTGAGTAAATCTTAATTTGGACTATGGTTAGATTTTGTTCCAATTAAATATTTCCGGTTTTAAAATTTCAAAAAAAGCTTGTGGATGAAAAAAAAAGCTTGTGGATTACAAGCTTGTGGATGAAAAAAAAAGCTTGTGGATTACAAGCTTGTGGATGAAAAAAAAAGCTTGTGGATTACAAGCTTGTGGATGATACGGAGAAATTTTTAGTAAATTAAAGGAACTTATTAAATTAACAAATTTATTTAAAAAACTTTTAATTTTATTTTATTTCTTTTAAAATTAGTATAATAAAAAAATTTAGATTACTGTTTTTTTCGGAAAGAATTTGTAAGAGTCTACTGTAATATCAGAATTACCTAAAGATTTAAAACAAGAGAGAAGTGACACCAAAATTTAAAGTTCTGACAGAAGATATCTTTAAAATAACCAAGATAACTTAATAGTAGGGTTGTGCATGACTGGTTTTAAACCCGAAAATTTTGATATTTTTTGCCAAAAATTAACCGGTTTTCAAAATTTACAAAACCGGAAACTTCTGAAAATGAATGATTTTATTAAAAATACCTCCAAAATACATAAAACTGTTATCTGTTCAAAACTCAAAACCGGGTTTTTCAAATTTGGATTAACCGAAAACCGGTGGTATCGTTTACTAATCGGTCGTGCACAACCATACTTAATAGCTATAAGAAAGTGTGAAAAGGTGTTTAAATAGGAAAGATATGTTAATATAACATACATAATAGTATATAAATTTTAAAAAATTTTAAATTCATAAAAAATTTCTTTTTGTTTCAATTGCAATTGAAACTATAAATCTGATCAAGAAATTCATCAAATTTCTTCATTGTTTCACTTTGTAAATCTTTCATAGTTTCCAAAAGAGCAACTTTCAAACGATCTGTAAAAATATTTAATAAATTTAACCAAATTTAATTTTTAACCCTCCAAAGTTTTGTCCTTTTCAACAAGTTTTTGAGTAACAAATCCAAAAGTTTCACAGTCATTTCGATAACTCTTAAATTATTTTTAATTAAATATTCTCTTTATTTATTTTGACAACCTGTTCAAATTCACGTTTTTTCTTTACCACACATTCTCGTAACTCTAAAGATAATTTGTTAATTTTCTCTTCACGAATATTGTCGGAAATTTGCTGTTTGGACAAAGAACCTTTTTTTTAATTTTAAAATTATTTTAATTCATTTTAAAATAAACTTAAATGAAACCCTCCTTGATTTTCATCAACATTTGTCGATACTTTGAATTTTATACCCTTCAGAATTTGACGCTAGAAACAATTTAATTACATATATATGTATATATTTATTTAATTCATGTTTCGATATATGAATTAGAATCTCAGTAATAAATTTTTCTCGAATCTCGTCTTATCCCCGAACGTTCCACTACTTTCTCTAGAGAGTTAATAGGAAGGATTTCTGTTTTTATAAAGGAGGATATTTAATAAAAATTCAAACAGCCATGTCCGAGCCCATGTAAAAAATCCTATTTCCAGGGTTTCAGGGTTTTAACTATGGCTGGGCCAAGACTATATCTCGGATAAAAAACTCAGTATCAAGAGATATTTTTCGAGATATCAATCTCCAGTCCGGGCTCTAGTCCTAACCCAGGAATCATGGTGGAGTAAAGAACAAACCCGCGATACTGAGTTGAAAAGTTCAAATTTTAATATTTACTCACCTGTATGGCTAAAAAATTATTATTCGCTAATGGATCAACATCGCGTAGGTGTGAAGACGATGCTACTTCAGGAAAGGTTTCTTTTTCCATAAGTGGATTTTCTGTGATTTGTAAATCTTCAGTATGTGTATCTTGAGTTGAGAATGATGGGTTTACTTCTAAAATTTATTAAATTTATTTAAGTTAAGAGATAAGTTAGCAACAAAATTCTTAAAGTTTTCTCCTAAAAACAGCCCTAGATATTTATTCCAATTTTCTATTACACCAAGTACGAGAAACTAATTTTACTCATGTCACCCACGTGTTGGCCTCGTACTTTCAGCATTTTAATTTTCTTGACATTATTGCTTCGTACATAATACGTATGAGGTACGAGTACGAATCGAACATCCAATCATTGTTTCTGACTTGATTCAACCATATTTACAATAATTAACTCACGATATTGCCAAGCCATATTTTCCGATGTTTTGTTTGATTCATTTTGTTGATTAATGTTTTGAGGATTATTTTCCTTAAATAAATATAGGTATATTTGGTTTAAAATTAATTACCGGATTTGTTTCATTCTTCCTTGGAACAGATATTTCATTATTCAGTAACCCTTTGTCTCCTATTGAATATTTCAAAAAATTTTATTTTTTTTTTAAATTTATATTATTTTTTAATATTATGATTATTATCTAAAAATATCCTACTCAAATTTCTTCGATGGATTGGCCCATTATTGTGATTGTTTTTAACGTTATGAAATCTTAATGGTTTAAACTAAAATTTAACTATCAAATATTAAATAAAAATATAATCTTCTGACATAATCTTTGTCACAAACTTTACAATAAACTCCATTTTCATCCACAATATAATTCTTTGAATCAACCTCCCCCAATCTTTCAACATAATTATTCCATCTTTCTAAATCAGGTAATTTCCCTTTTACATTTTCAGCTTCATTTATTAATAAAATGAATATTAATATATTTAATAACCACATTCACTATAAAATTTTATTTTAAATGTTAAGCAAAATAATTTGGAGATTTTATATCAAAGGGTGCAATCAAGGCTTGAATTAAATCCTTAAAAGTCCCGCACAAGGGTTTTATTCAAATAAGTATTTTAAAAAGGTTATTACTAGAATATTAATTAGTTAAATATTTTTAAAATTAAATAAATTTACAAAGCTGAGATAAAAATTTATTTATATTAAATAATAGTGAAAATAAAAAGTACATATTTAAAATATTATTAACTCAGACAAAAAAATTTAGTATTTCAAAATTTATTTACATATTAAAGTAAATTATTTCATGGATTTTTATAAAAACAATTTTTTGAGTAAAACACAAAAATGCGCTCTCCTTTAATGTCTGATTTAGTAATTACATATACTTAAGTGCATTTTCATATAAAAATTAAAAACAAATATTAAAAGGGCAAATTAATTAAATTTAATTTTAAATAAATTAATTTACAAATAAATAAACAAATTATACAAAATAGAACGAGGTTCTAATATTAGCAAATCCCAATTTTAAAAATCTAAAAAAGTAAAAAAAATAATTATCATAAAATTTAAATTGTTATTTGGGATGAGACGACGTGTAGATCTCCGAATTTTTTCGGAGCGGATTAAGCCAGAAAAATCGGTCCAGATCTGGTCCGGCTAAATGAACTCGACAAATTTTTATGCCAGATTTGGGACTGTGTCCGGTTAGTGCGTTCCCTATATTGTAATTGACGCAATGTCCATCGACAAAAGATGGGGGAACCAAATTTAATCCAGGAAATCCAGTAAAAATTCGACTGGATCTGGACTTTAGAGTTAGGATATTGACTGGACTAGATTCTGGATCTGGTACAAAAAATTTCAGATCCAGAAAAATGCAGGAAGATGAAAAATGCATGGAAAAAAATCTAGAGTGGATCAGACTCTTGACAGATCTCTAGAACAAAGTACCAGATATTCCTCCAAATCACTTTTATATTTCTACAAATCTCCTCAAAATCAAAGATATCCCTCCAAATCCCGGATATCGTTCTATATCCTTCCAGTCAACAAATATCCTTCGAAGTTAATTTAATTCAATTAATTTAGATGAGATATCGTTAAAGTAGTCTTCTATTAAAGACTAGGCTTATATTTTTCGATCTCCTCGATCTAGGCTTCTAATAGAGTCGGGCTTATGTTGGAGCATTTAACGTATTTAATTTTTAAAATATTGTTTAAAGAAATATTTAAATTAATTTAAAAATTTTTTTTGCATTTTTGGTCATTGATAATTAAACTAATAAATCAATTTATTCTTATTTTTTATCTCATTTTGACTGCATTCCCTATCCATATTAAAACACGTATAGATAATTTTATTAATAATGAAAAACCCAAATTATCTATCTATTTACAGACTTAAAATTTTTAAACAAGATTTGGAAAAGGAACGAGCCCAAGAATAATTGCAAAAACACAGAACTCAGCGCAAGGCCAAAAAAACACAAGAGACGCAAAAATGTGAAAAACTATTTTTATAAAGTTATTGGCCATTTCCCCTTTACGAATCACTAAATGTCAACGAGTACAGTATTTATTTTGTAATATAAGGGTTTAGAAGATAGTGATTTGAGGGATATCATGGATATCAGGCAAAATCGAAAATACTAGAACCTAATAGTTAAAAAATTAAGTGTCTATTTTAAATGTCTAATCTCGAGTTTCTAAGAAAATTTAATTTTAAATATCCTTCAAAATTGCATATTTTGAATCTGAATTTCTAATCTAAATTTTAAATTTAAAAACCCTCGATTAATTTACGAGACCTAATTTTGAAATTTATTTTGCACTAAAAAAATAGATTTTTTAATTCACAGATTCTCTCAACGCACACATCCCATCCATCTCATAATATTAAAGATATTGGTCCGCCTTTTCAATCGAGTATTTATCAACCAAATAAATACTCGTTTTTATTTTAAATCTTCACTTATTTTATTTTTAATTTTTCTAAAAATTTTCCTCCATACTCTTCTTCATTTTAACCTTTTTCTACGAGTAAATTAAATTTGAATCTGATTAGAAGATGTTAGAAAAAATCATTTAAGATCCTTACGCTCAAAATTAAAGTATCCTATAAGTGTATTCATTGTTATATTTTTTCATTAATTTAAAAAGCCCTTTACTATTTTTTATTTGCATTTGGTGGCCCTAACTATAAGTATGATTCTTTCAATAATTTATTCCAGAGTTCGAGTTAAATAGGAACTTTTCACACCCCTTTAAATTAATATTTGCCAAAAATTAAACATTTATCACAAACTCATCTTCCATTAAAAGATAAATCAAAAATATTTTTTTGTAAATTTATAGATTAGAAAAATGAAAATTAAAATTATTTTTCTATTTTTTGTTTTAATTTATTTTACAAAAAATATTGGAGAAGGAAGTTCAAATAAAAGAGGAAAGGGTAGTAGTAGTTCATCAAAAAGGGGAAGAAATATAAATCAAGGAACGAGTGGTATTGGAGATGGAACAAATCACCCAAACATTACAGCAGTTTCTTCTTTTGAACCTACTTCTGTTCATGAATCTTCACACACACAACCAATTTCAAATGAATTGCAAGACCCACAATCACTTGTTGGGGATAATCCCTTTCATTACCACACAATGTATCCATCTGTTATACCTCTTGATGATTTCGACACTCTTGGATATGATTTGGGCCAATTTTCAACAACGCATCAATTCCCAACACCATTGCCTCCACAAACTCACAATCAAGAGTCAGTGACGAGAACAGAAGATAAGCCTGAAAATCCTTCTTCGCAACCAACAGAAAATAAGTGTATATACTTCTTGTTATAATTATTTATAATATCTACCTATGTTAATTTAGCAAAAAACTTAAAATATAAAATTTGTCTGCTAACCTTTCTAGGGTGGAATTTGCTTAAAACTCTCGAGAAAATTGACTTAAATTTAAAATTTTCTTATAAACTTAATTTTAAGCAAATATTTATTATTACAAAAAGCTTTTTCGAAAGTCGAGATTTTTTCGAGAAAATATCTAAGCAAGCTATTTTTATCCAAGCTATTTTTCGAGAAAATACTTTTTTATAAGAGAAGTACCTCCAAATTTCTTTGAAAATATTAATCAAAACATTAAAAATGTAATTATTCTAGGTCGATTTGAAGTATTTAACAACTATATTAAAGAATTTAATACAAATTCGGAAATATTTAAAGTAGTTAATGATGGAGATGATTGTTGTTATGTTAAATGTAATAAATGTGATAAAATTGTTGTTAAGAAAAATTATGCTGGTTGGAATTATATGGCATATAATAAAATTAAAAATCATTATAACACATTCCACGGAGGGTATGAAAGTGAAGGTAATTTTATACGTAATTAAAATTTGATATACATACTATATTTAGAAAACAAAAAAGTTTTGGAAAATATGTTAAAAAAAGTTGGCCAAACAGATAATTTTACAATACAAGAAAATACAAATAAAGTTATTTGTAATGTTTGTAAAACTCCAGTAAATTTTTTAATAAATTAATAAAACATATTAGATATTTAAGTTAAGCCCAACATTAGAAATTCATATTACTAAACATCTAGATACAGACAAACATCTACAAAATATTACAAGTAATGTTTTTATTAATATTTTTTGTTTCGATAATTAAATTAAAATAATTAGACAAAGAAGAAGTACTGAAATCAACTGAAAATTTATTTAACGAAAATGAGCAATATTTCAAATTTGAGGGTAAAAAAGCGAAATGTACATTATGCAATTCGGGGGTTTTTAATATTATTGAATTTTTTATTAGTTTTTTAAAATATTTTAGCTTGCTCTAAACATCAGATCTTATCTATTAGCACACATTAGAAGTAAACAACATCAAAAAAATTTTGAAGAGGGTAGCTAATATTTTTTAATCGCTAACTAAGGAATTAATTCATAATTAGCAAATCTATAAAAATTTTACGTAGCTTTTTAATTTAAATTATTTTAATTAAGCTACCGTCAAAAATATAAAACAAAAACAACAACTTGAATTACAATCATTACCTCAGACTTTTCTTTATAAAGGTAATTTGTTTTTTTAAATTATTTAACTAAAGTTTAAGAACAAGAATATGGTTATGACCCTTCTGAAGGATTTACTATTACCTATTCTTCTGGTAATCCTCCAAATCCTTATAGTACATCTGAAAAAGGTAAAGAAGACCCTTTAAAATTTAAAATAATTAATTTTTAAAGAATATCAAAGACAATTGAGACAAGCAATGTTGGAATCTAGACAGAATATTCCACATAATTTTTATCAAAGTAAAATAATTTAAAGTTTTTAAATAAATTGTAAATTTAATTAAGATCCTTCTCAAAATCAAGAATATTCTACAATCCAGTCAAAAGGACAATCTTCGACACAATCAAAAGGCAAAGGAAAACAAAAAGATCCTCGTTACCATTAAAAATATGTATATATGTTTAATATTATAAATTATAGAGCTGTCCAAGACCGAAAATTTTCCAAGACTCGAGTCCAAGACCTAGACTACATTCTAAGACCAAGATCGAAAAAACCCAAGAAAAGTGGTTTTTAGACCAAGAGTCTTGGACATCTCTAATAAATTAGGGGTGTTATGAGTCGACAATTACGGGTTTATTGTTGGAATTATGCCCGTTTTCATATAGAAATTTTAATTTTTTTCAATTTTTATGAATCTGGAATCTGGCACATTGTATTTATAATATTTTTGAAAATCCCATAAATAAGATTTTTATGAGAAAAAATCTGCAATCATCGACCAAAAGTAACATTATATAACCAATTTATTTTATATTTTTATAGGAAATTTGTGAAAGAAGAAAATGAAGATTTTGAAGAAAAAAACTGGGAAAAGGGCACAAATTTTTAGTTTATAAATTAAATATTTAAAAATTATTTTATCACCCACAATTTTTTTATTTATTGGCGAAAATCATTTCTTTTTGTAGGGGGAGGGCTTTTATTTTATAACTAAAGATTGGAAAACTGTCTAAATTTCAACAATTTTATATCATCAACTTTATTTTCATTTATTTTTAAATAAAAACTTTAAAAAGTATTTTATAATTTTATTTTGTAATTTTTTTAAATTTAAAGATTTTCAAACAAAATTCTTTTATTTAAACCATTAATTTTACTCACGATTTTATTTATTTTAATTAAATAATTAAATTTTTATTAAATTTAATTTAAAAAATTGTGATATTTTTTTAATTTCTTGAAAAAATATAAAATATTTTAATTGAAATTTTTAATTAACTGGCTAAACTGTTTATTAAAACAATTAATTTTTAAATAATATTGACTTTCATTATATGTAAATCCACTGTGAATATAAACACATTCCATTCAGTGATGTCAAAGTTACAGTTCCGGAACTAATTAGTTCTAGTTCCAGAACTAGAACTACGGAACTGGTAAATATATGGAACTAGCTTTGGATCTAGTTCTGGAACTAGTTCTTGGGGGTTATTTTTGACAAAATTTACTCGACGAAGTTTCGGGATTTTTAATATTGTTGTAAATTACCTGCAACGCGCTAAAAATGGAAGAAATCTGGCTGCTTGAGCTACAAAATTCTAAAAATGTTCGCCAGCGGCGCTTAAAAGGAAGAAATCTGGTAAATTGGTCTTCTGGTGATTGAGTATATTAAAAAGGTTATTACTAGAATATTAATTATTTATTTTTAAAATTAAATAAATTCCCTAAATTAGATGTAAAAATAAAAAGTACAGAGACGGCAAATTAGACTCAGACAAAAAATTTAGTATTTCAAAATTTATTTACATATTAAAGTAAATAATTTTATGGATTTTTATAAAAACAATTTTTTGAGTAAAACACAAAAATGCGCTCTCCTTTAATGTCTGATTTAGTAATTACCTAATATGTATACTTAAGTGCATATTTCATGTAAAAATTAAAAAGAAATATTAAGAAAGCAAATTAATTAAATTTAATTTTAAATAAATTAATTTACAAATAAATAAACAAATTATTAATGTGAGGTTGGACTGCGGATTGTGTCTGCAGATTTTACGCTATTTCTATTCTTATACATTCTTCCAAAAATCTGTAAATTTCAGCTTGAAGATTAAGAATTTTAAGTACTGCAAGATTTATTCTTTCCATTACTTCCGGGACAAATAATTAAATTTAAATGAGTTAGAATTTCAGCCTAATCTATGCATTACTGAATTAAGTATTTTTAATTGTTCATACTTTATCCTTTTATAAATTCATGAATTTAAGAATACAATTTCAAGATATGGAAATACAAATTTAAAATACAACTGCGAATTTAAAAAATACAATTGCGGATAGCAGATAGCGGACTTAGAAATTTTTTCGATAGCGAACAGCCCTGGAAACAAATAAAGATGACAAGTCCTTCTAAAAATGATAGATCAGAACAAAAGCATTTTTCATAAAAGTATAATTTAGAATTTAGAGAATATTTTGGTACCAAAAATTTTCATAGAGTGTTGGGAATAAAATAAAAAAAGTATTAGCAATTTTCATTGTCATTGAAGAAAGTTATGGCAAAAACAAAAGTTGCGGAAAATTTGCCACACTCTGTATTTTTTAATAGGTCCTCAAAAATTTAATAGCAAAGTACGAGAGCCCTTTTTTCCAATAATATTTTTTCGTAATTTTTATTTTCGTAATTCATAATTTTTCCCGATATTTTCGTAATCGTACTTCGTAACACAAAAACGCCGTAATTCGTAATCGTAATTCGTAATTACGATGCAACTCTGGTTGGTATAAGTACACGCTCATCTTTCCTTGCTTAGTCATTTTTCCTTCTCAATACAGTTTGTTTTGTTTTCCTTTCCTACCTGCAAAATCCTAGAATTAGGAGAAAATCTTCCCAATAGCCTTTCAAAATTTTCAAAATTTCGCCTGCGGCGCTAAGAAAAGAAGCAATCTTGCATTTGGTCTTCCAAAATTTTAAAAATTTTCGCCTGCGGCTTGGAAAATAAAGAAAGCTGGTATCCTAGTCTTCCAAATTCTCAAAATTTTCGCCTGCGGCGCTTAAAATGAAGAAAGTGGATTTGTATAGATATCGCAGGATTAACCTCAAAATCCCTCGATTTCTCTTAATCCCACAATCCCATCTCCTGCGCTCACCAAAGATGTAGAGTTTAAATGGTGCATTCTTTTCCTTACCGTTTCTTTTCTTTGATTGGTTGACATCTCTGCGCATCTACTTTGTGGAGTAAGTCATGAACTCATCTTCCATTAAAAAATAAATCAAAAATATTTTTTTGTAAATTTATAGATTAGAAAAATGAAAATTAAAATTATTTTTCTATTTTTCGTTTTAATTTATTTTACAAAAAATATCGGAGAAGGAAGTTCAAATAAAAGAGGAAAGGGGAGTAGTAGTTCATCAAGAAGTGGAGGAAATACTAATCAAGGAACTGAAGAACAACATCAACTATATAGGCAATATAGGGGACAGGATGATTCAACGAGTGGTATTGGAGGTGGAACAAATCACCCAAACATTACATCAGTTTCTTCTTTTGAACCTACTTCTGTTCATGAATCTTCACATCCACAACCAATTTCAAATGAATTCCAAGACCAACAATCACTTGTTGGGGATAATCCCTTTTATTACCACTCAATGTATCCATCTGTTATACCTCTTGATGATTTCGACACTCTTGGATATGATTTGGGCCAATTTTCAACAATGCATCCATTCCAAACACCTTTGTCTCCACAAAGTTACAATCAAGAGTCAGTGACGAGAGATGAAGATAAGCCGGAAAATCCTTCTTCGAAGCCGACAAAAAGTAACGTATTTACTTCTTGTTATAATTAGTTGTATATCCATGTTAATTTAGCAAAAGACTTAAAATATAAAATTCGTCTGCTAAATTCCTTTTAATTATGGAGTTTCCAATCTTCTGAAATATAAGATTTTTGCTTATAGCATTAAGAACGATCCATACGAGGGAGAAAATATTTTTGAAATAGGCTTATCCCTATCTTACATTGATTTTAGAGGTGTCGGGATCTAAACTTTGAATAAAAATATGGGCCTATTTTTTCTTAATATCGATGAATATGTTTGCTCTAATTTTTGTAGATTTTTCCTAATAATAGAAACTCGAAAAACCAAAGTGCGCTATAATTTTGTGGAACCTTTAAAGGTTGGGGGGGGGGGGGGCTCTCGAGAGAATTGTTGTAAATACTAAATTTTTTAAAAACTTAATTTATTTAAAAATATTAATCTAAAACTTTAAAAATGTAATTATTTTAGGTCAATATGGATTATACAACAAATATATTTCTGAATTTAATATAAATTCAGAAATATTTAAAGTAATTGATGATGGAGATGATTGTTGCTATGTTAAATGTAAAGAATGTGATAAAATTGTTGTTAAGAAAAATTATGATGGTGTGGATTATCAGGCATATAGAATAATTACAAATCATTATAAAAATTATCATGGAGGGTATGAAAGTGAAGGTAATTTTATGCATAATTAAAATTTGATAGACATACTATATTTAGAAAATAGAAAAGTTTTGGAACTTTGGTTAGAACAACTTGACCAAAAAGATAATTTTACAATACAAGAAAATACAAATAGACTTATTTGTAATGTTTGTTCAGCTCCAGTAAATTTTTTAATAATTTAATAGAATATACATATTAAATTATGTTCATGCTGTGGAAAAACTCATTGGGTGGGAGATGGAATAGAACCATCATTAAATAAGCCCTGACCGAAGCACCTGTGCCTCCATCCAACCCGATGATAAGTTATTTTTAGGATTGTTGGCTATTCTTGAAATTTTTTGCCAAAACTTAACCGTTTTTAGAAAAGTTTAAAAACCGGAAATTGTGAAAATGAGTGATTTTATTAAAAATTCCCACAAAATAAAACCGGTATTTGCATAAATATACCTGTTAATAACCGGTCGCCAACACCCCAGTTATTTCTATTCATTTTTGTTCATTCTGCAAATGCGGATATATGTAGTAACAGAACAATATTTATACATATATTTAAGTTAAAGCCAACATTTAAATGTGTTATTACTCGACATCTAGCTACGCCCAAACATCTACAAAATATTACAAGTAATGTTTTATTTATATTTTTTGTTTTAATAATTAAATTAAAATAATTAGACTATGAAGAAATATTAAAATCAATGGAAAATTTATTTAACGAAAATAAGCAATATTTCAAATTTGAGGGTAAGAAAGCGAAATGTACATTATGCAATTTGACGGTTTTTAATATTGAATTTATTATTAGTTTTTAAAAATTTTAGCTTGCTCAAAACCGCAAATCTAAACTATTACTACACATTGCAAGTAAACAACATCAAAAAAATTTTGAAGAGGGTAGTCAATTAACTTAATATTTTTTAATCGCTAACTAAGGAATTAATTCTTAATTAGCAATTTTATAAAAATTTTACATAGCTAGAATTTGTACTATTACGACTGTAAAAGGTATAGGTAGCTATTTAAATTTTTAGGTTGTGGACGATCAAAAAATGCCTGGATCTGTACTTTGTATCCAGATCCAGACCGATCACTAGTCCGGTTTACTGAATACGCTGGTTCGCACCAAGTCACCAATTAACCTTTTGCACTAGTTGAAGGAGAGAAATAGATATAGCCCAATATCTACTTATATTTATTTCTAAAAAATATTCAAATTATCGTTTCCTACTGATAAAATTGAAATATAATTTAAAAATTTAAATTATTTTAATTAAGCTAACCACAGAAATATACAAAAACAAGAACAACAACCTCAAGGATTTTCTAGTACTTATTATCCTTCTGGTTATCCTCCACATCTCTATAATACATCTGAAGAAGGTAATGAAACCCCTTTAAAATTTTAAATAATTAATTTTTAAGAATATCAAAGACAATTGACTACTCAAAATATTCCACATAATTACTATCAAGGTAAAATAATTTAAAGCTTTTTAAATAAATTGTAAATTTAATTAAGATCCTTCTCAAAATCAAGAATATTCTACAATCCAGTCAAAAGGACAATCTTCGACACAATCAAAAGGCAAAGGAAAAGAAAAAAATGAAGATTTTGAAGAAAAAACTGGAAAAAGGGCATAAATTTTTAGTTTATAATTTAACTATTTAAAAATTATTTTATCACCCATAATTTTTTTATTTTTGGCGAAAATCATTTCCTTTTGTAGGGGGAGGGCTTTTATTTTATAACTAAAGATTGGTAAAAACTGTAAATTTTAACAATTTTATATCATTAACTTTAATCATTTCCATTTATGTTTAAATTTTCTAATTTTATTTTGTAATTTTTTTAAATTCAAAAATTTTCAAACAAAATTCTTTTTATTTAAACCATTAATTTTATTCATGATTTTATTTGTTTTTAATTAATTGAATTTTATTTAAATTTAATTAATTAAACTATGATATTTTTTAATTTCTTGAAAAAATATAAAATATTTTAATTGAAATTTTTAATTAACTGGCTAAACTATTTATTAAAACAATTAATTTTTAAATAATATCAACTTTCATTATGCAGGGAATATAAACACATTCCATTTATTCAAATATAATCCTACATAATCACAAGTTTATCCACAATTATAAATAAAAGTAAAACAATTCCAAAGACATTTGGAATAAATTTTTAAAATGTTGTAGAATTAATACACAAAAAACTAGAAAGCCACATCCAAATTTCAGTTCGAAAAACCCAAAAAATAGGGGGTGCTACATAAATATATCAGAAATAACCTTTAAAAAATTTTTTAATCTTTCTTTATCTTTTTCTGTTTAATTTTTAATTTCACATTTTTCTGCTTGATTTTTGTTTTTTGGATAAACATTAATTCGTTGCTGACAAAATGGGCATGTTCTTATGCGCTGAAAATAATTTAGAATTTATTTAATTGAAATAAATTGATTTTAATCAAAATTTAAATTAATTTACTATAGGTTCGTCGTCATCATCTATTTCGGTGCCATCAACAGTATCATGAATTTTTTTATCGAACCTATTTTAATTATATAGAAATAATTTATAAAAAATAGTAATTATGTAGTTAAGGGAGACAAATCCATCTTAGAGAAAGGCAAATGAATGGGATAAAACTAGACCTAAAAGTCTCCGAAACACGGTTATTGCTATTACCCATTCCAACATCCACTTCCCAACATCTCCACCTACATATTCATGACTTTTATTTGAATAGCACCCCGATCTGGAGCATGGGTGTCGGGTTTCGGAGTTGCCGGTGTAGAGTCTTCAGGTCTGGGTTTTTGCCAAAAAATAGTCGGGGGTCGGGGTTTTGGGGGACGGGTCTCCCTAATTTTTATTGTTGCTTTATCAATTAAATTGTCGTCTCTACTATATTATTATTCTAAAATTCTTCAGATATCTCTGGTTCTATCTAAAGTACTTTTTTTTCTTTATCGAACACAAATAAATAAAATGTGAAACAATAAAATAAAAAACTCCTGGATCACAGGGATTACTTACGTAGATAGTAACTTATACAAATAAAATATGTGTTATAATAAGACAGTTTTTTAAATCTTACCAAGGTTCAATACAATTCTTGTGGAATACATGCTGAAAGGTTTTATTAATTAAAATCTTTAAATATATTTTGTTAAAATACTTTGCAATGAATTATTTGTATTAGATTCTCGCCGTTATGTAATTCATCGTAACAAATACTACATTCATTGTCATATTTATAATTTTCAAGAAATTTAACTTTAAAATTTTTTACAGCTTTAAATATATAAATTTATTTAATTTTAAAATAAAAATATTTTTACATATTGGAAATTTTTTGTAAAATAATTGGGCTGGATTGAAACGATTGTATAAATTATCAAAAGTTACAAATTTGCTAGAAGAATCTGTAGCAATTTTCACGACGCTAAGAAATTTTAAAAATTATTTACATAAAAAGTTTATAATTTAGAATTATTGGAATTTAAATAATTAATCTTCTTTTTTTAACAATATCCTTCCTTACCTTTTTTAGCTTTACTAATTAAAATTTAATTAATTAAAAATCAATTCTATATATTAAGAAAGAGAAAGAGAGGGGTATATGAAGAAATCAATGTCTCGTAAATTCTGACAGCCTTGAGATGGAGTTATGAAAGGGAGGAAAGGCTTTTTCTCCCCTATGCGTTTTCAATATTCAGGTGCCCGTATCTCGGTCCAATGTTGGCGGTCCCGGATATCAGAAACCGAAAAAGATCGGATAATCGAAAATTCCTAAATATGTAGGAAGCAATCTGAACCTTTGGCTTTCCAAAATTCCCAAAATTTCCACCTAAGACACTGATAAAGGAAGAAAGTTGTGTTTACAACTTAAAAATATTGAGCGATTTGGAAATATATTGAGTAATTAAGGGGTCAAGAGGGGTTGAGGAATATCGGTGGATTCGCAGTATAGAAGTAAGGATGTGGATCTGTAGGGTTAAGTCATGAAAGAACAATTAAGTTGTAGCAGGATTAAGGTGAATATATAGACAATATCCTTCCTTCCTTGCCTTTTTTTAGTTTTTAAAATTTTATTGCATTTTTCTAAATCTTCAATAAATTCTTCATTTATCTGATTTTCTTTAAGCATTCCCCTCTTCCATCTAGAAAACATAACAAGAGATTCTTCTCCAAAACAAATTTTGTAATTATTTCGAATTGCTTCAAAATCATCTTCAATTAAATCATCTACTGGTTTTCCACCCATATAAGCCGGTCCAAAATGTTTAAACAAAAAATTAGCCAAACAAAAAGATTGCTCTTCTATAGAAAATTAATTTTTTTATTTTTAAAATTAAAAAATTACCCAATTTTTTCTGATAATTTTCAGATAAAATTAAATATTTATTTTTTATTTTATCAAAAATATTTTTAACTTCCAAAACATTTTCTCTTTGATCAACCAATTTTTTATTTTTTCTAAAACAATTTTTTGTGTATTTAGCCCCCATAATTTTTCCCATTTCTTTTCTATTAATTTTAATTTCTTTCGAAATATTTTCTGAAATTCCTCGTTGAATTTTCCATTCTCCGTTTATCTTTTCGGCAAAAATTTCTGTCTGAAGATTTTTTCCAATCAAAAGATAATCGGCAACACAATTAATTTGTTTAGAAAACAATGAAGAATCACAACAAATTAATTTTTTAAAAATAAAAATTAGCAAAAACAGGTAAATTAACTTCATTTTTTTAAAATTTAAAATGAATGTTAGACTTTGCCGAGAGAAAAAAATTTCTTAATGCCTTATTGGCTGGCATTGATTAATCGACTAATGATTTTTAAATTTTTTTATTAAAGTGAAAGGGCTTATTGAATTTAATTTTTTTATTAATTTTAAATAATATTTAAATTAAATGTTTATTTAATTAAACATAAAATGAAGGACAAAAATATAGAGGCAAGTCTTGTAACAAAGTATACCCTGTCAAAAAATATACCTATCAATTAACATAAAACTTGAACCTTCAAAAACCTTTGAACAGGTAAAAAAGCCTTTTAAAAAGATATAGAATTTTTTCCATTTGTATGTTTTTGTAAATTTGCGGTTCTATCTAAATTTCTCATTTATTCACTGAAATCTTGGCTGAGGGTTACCTTATTTTATATTTAACTCAAATGATACACAAAGATAAATTTATCAACAAGTTAAAAGCTAGTTTAGTTAAATATGGTGTAATAATAAATAAATACAAACGGATTTATAAAAGGAGGGTGGGAATTGAGAAAAATTATAGATATGTTTTAAAGGAAAGGTTTAAAAATAAATAGTGAAGAGTTTTTTGGAAACTTTTTTGGAAAATGTTTTGATAATCGCTTAAGAACGGATCATTATAAGACAACTAATATGCTAATTAGGAAGCACAGTTTGTAATTGAGAACACCCTACGAGAGGATCGAAAAATAGACACCCACGTGCTTCAATTAAAGCATAAAACCTTCTTTAAAAAAGGAAGGCTTAAAAACAAAAATTGAAAAGTTAACAATCAGTAAATATAAAAATATTTAAAAAATACCCTTAAATATAAGATAATAAATGTAAAATGTTTATCACTTAAATTGACTAAAAATATCAGCTAGTTTCGTTGTATAATTTTTAAAACAAATGTAGTAAATTCGGCAAATTCAATGAAATCTCCAATAATTTGAGATTATTTTAAAAATTAGTTTATAATTTTGCTAATTATAAATCTTTTTTGTGAAAATTACCAGGTAAAAAATTAAAAAATAACCCTTACATTTTTTAAATTTTAGAACTTTAAAAATCTAATTGAAATTCTAAAATATTTACAAAATATGTATTTACAACTCCACAAAACTTTTCTTACTTTATGAACTGCTTGTTCCTTCAATTTTTATTTCTTTACGACAAATTGGACACATTTTTCGCTTTTAAATAAATTTATTATTTAAATATTTTATTTAAATTTATTAATATAAAAAATACTTCAATCAACCCAATCTCATTTTCATGTTTAGTATAAAACCTTTCATTAAATTAATTTATATTAAATACAAAATTAATATTTTATTACCAATTTATAATGCAAAGCTCATGAAATTCATGCTAAAATAATTTAAAAGTTGGAAAATGAATCGGAAAAAATAAATATGTAATAACAAGGATTGGGCAGGATCAGATAAAAATATTTGTATTTTCATAAAAAAATACTAAAATATTTTTATTTTAAATTTTTACAAACTTTGCATGATAATCTCCGTTTAAAAGTTCCAATTTCAAATTTTTCAAGACAAATACTACATTCAACATCTTCTGTCTCTACTTTTATATTCTTAGCTGTAATTTAAAAAAAACTTTTATTATCAAAATTAATTTAAAATACTTACAATCCACAATTTTAGGTATTTTTAAAAATAAATTATCCGACGACAAATGTTTATATATTTTAAAAAAAATATTTTTATCACTGAAATTTTGAAAATTTTTTCTTTCTAAAAAATTAAAATGCTTGCTTTGTTTTTACATCAAGAATTTCATTACATTTATTTAATTCTTTATATTCTTTTGTATTTTTCTTAAAATTCATTTTCAAATCACAAAATTCCTTTTTAAAATATATCCATTTATAAATTTTATCATTCTCTCCAAATTTATAATAATTAAATATATATTCTTCTAGTAAATAATCTTTGTTATATCCAACTATTTTAAGGAGAAAAATTGTCAAACAAGAAGCTTGTTTTTTAAAATTGGGTAAATTTAATTTTTAATTAAAATATTTACCCAATTTCATTTGATAAATTTTTGATAAAATTAAATCTTTATTTTCCGTTTTAATTAAAAATTTTCCAAAAACATTTTTCCGAATCAATCCATTATTTTTAAAACATTCATTTGTGTATTTAGCTCCCATAATTTTTTTCATTTCATTTTTATTTACTTTAATATTTTTAGCGAACATTTTCGAAATCCCTTGCTGAATTTTCCATTCATCCTCGATTTTTTGAACAATAGGTTTTGTTTTGATATTCTTAGAAAGCAAAAGATAATCGGCAACACAATTAAATTGATCTAGGAAAAAGTTACATATTTTGGATATTTTAATAGAGTTAAATTTAGACAAAATTAAGGACAATTTTTAATTCGAAAATGGGTAAAACTTGATTTAAGGGCCCAGACTCCTATTTAGTTCATATATGTCATTCAAAGAGCTCTCAGTGCTGAAACAAGCACTGAGGGGGATCTTAAACATTGGGGGCTTATAACTCGGTCCACAGTACCATTAAGCAAAGATGGTTCAAATTTCACAACTAAAGTAGGGTATAATCTACCCGTCTACAAATTCCATCCCGAAGTCCCACGGACACCTCTCTCCTTTGTCAACGCTCAGACCAGAATCCCTCAAAGCAAGTTTTTCCTAAAAATATTTAATTATCCTCACCAAAATCTTGATATTCATCCGATAAAATTAAATATTCTTTCTTAATATTTTTAACAAGATATTCAACAACTAAAACTTTTTTAAAAGTATTTTCGTCTTCTTCTACTACAATAACAAATTCTTTGTTTTCTTCAAAACAAAAATTATTTCCTTCATAAGATTCTCTCATTTTATTTTCTTCAATTTCGAAACTTTTGACCAAATTTTTTGGAATTCCTCTAATAACTTTCACTTCTTTACCGATTTTTTCAATAAAATTTTCTGTCGGAAGATTTTTTCCAATCAAAAGATAATCGGCAACACAATTAATTTGTTTAGAAGATAACTCAGAATTACAATAAATTAATTTTTTAAAAATAAAAATTAGCAGAAAAAGGTAAATTAACTTCATTTTTTTAAATTTAAAATGAATGTTAGTTGCCGAGAGAAAAATTTACAGTGAATCAATTATTGGCAAAAAAATTTTCTGAATGCTTTATTGGCATTAACGATTGTTAAAGCAATTGAATTATCGAATTTAATTTTTTTATTGATTTTAAATTTTGCATAAATATTTAAAATTAAACATTTATTTAAACATTAATTAATCCTTTACCAATTAACATAAACTTAAACAGCCAAAAAGGTTTAAAAAGATAAAAAAAGCCTTTTAAAACAAAGACAAAATCTCTTGCTATTTAATAAATTCTTCATTAATAAAACTAAAAATTTTTGTTTAAATTTTACATTTAAAAGGAAGTAAATAAAGAGGAGTTTTAGAAAAATGATATATGTATTTAATAAATTTTCAATATTTATTTAAATAAAGGACAATTCGAACTTTTAATTAAATCTCTTAAAAAAGTGAAATATCATCAAATTAAAATTATTTGGATAAATATAAGGTTGAATACAAACGAGTTATAGTAAAATATTGGGAATTGAGTAAAAATTAGAAAATAAATTGGGGAATATTTGAAAGTAAATTTTTGAATTTAATATACCGTATTTCCTAAAATAATACTCCCCCCTGAATTAGTACTCCCCCCTTAAATAATACTCCCCTTCGGAGGAGGGTTGAAAAATAGTACTCCCCCCTTAAATAGTACTCCCCTAAAATAGTACTCCCCCCTAAAATATTTTTTTCCTATATTTAAAAAAAATATAGTAGACTCAATGAATTATTTTATTGAAATTTATTTATTTATTTTATTTATTCTACATAAGTAGGTTGTCGGTTTCACTTGATTCTTCGATAACCGAAACCGAACAAGTTTCGGTTACCGAAAACGAACCGAAATTTTAACCTAAAATTTGTCGACGATTAAAGAGATATATTGTGATTAGTTGGTGGGATAAAAGTGGATTTGAGGATATAAGTGATTATATCGGGTGATAAAATGTGTTCTGGATTGATAAGTGGGGTCTAAAAAATATCATTGCATTATGGTTTCATAAACGAATTTGAGGGAATAATGAAGGATGAGTCATATTAGGCGATTTTGGTTGATTAAGAGTGATAAAGATATGAAATTTAATAATAAATCCTCCTTAATCCACAGATATTTTTTCGTTACCTCTAATCAAAAATACCCAGACATCCAAACACTGATATCCAACTTATCTCATTTGATCCCTGGTGCCCAAATATGGATATCATATAATTCGTAGGGATATTGGAAGAACAAAAGGAATATGAAAGATATCGGTGATTAATGCTGATAAATCCTTAGACACAGAGATTAGGACATCTCTAGACACAGGATTACACTAGACACAGGTAATCACTATACACAGGAGATTAGGTAATCTCCTGATAAATCCCCTTGAATGATGTCTAGGGGATTTTACGCATATCAAGTGTATAAATGTGTTCGGGAGTTCAAGATGGACGTAGAGTGTAAATTTAGATATCTAGTCTTAATCGCTTAAATCCCTTTATATCCCTCGATATCACTCCAAATCCACTAATCGAATCAAATCTTCCTGATCCGGCATTTTTAAATAACAATCTCTAATTCTAACATTTAGAATTTTAAAATAAATTTTCCTATAATAAATCATGGAGGAGGGTTGAAAAATAGTACTCCCCCCTCAATTAGTACTCCCCCCTTAAATAGTACTCCCCTTTGGAGGAGGGTTGAAAAATAGTACTCCCGGGAGTACTATTTTAGGAAATACGGTATGTATTTTAGATAAAATAAAAAAAATATTGCTAGCGATTAAAAAAAGTTTACAATCAGTAAAAAAGAGTAGAAGAAACTAGTGATCTAGAATTTCGTATCGTACGGAATCCCGATAAATGCCGGAAAATACGGCCGTAGTACGAGACAGTCGTCCGATCACTAGAAAAAAACATAAAATATACAAGATCGAATAATTTTAATTAATGTTTTAGCTTCTGATTTAACAATTTTTCACATTAAATTTTAGTAAAATATCCTTTAAAAATAATTAAATATTTTTTAAATATGCAAAAATAATTACTTTTTATTTGCTTAATTATTTTATTTTCTGATTTTTCATTTTTATTTTTTAATTCATTTTTAAGATTATTTTCTATTTTAGATTCTTGTTGAATTAAAATAATATTGTTACAGACTGGACATTTGTTAGTCTATTTTAAATTTAAAAATTAATTAAAATTTAATTTTTAACAAAATAAAATATTACAATTATCCCAATGTCCTTTAGTAAATATCCATTATTTTCTTTATTTTTGTTAATCCTGTTTTAATTTGAGAAAATAATAAAAAAAAATTTTAAAAATATTTTATAACAAATCGCCCTCCCTCAAATAATTACCCCCACTTTTATTAATTGCCCCATCCAGAGATAGATTGGAACAATAATTACACTTGTATTAATGACAATGGGCATTTACTGTTTCAAACCAAACTGGAGGAAGTTATTTTAAGGATGGCAAATACCCGAGCATATACGGGATACTCATAATTTAAAATCCCATAAAACCTTAAATTTTTACCAATAATCAAAGCAATTTTTGTGGAACAAATGCTAAAAATTGGAAATTTAAAAATTTATTTTATTTAATTAATTACTTTGCATGCGTTTACTTTAATTATTTCTTCTCCCTTCTCAAACTCTAACGAGCAATAGTTACATATATCTTCATAACTTACTTTGATTGTAAGATTTTCTATAGCTTAAATTTTGATTTAATAAATTATTTTTATACAAAAAATTTTAAATGAGAGGTGAGAAAATAAAGAAAACTTTGAATAAGGCTAGCCAAGTATAAATGAAAAATCTAAAAATTTTCAGTCTTTAACTGACTTTTTAATTCCAAATAAATACAAAAAATAATTAGACTTACATTTCGGAATTTTGTCAAAATAAAATTGAAATGGGTCAAAACGTCTATATATTTTATTGAAATTGACAGACTTTTGATTATTCTCAACAGTTATTTTCACACTTAAAATATTAATTTGAAATAAAAATTAGAAATATTTTTTTGATTTTGTAATTTTAATATTATTTAATATTATATTTTTTGTTCATTAATTAGGTTATTTGGGTGTTTGGGTATAAAATTATTTGGATGTAAACAAGAAAAATACAAATTATGGACAGCCTAATATTTTACTTTATTTTAGTTTGTTTAGCTATTTCAACAATAATTTTTAGGAAACAAATTTTTTCACCGTCAAAATAGCTTTATTTTACAAAAATTGATTTAATTTTTAAATAAATTTTTATTTAAAATACTAATTAATTTCCAAACCTCTCATAAACTTTCAAAATTTCATTACATTTATTTAATTCAATAAATTCTTCAGTTCCTTTTTCAAACTTCAAATCTAATTTAAAATCTTTTGGCAATTTTGATTTTTGCCAATTCCAAAAGAAAACTTTATTTGAAAAAATTTTGAAATAATTATTTATTGCGTCATTTTCTGTTTTTATTTTGTTTGGAATTGAATTTTGAAATAAATGATTTGCCCCAAAATGTTTAAACAAAAAATTAGCCAAACAAAAAGATTGCTTTTCTATAGAAAATTAATTTTATTTTTTATTATTTTTAAATTTATTCACACCACATTTTCATTTTTTTCCTTCTTTCTTATAAATATTACAAAAGGTTTAAATACACTGAAGGATTAAATTAAGGTAAATGTTTTAACAGAAGCACAGGGATTTTAATTTTAATGAGCCCATTGAGTTGCTAGTAGGACATCCATTGTAGATGTTCATGCTTTGGAAAAATTAATTGGATGGGAGATGGAATAGAACCTTCACGGAAAGAGCCCAAACCAAAGCATAGCCGAGTGCAGCTATTTTGAATGCTACCTTGGATCCAAAATAAAACTTCTCGGAAAACCCACGGACATCCCAGTAGAACAAGCTCTGTTGTTTTTTAAAATTTTATGAGAATATATTCCTTTACCCAACTGTACTTTTTTAGAGAAAGGAGAAATAAAGTAAAATGTGAAGCGGATAAACGTATAATATAGCATGTACTTTATTTTTTAATTAAAAATTACCCAATTTTATTTGATAATTTTCAGATAAAATTAAATATTTATTTTTTATTTTATCAAAAATATTTTTAACTTCCAAAACATTCCCATCTTGATTAACAAACTTTTTATTTAATTTAAAACATTCATTTGTGTATTTAGCCCCCATAATTTTTTTCATTTTATTTTTATTTATTTTAATATTTTTGGAAATATCTCTTGAAATTCCTCTTTGAATTTTCCATCCTTTCCAATTTTTCTTAGCAAAAATTTCTGTTTGAATATTTTCTCCAATCAAAAGATAATCGGCAACACAATTAATTTTTTTAGAATTTAAACATTTAATTAAAATATAAAATAATATAATTTTATATTTTAATCTCATTTTTTTCTATTTAAAAATTAAATAATGGAAAGCTTCTCTAAAATTTAAATTTTAATTTTGATTAATTAAATATTTAAGGGCATCTATTCTATTTAACAAAAGGCCTGTCTAACATAGACGATTGAATGGGGAATTAAAATTTAATTATTGATTTAATGATTGTAAATTTATTTTAATAGACAATTAATTTAAAAGGAAATTTTTGTTAAAATATTCTGAAGAAGGCGGAAGCGGAAACGGAAAAAAATGTGATGTGAAAATAAAAGTTTCTTCTAAATTTTTAATGGTCTTAATAAAGTGCCAAACCAGAAAAGCCTTATATCCGATATCCAAACCGATCTATGCCAATACTATGCAACAAAATTTTTATTAAAGTAATAAGGATTGTTCAGTAGCTCATTCTTGCGATTATTGGGTGTAATCATTTTGATATGTTTCAACTTACTTAAAATTTAAAACTATATAGAAAAGTGGCCAAATCTATAGTGGGAACTATCATAAGCATTGGTTATTAACCGCTCAATCATTCAACAACCAATTCTTTATTTACTGAGTTTATGGGTGAAAATAAATCAAAATTATCTTGTAATTTTTTTAAATTCCAATAGTATTTGATAGTTTAAGAAAAGAGTAATTTCCAGAAATGATTGAGTTAATAGGGAGATTAATTTGATTCAGGATTGATTTCCAAACAATGATTCGTTGAAGTTTTGATTAGAGTTGCGCGAGATCGATATCTCGACCGAGACCGAGACGAGAATCTCGGTCATTTTCCAATCTCGGTCTCGGTTTTGCCGAGACGAGACAACCTAACCGAGACGAGATTCTCGGTAGTTAATCTCGCCGAGATCCGAGATCAGTATACACCCCTAAAGATTGACCTTCTTGAGATTTATTTTTACAGTTTTGCCTACATTTAGGCGAATAAGGGACTTTCTAAAAAAAGATAATAAAATTCCTTCAATTTTGGATAATTTTGTTAAATGTTTAATTGATTCTATGGATACAAGGGTCGAAAAGTTAGTCGGAAATAAACTGCGAAGGATAAGTTGATTCGATGGTCCACCCATCTCTGCCTCGTTAGTAAGCTTGGAATGTTTATTTAGCAAGGCTGGGTTATTTTTTGGTAATGCACTTAGGAATCGGTATATTTAATCGGTATATATATTTACTTAAATTTTTATAATTAAGTCTTTCTGTAGAAATGTTGGAAAAAATTCTAGTTGTAAAGGCAAATATGGATAAACTGTTGATTGGTCCACAAACTGAAATTGATTCTGATGAAACAGATGATTTTGATGATGATTTAGATGATATTTAATTAATTTGGATGGGTTTTGGTCAATAAAAAAAGTTTTGAAAAATATTGGATTATCTCGAAGCTCGATATCGGTCTCGGGTCAAATTTTGCATCTCGGTCTCGGTCTCGGTTATGCGAGTCTCGGTCAATCTCGGTCTCGGATTTTTTCTAAAATCTCGATCTCGCGCAACTCTAGTTTTGATTGATAAATAGTACCGAAAATTTTATTTATAAAAAATAAAGCGGTCGTTTCTATTTAGTTGATTAGATTTTAAAAAATTAGATTTTAAAAATTAAAAATATTAAATACAGCTTTTCTTATAGTTTTAAATTTTAATTAAGTTAAAACATTAAAAAGATAACATTCAATAATCGTAATAATTATTGGATGATTTTTAAAAATTTAATTAAAATTAAAAATCTCAGTTTTTTACAATAGTGGCCCTTTGAAAGGAAATTAAAAAATAGAGCGGAATGCAGCTCTTTTAGAGAAAATACGGCATTTTATATCTAGGACCGTTAAAGCTGCTATCAATTAGAAGGGTTAGGATTAGTATATAAAATGTTTAATAAATTTATCACATTGAAAAAAACTTTTACAATATATAAATAGTAGATATGTTTTTTTACAAGTTATATAAAATAAAACATTAATTTCATCTCTTTGTTCAAATTCTAGAACAATGAAAACGTAAAAACTTCGGCCTTCCATTTAAAAAATAAACATTTTAAAACGTTATGAAATTTGTACATTTTTAGGCAAAACATCAATCACTTTTCCCTTAAAAAACTCTGAAATTATAAACATAAGTCTAATTAGAGATCGGAATGGAAGGGACGTACGAGAATCGAGATCTCGATAAATCTCGATAAACTCGGATTTTTGATCGAGATTTCGTCTTGATTCGGTCTCTAATTCTAATTATTTTTCAAAAATTTTAAATTTTGAGTAAATTTAGATGATTTTAATTTAATTAAAATTATTCTTCAAAGGTTATTTTAGGTAAATATATAGAATATATTTAATTTAAAATTTTCTTTACTTTTAAGGGTTGTTTGTTTCTTCAATTTCTATTTGTTTACGACAAAGTGGGCAAGCTTTTGTATTCTGTTAAATAAATTTAATATTTAAATATTTATTATTAATATAAAAATACCTTAAAAGAACCGATCTCATCCGCTTCTTTTGTATAAAACCTTTTTAATTTAAATTAATTTAAATACAAAATAATTATTATTACCATTTTATAATGCAAAATTCATGAAATTTGTGCTAAAATAATTTAGAGTAAATTTAGTTAGGACAATAATTGAATAAACGACGTCAAGACAGTTAAAAAATAACAAAATAAAGAGTTTAGCAAAAGCCTAGCCACTGAGCAGGATTGAACCTGCGGCCTCCTGACAAATATGGCTAGGAGCTTTCGCTCCCCATATACAGGAGCTCTACCACTGAGCTATCGGGACACCGACTAATGCTTTCTTTTATCCTGTTAGACAAGCTCTTCTAAACAAACGGCAATAAAATAACAGGAGGACAAAATTAAACAAAAAATATTTAAAAACTTCAACGAACCCCGCATTCTAATTTCTGTGCAGATTCTCTAATTTCAAATTCTGTAGAACAAACAACACATTCAACATCTTTTTCCTCTATATTTACAGCTATATTTTTAAAAAATTAATTAATGTCAATTAATTTCTACTTACAATCACCAATTTTTGGAATTTTGTTTAAAAAGAAATTCTTTTGAAAGAAATGACTGTATATCTTTGAAAAAAGATTTTTGGTTCTAAAATTCAAACAAATTTTTTTTTATAATTTCAAAATTAAAATTCTTGCTTAGTTTTTGTGTTAAGAATTTCATTGCATTTATTTAATTCTTTATATTCTTTTGTATTTTCCTTAAAATTCACGTCCTCATAACTAAATTCTTCGGGTAAATTATCCCATCTATAAACTTTATTAAGCTCTTTAATTGGAAGTTTATAATGATTATATATTGCATCAATCTGGTTAGATATCTCCTTTGGTGCTTCGTATTCAATTAAATATTCTTTGTTAAATCCGAATATTTTTAAGAGAAAAAATGCCAAACAAGAAGACTGTTTTTCTTTAAAATTATAGAAAAAATTCTGTCATATGTCCCTGAAACCGATTCGGACAAACGATATGTCACTCGATGGGTCAGTCCCGAAGCACTCAACTCGCCGAGCTCTTTCGAATGACATATCTTTTGTCCAAATCGGTTTCCGGGACGTATGACAGAATTTTGCCTCATTAAATTAATTTTTTAAATTAAAATTTACCCAATTTCTTTTGATAAATTTTTGATAAAATTAAATATTTATTTTCCATTTTATTTAAAATATTTTTAACTTCCAAAACTTTCTCGTTTTTATTAACCAATCCATTCAGTTTAAAACATTCATTTGCGTATTTAACCCCCATAATTTTTTCCATTTCTTTTTTATTTATTTTAATATCCTTTACACTTTCTAAAATACCTTGTTGAATTTTCCATTCATCGCCGATTTTTTTACCAAAAGGTTTTGTTTGGGTATTTTTAGAAAGCAAAAGAAAATCGGCAACACAATTAAATTGATCTAGGAAAAATATTTTCTCGGATATCAAAATTAAGGACAATTTTTGATTCAAGATAGGTAACGGACTCCAACTTAGTCCATATAGTATGTCATTCGAAACAACACTCAGAACTGAGTCGAATAACACCAAACTTAACGTGATTGAACAAGTTTTGACAAGGGAAAGACCCCTTAGATTAAGTCTCCGCGAAACAGATTTTGCCGCTGTGGAGAAATCCAGCAGACATGCCCACCTCGCACTTTCGAATGATATGTACCGTATTTACTAAAGATAATTACCCTGGGAATCATTGTTTCAATCTCTCGCTAGAGGGGGATTAATAGGCAGGATAATTATTTAAGGGAGGGACTTTAAGTTTTTACGGTATATCGACCGAATCAGATTCTGGTCCCACAAAGCAAGTTTTTCCTAAAAATATTTAATTATTCTTACCAAAATCTTGATATTCATCCGACAAAATTAAATATTTTTTCTTAATATTTTTAACAAGATATTTAACAACTAAAACTTTTTTTGAAGTATTTTCATCTTCAATAACAAATTCTTTGTTTTCTTCAAAACAAAAATTATCCTCTTCATAAAATTCTTTCATTTCATTTTCTTCAATTTTAAAATTTTTAACCAATTTTTTTGGAATTCCTCTAATAACTTTCACTTCCTTACCAACTTTTTCAATAAAATTTTCAGCTTGAAGATTTCTTTCAATCAAAAGATAATCGGCAACACAATTAATTTGTTTATCACTAATATTATTAGTAATTTGTTTTTCATTCCCAAAACATGAAAGACTAGACAAACAAGTTGATTGTTTTAAGGGAAAAAATAAAAGAAATGTATAAATCCAATACATTTTCTCTAACTAATTAAAAATAAAATTTTAATGTCTATATAAAATAAATTATTTCGAATTTTAATTTAATAAATTAATCAGTCATTTTCCATTGTTTAATATATGAAGACGTGTTAATAGATTTTACTTCCTTATTAAAAACCTTCACCCCTCCCACATACGTCGAAAAATCAATATGAAAAATTTTTAAATTGAAAAACCAGAATCGAAAACGGCAATGTTAAAATGTTTGTTGCATGTTTTAAGCTTATGCAAAAAACCCAACAAAGCTTAAGAAATTTTAACAGATGTCCAGTCCAATTTTTGGTTATTATTTATTAATACTCCGAGTAAATATAGCAGAAATCACAGGCTTTCTTTGAATTTTTATGATTTTTATTTGCTTTGTTTTTCCAATTTTATCTGCTAAATTAAGACTTTTTAAAAGATAAATTAAAAGACTTTTTATTTGTCAGCAAATCTATAGAGAAACACAAGATTTATGTATTGTTAGAAGGGTATTTTTAAAGATTTTAAGACAGAGTTGCTATAAACTATTTAGTTAATTAGAAACGAAAAATATTTTGCTTTTTAAAAAACTAAAAAGACCATTAAAGGAATATTTTCCAATATATTTAAAGATTTTCTTTAAACTTTAATAACAACTCTGTTTTTACAACAAAAAGAGGATTTAATCAATTGCCTAAAATGTTAAAAGAAAATTTTACGGAAATTTAATTCTACTAAAATCATTGTTTTCTTAACTAAAAATTTTTTAAATCAAAATTCAATAGGACAAACATATATTTTCCTTATTTATCCTCCAAACTATCAATAATAAGTTTCACGCTCAACCCATCCTTTTGGATAACGACGAATCAAATAACGGCGAAATTCATCGTAAACAAAAATGAGTATCGAAAAGGGGATTGCCGGGAACCACCAAGTAAATCTTTAAATGACCACATTAATTCGTTTAAACAGAAGGAATAATCTAACTCACCTAAGTCCATACATGCGAAGGCCCTGATCTGTTCCAGGAAGGTAGCAGAGAAGAGCAGCAAGTACAGTCTCAAAAACTAATCCAAAATTCAAAATCCAATTAGACATTCCCTGCTGAACAATTGAATTTCGGCGGGTTTTAGAAATTATAAGATCAGCCCATTGGACAATAACGATGGAGACAAAATAGGCAGTTTGACATGTATGTTCCAAAATTTTTCGGTTTGCATAGGTCTAAAAATAAAAATTGTTTAAATATTAAAAAATTAAATTTTTTACCCATTCTTGTCCATAGCTATCCAAAACATTATTTATTGCACGCGAATCCCATTCAGCGCGGAGTTGGAACAAATCAAGAGGCATAAATCCATTGTCAGCCATAATCCAAAAGTACTTAAAATTAATTTTTTAATGTTTAATGATTAATTTAAAATTACAGAAAAGAATCCAGCAGATGCCTGTATCATTCCAATTTGACCATAAGCTAAAGAAATTAAACGTTCATTAACAAGTTTGTCTCGGAAAGGATCGCGAGGTTGACGCTTCATTATGTCAGACTCTGACTCTTCATAAGCCAAGCTAATTGCTGGTACCTTTGTTAAAAAAATTTATTTTTCTAAATATAAAATAACCATATCCGTCCCCAAATCAATGCAAAGAATTGTAACTGTTCCCAATGGTAATGGAATTCCAAGAATAATATGAACGAGAAATGGAGAAATTTCTGGGATGTTTGAAGTAAGTGTATAAGCAATCGACTTCTTCAAATTATCAAAAATTAAACGTCCTTCCTCAACGCCAGTAACAATCGACTAAATTTTTTAATATTTTAAAAATCTAAAAAAATTACAGCAAAATTATCGTCCAACAGAATCATGTCCGCCGCTTGTTTTGAAACATCAGAGCCAGCAATGCCTGATTTTAATTTTTTTAAAATCTCTGAAAATAAAAACAAACCCATAGCAACACCAATATCTGCTTTTTTCAATGCAGGAGAGTCATTAACACCATCCCCAGTAACTGCAACAATCTGCCCGCTACGTTGGAATCCTTCAACAATCATCAACTTTTGTTGAGGCGATGTTCGAGCAAACACAATTTCAGAATGTTCAGCAATAATCTCGTTAAGCTGATCCTCAGTCCTATAAAATATTAAAATTTAATTTAAAAAATGATGAAAATAAACATTTCTCTCAAATCAGATCCATGAACAACAATAGCTTTTGCCTCTCTAAAATAAACAATTTTAAATAGAATCATATCAAGCTTTATCAAAAAACCTAGGATTAACTTGTGTAACTGGGATTCCTTTACGAATAGCAATATCCTCGACAGTCTCAGTTTCTGGGGAAATAATTCCAACAGATTTGGCTATCGCTTTTGCAGTAATTGGATGATCACCAGTAACCATAACAACCTGAATTTATGAAATTAAAAAACAATTGCTAAATTAAACTTTAATTCCAGCACTACGACATTTTGCAACAGCATCGGGTACAGCCGCTCGAGGAGGATCAATCATTGAAATAAGCCCTAGGAAGCAGAGACCATCAATGGGAAAGTTTGGATTATCAGTATCAAATTTAAAGTCCTAAAAAAACATAAAAATCATTATTGATTTATAGTTTCCCCAACCTTTGGATATTTCTCTTTATCTAGAACAGAATCACAAAAACCAAGAACTCTTTCGCCCATCCCTCCCAATTCCATATAAGCAATTTCAAATGTTTCTTTTAATTTATCATCAAGTTGACGGATCTGTCCATCAATTAGAATTTTATCGCAACGAGCCAAAACTCTTTCTGGCGCTCCTTTCATAACCAACAAATTGGAATCATTTTCGTACGCATGAATAGAAACCTGTTTAAAGATTTGAACTAAAATAAGCTAAAAATAAAAAAAGACTTGATATTTGTTTGTTGAATTGAATGGAATTTCAGCAATTTTAGGATGACCAGCACGATACTGAATGACTCCACCATATAAAGAGCGTTCAGCAAATTTTAGTAAAGCAATTTCTGAAGCATCTCCAGTGCAATCACGTTTAAGAATTGGAACGTCATCCTTGAAAAATATTTTTTATACAACCCTAATTACAAAATTTTAAACCTGTCCAGGTTTAAATTCAGCTCTGTTGCAAAGAGCAGCAACACGAAGCAATTCTGATGCATTTTTCTGTTTATCCACATTATCATCAGCAGCGGCATCTTCCGAGGTGTTGACGGTTTCAATATTTAAATTCTGCCAAATGTGGGCGACAGTCATTCTATAAAAATTAAATTAAACAATATGGAAGCGAGAAAGCATATTTTAAAATCATCACTACTATATTAGCTGCACACAAATTCATAAAACTCAAAACTTGCCTATTCTGTGTTAATGTGCCAGTTTTGTCAGAGCAAATGGTTGAAGTCGAGCCAAGTGTCTCAACTGCCTCCAAATTCTTAACAAGACAATTGCGTTGAGCCATACGTTTAGCAGTCAAAGTCAGGCAAACAGTAACGGTTGCAATCAAGCCTTTAAAAAATAATTAATAAAAAACAAAAATGTTTTAAAAACCTTCGGGAACATTAGCAACAATTATTCCGATAAGGAAGACGACTGCAGTAAGCCAATGATAACCAAGAATGAAAGCTATAATAAAGAATGTAACGCCCAAAAAGACAGCGACACTGAAAAAATTTTTAAAGTATAAAAAACAAAAATAAGCATACGCTGTAATAATATGAATAAAATGTTCAATTTCTCGAGCAATTGGCGTCTTTCCAGAATCTAAATCGGATGCCAAATGAGCAATACGTCCCATGACCTAAAATAATTTTTGTTAATTCAAGTTAAAAAAGAACACAAAAAGTATCAAAATAACCGTTCTATCTCCCGTGTTCACAACAACACCGGTAGCAGTTCCCTCAACGGCATTAGTCGAAAAGAAAGCCAAATTACGAGCTTCTAACGGCTCATCCTCAGATTGTTCGTTTGTACGAGTTTGTGGCTCGGACTCTCCGGTCAAAGAAGAATTATCAACCTTTAAAAATATGTTTAAAAATTCCAAATAATTCAAACCTTAAAACCATGCGCTCTAATAATTCGAATATCAGCAGGAATGCGATCACCACCCTTGACTTCAACAATATCACCGACAACCAAATTAGCGCTTGGAATCTAAATTTTATTAAAACCTATATAAATAATTACTATAAAAAATATTTAAAGATTAAAATACACCAATAAAACAAGACGACCCAGACCGACAGTTACAAGCCTGTCCTTTTAATAAATACCAGGGATCGCGCCGACCCACTTCCCGAAAATCGTGAATTCTCGACGTTTTTTGGCACGTGAATTACCGATTCCCGAAAATTGGGAATTTGATTTTCTGTCGGCGCGTTCCCTGATAAATACAGCCCGAAGGCCTTGAATCGAAAATCAACCCAGAATCGATAAAACTGGACTTAAAAGTTATCAAAAAATCCAAAAAAGCCCGATAAGTTAAGACACCTGTCGTTTCTCTCCATCACGAATTATCAAAGCAAAAGTCGGCACAAGATTTTTGAACGATTCCATAATCTGTGAACTTTTCCGCTCTTGAAAGTACTGAAAACATCCAGTAATAATAACCACAGTCATCAACACAATTCCCAAATAAAGCTAAAATTATAAAAAATATTTAAATAAAAATAATCTTTTTACATTGTCTTTCGATGGATGTTCAAGAGTCATAGCATCAACAGTGTGTGCAACATAGCAAAGA
The DNA here is from genome assembly GCA_963681835.1 of Meloidogyne enterolobii. Taxonomy (NCBI): domain Eukaryota; kingdom Metazoa; phylum Nematoda; class Chromadorea; order Rhabditida; family Meloidogynidae; genus Meloidogyne; species Meloidogyne enterolobii. The sequence goes on along the minus strand of CAVMJV010000087.1, from coordinate 261,105 downwards.
AGAGCGCCAACCCACAAAAGAAGAGCAAAACCGCCAAACAAATTCTTGCAGAATTTCACCCATTCAGGTGTTGTACGTGGTGGAGAAAGTGCATTTAACCCATCACGAGCCAAAACCTTCTCGGCCTGAGCACTTGTCAAACCCTTAGAATTTTAGATACATATTTTTAGATAAGAAATAAAACCCTTTCAATATCGGTTTCATAAGCAGCACATAATTCTTCCAAAGGAATACGATGTTCATCCTTAAACGATAAATTAATAAAAAAAATGAAGAGTTACTCGTAGAATGAGCTCAGGTCCGTAGCCAGGATATATTTTCAGGGGGGGGGGCAAACGAAGAAAATTTTTCTGCGTAAATTTTTGGACGAACTTTTGAGAATTTTAGAAAACCGTAGGCCAAAAAAATTCACTTTTTTGCCCAATCCCTTCCCCAAATTTTTACTTTACCCCATTTCGGAGGGTTGGGGGGAGGGGGGTTCCCTCCACCCCTAGCTATGGCCCTGAATGATCAAGCCAAAAAAATAATTATAAAATCCATAACGACACAAGGAGAAAATAAAAGCCCGATTCTTCCCTTAATAAAAATTTTAAAAATAACCATTTTCATTTCCTTCTTAAGCTCAGCCAAATCTTCGGTTTTCTTCTCATCGTTTGATTTGACTTTGAACGATTTTTTGATAGTATTCTTTTTATCCTTCCATCCGCCTTTCTTTTTGTCGTTATTTCCTCGTTCACCCGTAAGAGGAACTATTGCTTCATCCGCTTGACGACCCGGCGGCCGCTGAAAATTTTTAAGGTATTCTTCGTTTATCACTACCTTTTTTGCGGACTAACTTATGTATAAATGGCTTATTGAATGCTGCCACAGGTAAATAGTGATAATGAGAAAGAACGACTGACCATTCTTTACATAAATGAGTCCGCAAAGGGAAAGACTCTAACGGCCCAATTAGATAAAAATGAGGCCCGAAAAAATGATCGAACATCCCGGTTCGAAAACGGCAACCCTAATTATTGGGTGAAAATAAGAACCTGATCATCAGCCATGCTTTATTCAATTATAATTGTTTAATAAAGTTTGCCAATTTATCTAAAAATGATAGAATTTTTGATTAAATTGAATATCAGGGTTGGGCAAAACGGTTAAGCGAACCGAAACCGTTAACCGGGGTTTTGCCGAATTAACCAGAACCTAAATAGGAGATACCGGTTAATAACTGGTTATGTCAACCCTAATCCGCATAAAAATAAAATTGAAAAAATCGAGATTTCGGAAAATAAAAAGGATTTCTTTAAAAAATTCGATCTTTTGAAGTAAAATTGGCGAAAAACTTCAAAATATCTAAAATCAAAACACTCGAAAGACGAAAAATTTTAAAAATGTCTAATGTACAAGTGCACCGTTGATTTGATTATTTAATCGAATGGAGGCAATTTAAATAGAAATTGTCAAGAATGAAAGAACGAAAGGGTCAGAATTTAAGCTTTTCTTTAAATTTAATTCGAAAATGACTCAACAAAAAATATTAGTAATTAGCTTTACCAACAATTTTTTATTTTCTGTTGACAGACTTTAACTGCAATTGGTGAATAAATTCTTATGCTTTGACTAAAAGAAAAAAGAGCCGCAGCGGATTAAGCAAGCTTATTCTATCGATTTTTTAAAGTGGGTATGTCGTGTTTATTTTTATATGTGGCAGAGTAAACAGAAAAGCTTTAGTAATTCGTTTAGAAGAAATTTTCCCGACTAGCTTAATATTCTTTTCTAGACAAAAAAAATATAAAAATAGAAAAAGTTGAGGTACTAGACTTTATATTAGAAGAATTTTGGTTTCCTCTTTTTTGTGATTTTTGAGATTTGTTAGTTTGGAATATTGACCGGCAAAATTGCGTTTGCGGGATCCCGCGGGATAAAATTTTTTTAAAATCTGCGGGACGGAATTCCGCAAAATCCCGCGCGGGTCACTAGTTTGGGACTAAAAAGCATTTGATAATACTGATGAAAATACATATTTTATTTTTTCAGAAATATGTATGTACACGAGAAAAACATTTCAGCATTTTGTGATTTTGTCCTACATGAAGAGTAAAAAACATGCAATTTTAAGTTTTGATTTCTCAAATTTTCTAGACAAAGAATTAGATAAAATCAATTAGAAATGTGAGCAACGATAAATGTTAACTTTCTTTTTAATTTTTGAAAATGATATTTTATCAATTTTCATTCTCTCTTCAAATAAATGAGCTCTATAATTGTCAAATTTTTTTCGCATGAGCAATTTATTTTGAAGGTCAAATGAAAATAAAATATTACGGCACTACTGAAGAAAAGGGTGCTTTTTCTGCGGACTTTTTTTGCGGACTTTTCCTTTCTTTTAAATGTTTTACTTGTAGCAACTAACTGTCAAAGGTCCTCCCCCCTATTATTTTTCTTACCTAAGATTGTACATAAAGGTCAGATTTTCTTCTTCCTCTCCTTCCTCTATTTGCTCTGTGGCATATTCAAACAAGTGACATTGATAAAGAGAAGATTAATTTTATACATAGTCATACACTTATTTTTTGCCTTCGAAAACAATTTAAACCAAAAAAGAATTAAATAAAATTGATTTGGTGTATAACATTATGAATTTCTGTGTAAAAACATTACATTCTTACTTATATTTAAAAATATTGAACAACTGAAAAAATAAAATGAACTCAATATTGAACAACCATTTTGTACAATCTTAGGTAATAAAAATAATGGGGAGGGGACAAGGTTTGAAATTACCCGCATTTCTGTCCACAATCACATATTCTTTTTCTATGAAGCATTCCGAGATCAGTGATCCATTGTTGAAATTCATCATCGGGTAATTGAAAATATAGTTAAAGTCAATTTTAACGTTTATAATGTTCAAATTAATGGTGAACACATATTTTTCAAATTGACATAAAAATCAATCCTTTGACCGTTAGTTGCTACAAGCAAAACTTGCTACAAGCAAGACAAACAAAACATTAAAAAAGAAACATTTAAAAGAAAGGAAAAGTCCGCAAAATAAGTCCGCAGAAAAAGCACCCTTTTCTTCAGTAGTACCAATATTACATTTAATTGTTTTTTATTCTAAATTTTTAAATGAGTAAAAATATTACACTTAAACATTAAGTATATTATCCTAGCAATAATGTTACGAGACGTCTGGTGATTTCTGTAGTGAGTTAAATGAGTTATAAAAGTTGGAAAATTATTTTTACACAAAAACATTTTGAGTAACAATGGAAAAACAATTATGAGTGAAGTAAAGCAGCTGGGCTATAGCTATTTCTCTCCTTCTGCTAGAGGTTAATCGGCGGCTGGGTGCGAACCAGCATCTTCAGTAGATCGGACTGATGTGTTATCCATTACACCACGCCGCCTACTGCATAGCCTTTCGCTACTATATGCTTTACAGTGATTTGCTTTTTTAAGAAAATCTAAAAATTTTCGTTTGTGTTGGAGATGTCAATTTTCCGTGTCTCAATTTTCTCAGCCTCAATCCCAGCTCAGAAAGTTATTTAAGTCTTTCCCAGTCTTGAGCCTTTTCGCAATTCTCGTTTTTCGATGCACTTTGAATTATGAAATATATTCTATGTCTGTTTAAAAGTCAAATTAGCTTTGACATTTGCCGAAAAATAAATTTATTTTTGTCTTAAAGTGCATACATATGTAAATAGCAAATTAGCTTGCTTGTCTAAGTATTTATATGTTACATATTTATTACCCTTTTATCATTTTCCCCCACAGACTTTAAAAACAATTTTTAAATATTTTAATAGTTATAAATTTAATATTTATAAATTTAATTTAAAATTTTAATTATCTTTAAAAATAACGATCTTTTGGTGGTAAATGATTGAAAGTCATGTTTAGGTTGCTCTAGTTAGACTTCAAGTTGTTTTATTTACATATTTGTCTCTATTCTTATGAGAATGCGACGTTTATGTTTTTATTTCCATATATTTTTATTTGAGATGCAAAAGACAATTAGACAAATTATAAATATAAAATTATACAAAACAAAATTACAATTAGACAAAATCTCGCTTTTTGGCCTTCCAAAATCCTTTAGGAAGTAGTTTCATAAGTACAAAGTATTAGTACGAGGCCTAAAATAAGAGGTGATATGAGGCAGGGTATCGAGATTTCGAGAATCGAGATGTCAAAAAATTCTCTATCTCTTTAAGAGAAGGTTTTTCTTTTATTTTTTAAGGTTTTCATATATTTTAGATAAATTAAAATATTTAATGATAAATTTTTTAAATAATATTAATTTATTTATTTTTAATAATTAATTTAAAACAAAAATGTTCAAAACAATTTTTATTAAAAATTTCTTTTTCCTCTTATTTATGAATTTTTGTATTCTTCAATTTGTGGTAAACGCTGATAATAAATTGGAATTGACTGTAAATGTTACATTTACAAATAATATGTATAAACCAGCGTTCGGCGCGAATTGCTGAGTAGTTTTAATAGCTTTTGGGTATTAAAGCTGACTCCAGCGTTATTACAATCGAGATAATTCAATTTGGGTTAATTTCCCAGTATTTGAAAACTTCAGACTCAAATGTCCAGTCTTAGACTCAAGCGACACCTTTGAAAATATTCTCATTCAATTCCTCTTTCAATTCCCCATCGAATGACACCTCAAGCATCTTTCAATGACTAATACTTCAAAAGTTATAAACTTTTGAATTTAAGTCATAAAAACATGCGGGCCTTCGGCCCGCATGTAATTTTTGCTAGTGATTTTTGTAATTTTTTCATCTATTTTTGCTAGCTAAAAATTATTAAAATAATTATACGGGGCCTTCGGCCCCGTATATTTTTAACATTAAATAGAAGTTTATTGCAACGCGTTCCCAATTTTTATAAAATAATTTTTGAGCGGTTGCCTAAGGCAACGCGTTTTTTGCAACGCGTTCCGTATTAAAAAAATATTTTTTATTTCTTGCGGTTGCCTTTGGCAACGCGTTTTCTGCAACGCGTTCCGAATTTAAAAATAATATTTTAAATTCTCGCGGTTGCCTAAGGCAACGCGTTTTTTGCAACGCGTTCCGTATTAAAAAAAATATTTTTTATTTCTGGCGGTTGCCTTTGGCAACGCGTTTTCTGCAACGCGTTCCGAATTTAAAAATAATATTTTAAATTCTCGCGGTTGCCTAAGGCAACGAGTTTTTTGCAACGCGTTCCGTATTAAAAAAATATTTTTTATTTCTTGCGGTTGCCTTTGGCAACGCGTTTTTTGCAACGCGTTCCGAATTAAAAAAAAACTAATTTTAATTTCTTGCGGTTGCCTTTGGCAACGCGTTTTCTGCAACGCGTTCCGAATTTAAAAATAATATTTTAAATTCTCGCGGTTGCCTAAGGCAACGCGTTTTTTGCAACGCGTTCCGTATTAAAAAAAATATTTTTTATTTCTGGCGGTTGCCTCCGGCAACGCGTTTTCTGCAACGCGTTTCAATTTCCTTTAAAAATAATTTTTAATTCTGGCGGGTTCCTCAGGCAACGCGTTATATGCAACGCGTTCCGAATTTTTAAAAATATTTTTTAATTCTGCGGTTCCCTCCGGCAACGCGTTATCTGCAACGCGTTTCGATTTAAAAAAATAATTTTAAATTTCCGGCGGTTGCCTCCGGCAACGTGTTTATCGCACTGAGTTACGAATCTTAATATTACGTTTAAAAAGTTGTAAAAATTAGAATTTTATAAAAAATTTTCAGTCCCAGACTCAAATTAATAAATGAGACTCAAGTGTCCTTTTCATTAAAAATTTATTTTCTAATATTCCCATTAATTTTTATAATTTTTAAAATTACTTTCAACTGATTTTAACCTTCAGACTCAAATATTCTACCCTCAGACTCAAGTGACCCCTTCAAAAATATTTTCAAAAAATTCGCCTGATTTTTGCACGTCAAATGACACTTCAATCATATTTTTCCGATAACTACTTCAAAAGTTACAAAAAACGCCTCACCGTTGCTTAACTTTCCAGATCGGACGGTCTAGATCGTCAAATTTAAAAAATTTTTCCCAAAATTTTAATTTTTTAAAAAATTCATAACTCGTTGCAAAAAAGTCAAATTAACATAAAACAAAGCTTATTCGATGCAGAATTTAAAGATCTATCTTTCATCTCTTATCACTTTTTTTCTAACTTCAAAACTAAATATGGTTAAGGTCACTTTTATGCAACATTCTCAAAAATGCACTTTTTACTCCATATCTTTTTTTCCGTTAATCCAATCAACTTGAAACCAACTTTTTTCTTAAGAAACCCACAACGCTCTACAACTTTTCTCCCAACCACTTTTTGCTCAGACCCCTCTAAACACCTTAAATCCAAAGTTACCACTTTGACAAAAAAGTTGTCAACAGGCACATCTACCCTTCCCGATGTCAGAACGACTTCAACTCTTTTTCTATCATATTCTCCATGTTGTGGTGCTTCAACCTTGTAACTGACCCAACTTCCTCTGACTTCATCTTCATACTCATTTCCGACCTCAAAGTTTCGAAAAAACACGTTTTTTCGAAATATCTAATTTTTTCGCCCCTTTCCCCCCACTTTTCGGATTTTTCCTGAAAACTACATTAAATTTCCCATCTATAGCAAAAAACCCCACCCCGATACACCCACTCAAAAGCTCTGGGGACTTTTTTTTAGCTGACTGCCTTTTTACTATTATATATAGATAACCAGCGTTCGGCGCGAATTGCTGACATGTAAATAAGCTTTTTGGGTATAAAGGCTGACTCCAGCGTTATTACAGTTAAAATAATTCAATTTGGGTTAATTTCCCAGTAATTGAAAATTTCAGACTCAAATGTCCATTCTCAGACTCAAGTGACACCTTTGAAAATATTTTCATTCAACTCCTCATTCAATTCCCCATCGAATGACACCTCAATCATCTTTCTATGTCTAATACTTCAAAAGTTATAAATTTTTACATTTAAGTCATAAAAAACATGCGGGCCTTTGGCCCGCATGTTTTCCTGCCTCCGACAACGCGTTCCGAATTTAAAAAAATATTTTTAATTTCTTGCGGTTGCCTCCGGCAACGTTATCCCCGTCTATTAAAACCTATTATGGCCAAAAATTAGAAAATTTTCTCAAAAAAAATTTACAAAAATTTTTCAAAGGGGTACCCCTTATTAAATATTTCCGAAAAACTTTGATCTACCATAACTTTGTGAGTTATGGTCCAATGCGAACCAAACAAAAATATTAAATAGAGTAAAAAATTAGAAATTTTTTAATGTACAAAAATTTCTGAAAAATTTAAGGTTAGAGGGTCTAAGTGTCGATTTTTTGAAAAATCATAAATTTTTGGTTTTTTCAAAATTTAAACGGGTATAAGCAGTGTAGGTTTTTGATTAATTTTTTAAAATAAAGCCAGATTTTATACACATAATAAACTTTAAACTTTTCCAAAATCCCAAAAACAAACGAAGTTATGATTTTTCAAAAAATTTTTTGAAAAAATCGAGCAAAATTTTTGGCCGAAATCTCAACTTTACCAAAAATTTTAAAACCTGCCCAAATTATATATCAAATGTAAGCACTTAATGAGCTGAGTATAAAAATAAAATCAGAAAAAATTTCTGACCATTTTGTACAAATTTATGAGTGACCAAATCTTGGGTCTCCACAACTTCAGGCCATGAGTGAAACTTTTTGGCCTCTAACTTGGAGGAAAAATTTTCAAAAATATTTTTAAAAAATTCGCTTGATTTTTACACGTCGAATGACACCTCAATCATATTTTTCCGATAACTACTTCAAAAGTTACAAAAAACGCCTCACCGTTGCTTAACTTTCCAGATCGGACGGTCTAGATCGTCAAAATTAAAAAGTTTTCCCCAAAATTTTAATTTCTTAAAAAATTAATAACTTTTTCAAAAAAAGTCGAAAAAGCATAAAACAAAGCTTATTCGATGCAGAATTTAATTCTCTATCTTCCATCTCCCAACACTTTTCTTTTAACTCCAAAACAAAATATAGTTAAGGGCGTTCGGCGCGAATTACTGAAATGTAAATAAGCTTTTTGGGTATAAAGGCTGACTCCAGCGTTATTACCATTAAAAGAATTCAATTTGTCATAATTTCCCAATATTTGAAAACTTCAGACTCAAATGTCCATTCTCAGACTCAAGTGACACTCTTAAAATTATCTTCATTCAACTCCTTATTCAATTCTCAATCGAATGACACCTCAACCATCTTTCTACGACTAATACATCAAAAGTTATAAAATTTTAAATTTAAGCATAAAATCGACATGCGGGCCTTCGGCCCGCATGTTTTCTGCAACGCGTTTCAAATTTAAAAAAATATTTTCAATTATGGCAGTTGCTTCCGGCAACGCGTTTTCTGCAACGCGTTGCGATTTCTTAAAAAATAATTTTAAAGTCTGGCGGTTGCCTCCGGCAACGCGTTTTCTGCAACGCGTTCCGAATTTTTAAAATATAATTTTTAATTCTGGCGGTTGCCTCCGGCAACGCGTTTTCTGCAACGCGTTCCAATTTCCAATTTCCGTAATCCAATTTCCGTAAAAATTTTATTTTTATAAAATTTTATAAAAATTTTCAGTCCTAGACTAAAAGTTATAAATGAGACTCAAGTGTCCTTTTTAGTAAAAATTCATTTTTTAATATTCCCTTTAATTTTTACAATTTTTAAAGTTTATTTCCACTGATTTTAACCTTCAGACTCAAATATTCCAACCTCAGACTCAAGTGACCCCTTCAAAAATATTTTTAAAAAATTTGCTTGATTTTTCCACGTCGAATGACACCTTAATCATATTTTTCTGACAATTACTTCAAAAGTTACATAAAACAGCTCAGCGTTGCTTAACTTTCCAGATCGGACGGTTTAGAAAATATTTATTCAAATGTCCATTCTCAGACTCAAGTGACACTCTTAAAATTATCTTCATTCAACTCCTTATTCAATTCTCAATCGAATGACACCTCAACCATCTTTCTACGACTAATACATCAAAAGTTATAAACTTTTGAATTTAAGTCATAAAACATGCGGGCCTTCGGCCCGCATGCTTTCTGTAATGCGTTCGAATTTTAAAAAATAATTTTAGTTTCTGACGGTTGCCTCCGGCAACGCGTTATCTGCAACGCGTTACGAATTTTTAAAAAATAATTTAAATTTCCGGCGGTTGCCTCCGGCAACGGTTTTCTGCAACGCGTTCCGAATTCTTCGAAAAATAATTTAAATTTCCGGCGGTTGCCTCCGGCAACGATTTTATGCAACGCGTTCCGAATTCTTCGAAAAATAATTTAAATTTCCGGCGGTTGCCTCCGGCAACGCGTTATCTGCAACGCGTTCAGAATATAAATAAATAATTTTAGGTTCCGGCGGTTGCCTCCGGCAACGCGTTATCTGCAACGCGTTCAGAATATAAAAAAATAATTTTAGGTTCCGGCGGTTGCCTCCGGCAACGCGTTATCTGCAACGCGTTCAGAATATAAAAAATAATTTTAGGTTCCGGCGGTTGCCTCCGGCAACGCGTTATCTGCAACGCGTTCCGAATTTAAAAAAAAATATTTTTAATTTCCGGCGGTTGCCTCCGGCAACGCGTTATCTGCAACGCGTTCAGAATTTTTAAAAAATAATTTTTAATTCTGGCGGTTGCCTCCGGCAACGCGTTATCTGCAACGCGTTCAGAATATAAAAAAAATAATTTTAGGTTCCGCCGGTTGCCTCCGGCAACGCGTTTTCTGCAATTAAATATGAGACTCAAGTGTCCTTTTTCTTAAAAAGTTATTTTTTAATATTCCCTTAATTTTTAGAATTTTTAAAATTAATTTCCACTGATTTTAGCCTTCAGACTCAAATATACCACACTCAGACTCAAGTGACCCCTTCCAAAATATTTTTAAAAAATTCGCCTGATTTTTCCACGTCGAATGACACCTCATTCATATTTTTCCGATAACTACTTCAAAAGTTACAAAAAACACCTCACCGTTGCCTAACTTTCCAGATCGGACGGTCTAGATCGTCAAAATTAAAAAGTTTTCCCCAAAATTTTAATTTCTTAAAAAATTCATAACTTTTTCAAAAAAAAGTCGAAAAAGCATAAAACAAAGCTTATTCGATGCAGAATTTAATTCTCTATCTTCCATCTCCCAACACTTTTCTTTTAACTCCAAAACAAAATATAGTTAAGGTCAACTTTATACATTCTCCTCAAAAATGCACTTTTTGCTCCGTATCTTTTTTTCCTTTAATCCAATCAACTTGAAACCAACTTTTTTCTTAAGAAACCCACTACGCTCTACAACTTTTCTCCCAACGACTTTTTCCTATCTCGTCGATAAACACCTTAAATTCAAGGTTACCACTTTGACATAAAAGCTTGTAAACAGCATATCTACCCTTCAAGTTGTCAGAACGACTTCAACTCTTTTTCTATCATATTCGAAATATGCTCTAGATGTGCCCTCTCAACTGACCCAACTTCCCCCGACTTTATCTTTCATCTCAACTCCTTATTCAATTCTCAATCGAATGACACCTCAACCATCTTTCTACGACTAATACATCAAAAGTTATAAACTTTTGAATTTAAGTCATAAAACATGCGGGCCTTCGGCCCGCATGCTTTCTGTAATGCGTTCGAATTTTAAAAAATAATTTTAGTTTCTGACGGTTGCCTCCGGCAACGCGTTATCTGCAACGCGTTACGAATTTTTAAAAAATAATTTAAATTTCCGGCGGTTGCCTCCGGCAACGGTTTTCTGCAACGCGTTCCGAATTCTTCGAAAAATAATTTAAATTTCCGGCGGTTGCCTCCGGCAACGATTTTATGCAACGCGTTCCGAATTCTTCGAAAAATAATTTAAATTTCCGGCGGTTGCCTCCGGCAACGCGTTATCTGCAACGCGTTCAGAATATAAATAAATAATTTTAGGTTCCGGCGGTTGCCTCCGGCAACGCGTTATCTGCAACGCGTTCAGAATATAAAAAAATAATTTTAGGTTCCGGCGGTTGCCTCCGGCAACGCGTTATCTGCAACGCGTTCAGAATATAAAAAATAATTTTAGGTTCCGGCGGTTGCCTCCGGCAACGCGTTATCTGCAACGCGTTCCGAATTTAAAAAAAAATATTTTTAATTTCCGGCGGTTGCCTCCGGCAACGCGTTATCTGCAACGCGTTCAGAATTTTTAAAAAATAATTTTTAATTCTGGCGGTTGCCTCCGGCAACGCGTTATCTGCAACGCGTTCAGAATATAAAAAAAATAATTTTAGGTTCCGCCGGTTGCCTCCGGCAACGCGTTTTCTGCAATTAAATATGAGACTCAAGTGTCCTTTTTCTTAAAAAGTTATTTTTTAATATTCCCTTAATTTTTAGAATTTTTAAAATTAATTTCCACTGATTTTAGCCTTCAGACTCAAATATACCACACTCAGACTCAAGTGACCCCTTCCAAAATATTTTTAAAAAATTCGCCTGATTTTTCCACGTCGAATGACACCTCATTCATATTTTTCCGATAACTACTTCAAAAGTTACAAAAAACACCTCACCGTTGCCTAACTTTCCAGATCGGACGGTCTAGATCGTCAAAATTAAAAAGTTTTCCCCAAAATTTTAATTTCTTAAAAAATTCATAACTTTTTCAAAAAAAAGTCGAAAAAGCATAAAACAAAGCTTATTCGATGCAGAATTTAATTCTCTATCTTCCATCTCCCAACACTTTTCTTTTAACTCCAAAACAAAATATAGTTAAGGTCAACTTTATACATTCTCCTCAAAAATGCACTTTTTGCTCCGTATCTTTTTTTCCTTTAATCCAATCAACTTGAAACCAACTTTTTTCTTAAGAAACCCACTACGCTCTACAACTTTTCTCCCAACGACTTTTTCCTATCTCGTCGATAAACACCTTAAATTCAAGGTTACCACTTTGACATAAAAGCTTGTAAACAGCATATCTACCCTTCAAGTTGTCAGAACGACTTCAACTCTTTTTCTATCATATTCGAAATATGCTCTAGATGTGCCCTCTCAACTGACCCAACTTCCCCCGACTTTATCTTTCATCTCAAATTTCACTTCAAAGTTTCGAAAAAACACGTTTTTTCAAAATATCTAAAAAATTCGCTTCTTGACCCCAACTTTTCGGATTTTTCCTGAAAACTACATTAAATTTCCCATCTATAGCAAAAAACCCCACCCCGATACACCCACTCAAAAGTTCTGGGGACTTTTTTTTAGCTGAGTGCCTTTTTATTATTATATATAGATAACCAGCGTTCGGCGCGAATAGCTGAGTAGTTTTAATTGCTTTTGGGTATAAAGGCTGACTCCAGCGGTATTACAATTTAAAAAATTCAATTTGGCTTAATTTCCCAGTATTTGAAAACTTCAGACTCAAATGTCCAACCCTCAGACTCAAGTGACACTTTTAAATATATTTTCATTCAACTCCTCATTCAATTCCCCATCGAATGACACCTCAACCATCTTTCTACGACTAATACTTCAAAAGTTATAAAATTTTAAAATTAAGCATAAAATCGACATGCGGGCCTTCGGCCCGCATGTTTTCTGCAACGCGTTTCGAATTAAAAAAAATATTTCAATTCTGGCGGTTGCCTCCGGCAACGCGTTTTCTGCAACGCGTTCCGTATTTTAAAAAAAAATCATTTTTATTCCGGCGGTTGCCTCCGGCAACGCGTTTTCTGCAACGCGTTCCGAATTTTTAAAAATAATTTTTAATTCTGGGGGTTGCCTCTGGCAACACGTTATCTGCAACGCGTTCCGAATTTTTAGAAAAATATTTTTAAATTCTGACAGTTGCCTCCGGCAACGCGTTATCTGCAACGCGTTCCGAATTTTTAGAAAAATATATTTAAATTCTGGCGGTTGCCTCCGGCAACGCGTTTTCTGCAACGCGTTCCGATTTCTTTAAAAAATAATTTTTATTTCTGGCGGTTGCCTCCGGCAACGACTTCAAGGCATCGCGAATAACATTAAAATTATTTTTCAGAAAAGTATTAAAAATTAGAATTTTTACAAAATTTTCAGTCTCAGACTCAAATCTAAAAATGAGACTCAAGTGTCCTTTTTCTTAAAAATTTATTTTTTAATATTCCCATTAATTTTTAGAATTTTTAAAATTAATTTTCACTGATTTTTGCCTTCAAACTCAAATATCCCACCCTCAGACTCAAGTGACCCCTTCAAAAATATTTTTAAAAAATTCGCCTGATTTTTCCACGTCGAATGACACCTCAATCATATTTTTCCGATAACTACTTCAAAAGTTACAAAAAACAGCTCAGCGTTGCTTAACTTTCCAGATCGGACGGTCTAGATTGTCAAATTTAAAAAGTTTTTCCCAAAATTTTAATTTCTTAAAAAATTCATAACTCGGTCCAAAAAACTCATTTTAACATAAAACAAAGCTTATTCGATGCAGAATTTAAAGATCTATCTTTCATCTCTTATCACTTTTTTTCTAACTTCAAAACTAAATATGGTTAAGGTCACTTTTATGCAACATTCTCAAAAATGCACTTTTTACTCCATATCTTTTTTTCCGTTAATCCAATCAACTTGAAACCAACTTTTTTCTTAAGAAACCCACAACGCTCTACAACTTTTCTCCCAACCACTTTTTGCTCAGACCCCTCTAAACACCTTAAATCCAAAGTTACCACTTTGACAAAAAAGTTGTCAACAGGCACATCTACCCTTCCCGATGTCAGAACGACTTCAACTCTTTTTCTATCATATTCTCCATGTTGTGTTTTCTGCAACGCGTTCCGAATTTTTAAAATATAATTTTTAATTCTGGCGGTTGCCTCCGGCAACGCGTTTTCTGCAACGCGTTGCGAATTTTTTAAATTAGATTAATTGTAAAATTAACTTATAAATTAGTTTGCCTCATTTTTAAAAATTTTATATAATTTTTCAGTCTCAGACTCAAATCTAAAAATGAGACTCAAGTGTCCTTTTTATTAAAAATTCATTTTTTAATATCCCCTTTAATTTTTAGAATTTTTAAAATTCATTTCCACTGATTTTAGCCTTCAGACTCAAATATACCACACTCAGACTCAAGTGACCCCTTCGAAAATATTTTTAAAAAATTCGCCAGATTTTTCCGCGTCGAATGACACCTCATTCATATTTTTCCGATAGCTACTTCAAAAGTTACAAAAAACAGCTCAGCGTTGCTTAACTTTCCAGATCGGACGGTCTAGATCGTCAAATTTAAAAATTTTTTTCCAAAATTTTAATTTTTTAAAAAATTCATAACTCGGTCCAAAAAAGTCAAATTAACGTTAAACAAAGCTTATTCGATGCAGAATTTAATTCTCTATCTTACATCTTCCAACACTTTTCTTCTAATTCCAAAAAAAATATAGTTAAGGTCACTTTTATGCAACTTCTTCAAAAACGCACTTTTTACTCCATATCTTTTTTTCTGTTAATCGAATCAACTTGAAACAAACTTTTTTCTTAAGAAACTCACAACGCTCTACAACTTTTCTCCCAACGACTTTTTCCTATCTCGTCGATAAACACCTTAAATCCAAAGTTACCACTTTGACATAAAAGTTTGTAAACAGCACATCTACCCTTCCCGTTGTCAGAACGACTCCAACTTTTTTTCTATCATATTCGAAATATGCTCTAGATGATACCTTGTAACTGACCCAACTTCCCCTGACTTCGTCTTTTATGTCAAATTTTACGTCAAAGTTTCGAAAAAACACGTTTTTTCAAAATATCTAAAAAACTCGCCCCTTTCCCCCAACTTTTGGAGGTTTTCCTGAAAACTATATTAAATTTCCCATCTATAGCAAAAAACCCCACCCCGATACACCCACTCAAAAGCTCTGGGGACTTTTTTTTAGCTGACTGCCTTTTTACTATTATATATAGATAACCAGCGTTCGGCGCGAATAGCTGAGTAGTTTTAATTGCTTTTGGGTATAAAGGCTGACTCCAGCGGTATTACAATTTAAAAAATTCAATTTGGCTTAATTTCCCAGTATTTGAAAACTTCAGACTCAAATGTCCAACCCTCAGACTCAAGTGACACTTTTAAATATATTTTCATTCAACTCCTCATTCAATTCCCCATCGAATGACACCTCAACCATCTTTCTACGACTAATACTTCAAAAGTTATAAAATTTTAAAATTAAGCATAAAATCGACATGCGGGCCTTCGGCCCGCATGTTTTCTGCAACGCGTTTCGAATTAAAAAAAATATTTCAATTCTGGCGGTTGCCTCCGGCAACGCGTTTTCTGCAACGCGTTCCGTATTTTAAAAAAAAATCATTTTTATTCCGGCGGTTGCCTCCGGCAACGCGTTTTCTGCAACGCGTTCCGAATTTTTAAAAATAATTTTTAATTCTGGGGGTTGCCTCTGGCAACACGTTATCTGCAACGCGTTCCGAATTTTTAGAAAAATATTTTTAAATTCTGACAGTTGCCTCCGGCAACGCGTTATCTGCAACGCGTTCCGAATTTTTAGAAAAATATATTTAAATTCTGGCGGTTGCCTCCGGCAACGCGTTTTCTGCAACGCGTTCCGATTTCTTTAAAAAATAATTTTTATTTCTGGCGGTTGCCTCCGGCAACGACTTCAAGGCATCGCGAATAACATTAAAATTATTTTTCAGAAAAGTATTAAAAATTAGAATTTTTACAAAATTTTCAGTCTCAGACTCAAATCTAAAAATGAGACTCAAGTGTCCTTTTTCTTAAAAATTTATTTTTTAATATTCCCATTAATTTTTAGAATTTTTAAAATTAATTTTCACTGATTTTTGCCTTCAAACTCAAATATCCCACCCTCAGACTCAAGTGACCTCTTCGAAAATATTTTTAAAAAATTCGCCTGATTTTTCTGCGTCGAATGACACCTCAATCATATTTTTCCGATAACTACTTCAAAAGTTACAAAAAACAGCTCAGCGTTGCTTAACTTTCCAGATCGGACGGTCTAGATTGTCAAATTTAAAAAGTTTTTCCCAAAATTTTAATTTCTTAAAAAATTCATAACTCGGTCCAAAAAACTCATTTTAACATAAAACAAAGCTTATTCGATGCAGAATTTAAAGATCTATCTTTCATCTCTTATCACTTTTTTTCTAACTTCAAAACTAAATATGGTTAAGGTCACTTTTATGCAACATTCTCAAAAATGCACTTTTTACTCCATATCTTTTTTTCCGTTAATCCAATCAACTTGAAACCAACTTTTTTCTTAAGAAACCCACAACGCTCTACAACTTTTCTCCCAACCACTTTTTGCTCAGACCCCTCTAAACACCTTAAATCCAAAGTTACCACTTTGACAAAAAAGTTGTCAACAGGCACATCTACCCTTCCCGATGTCAGAACGACTTCAACTCTTTTTCTATCATATTCTCCATGTTGTGTTTTCTGCAACGCGTTCCGAATTTTTAAAATATAATTTTTAATTCTGGCGGTTGCCTCCGGCAACGCGTTTTCTGCAACGCGTTGCGAATTTTTTAAATTAGATTAATTGTAAAATTAACTTATAAATTAGTTTGCCTCATTTTTAAAAATTTTATATAATTTTTCAGTCTCAGACTCAAATCTAAAAATGAGACTCAAGTGTCCTTTTTATTAAAAATTCATTTTTTAATATCCCCTTTAATTTTTAGAATTTTTAAAATTCATTTCCACTGATTTTAGCCTTCAGACTCAAATATACCACACTCAGACTCAAGTGACCCCTTCGAAAATATTTTTAAAAAATTCGCCAGATTTTTCCGCGTCGAATGACACCTCATTCATATTTTTCCGATAGCTACTTCAAAAGTTACAAAAAACAGCTCAGCGTTGCTTAACTTTCCAGATCGGACGGTCTAGATCGTCAAATTTAAAAATTTTTTTCCAAAATTTTAATTTTTTAAAAAATTCATAACTCGGTCCAAAAAAGTCAAATTAACGTTAAACAAAGCTTATTCGATGCAGAATTTAATTCTCTATCTTACATCTTCCAACACTTTTCTTCTAATTCCAAAAAAAATATAGTTAAGGTCACTTTTATGCAACTTCTTCAAAAACGCACTTTTTACTCCATATCTTTTTTTCTGTTAATCGAATCAACTTGAAACAAACTTTTTTCTTAAGAAACTCACAACGCTCTACAACTTTTCTCCCAACGACTTTTTCCTATCTCGTCGATAAACACCTTAAATCCAAAGTTACCACTTTGACATAAAAGTTTGTAAACAGCACATCTACCCTTCCCGTTGTCAGAACGACTCCAACTTTTTTTCTATCATATTCGAAATATGCTCTAGATGATACCTTGTAACTGACCCAACTTCCCCTGACTTCGTCTTTTATGTCAAATTTTACGTCAAAGTTTCGAAAAAACACGTTTTTTCAAAATATCTAAAAAACTCGCCCCTTTCCCCCAACTTTTGGAGGTTTTCCTGAAAACTACATTAAATTTCCCATCTATAGCAAAAAACCCCACCCCGATACACCCACTCAAAAGCTCTGGGGACTTTTTTTTAGCTGAGTGCCTTTTTACTATTATATATAGATAATTAAATCCACAATATAATAATCCATTTTATATTCAAATTCACTCCATTTTTCCAGTTCCAAATCCAATGTTTATTCCAGACGAGCAGAAATTTTCACGTGGAGTGAGTATTCCACCTCCAAACTATCCAAATAAATTTATTCCTCAAAATGGTTATTTATGCGTACATATAAATTGTAAAAATACTGACAATAATCGACAGCAACAAATTGTTTTTAATAATAATCGCTCAAATAATATTTTTATTCTTAAACATAATGAATCAATCGAAATTGAAATACCTGATTATTGCAATAAATCAGAAAATTTTAAATTCGCCGTAACTCATTATGTTCCTATTGGAAATGGACAACATTATTGTTTTGCAAATGGAGAGAATGCAAAGCGAAATAATTTCAACAAATGGGTTTACTTTTTTCGTTATCAATTTAGGTAGTCGGATATTAATTATACGCCACCTCTTGCAAAGGAATAATCTGGCGTTAATGTAAACTACCGTATTTTAATTCCTCCCTCGAATAATTCTGTTGTGTACCGCGCCACTTGTTATGACCCCGCTTACGTAGAGGAGCTAACAAAGATATTTATCGCACACAGAAAATACAATGAAGACGAAGGTTGTAGGAAGAACTAAAACTGGGAGAGCGAACTAACTATTGGCCGGGCTTTTATACTAAACACTTTAAGGGCTGACGCCCATACACAACAAATTCCCCTCTCGAATAATTCCCCCTGCTACGGATGAATTGAAACAATAATCCTCCTCTCCCAAATACCCTACTACACGTTCAAATGTTAAAACTCGAATAATTCATTCCCCCCCCCCCCCTTGATTACCCCATGCTATGGATGGGTTAAAAAAATAATTCCCCAGAGGAATTAATTGAGTAAATACGGTAAATTTCCGCGCAATTTTAGACCCTCTTTAGTTAAATGAATTTTGTTTGATTAATCGTAAACTTTTATTTAATAGATGAGTGGTCATTTACCAGCCTATAAATAGGGCTACAATATTATATAAAATAAAAGATTCCATTTTAATGTTTGGAAAAATAATTTTCAGAAATATTACTAAAAATATGTATTTCTTCTTATCTAAATTTCCGCCACTATGTGTAAGTAAGTGTGTGTATAGTAAGTGGGGGTGTATAATTGAAATCCGACTGTTTTAGGAATGCATCTTTGTGTACGGATATGGAAATTAATAATCATAACATTGACTGAATATTTTGTTTAAAATTTTTACTAAATTCATTAATAATGACGGAGCAGTTCAACTGAGTCACGGCTCAACCGAGTCCCGGCCCTATAACTCAAGTACGGGTTGATAATTTTTAGTGTTCTTGGTATCATTGGATAGAGAATCAAAAGCTCTACAACATATCAAAAAATCAGAATTTTTGACCGATTGATAAAAAAGTTATGATATAAAAACTAATTTTTTCAAAAAAATCGGATTTTTCGGCACTTGATCGATCATAACTTTTTTACCAGTCGGTTAGGAATTTTGATTTTTTGGTATATTGTAGCCTATTTAATGCCCTATCCAATGGTACCAAGAGCAAAAAAAAGTGACCATCCCTTCATAGGTTATAGGGTCCGGGACTCAGTTGAGTCGGGACTCAATTGAGGTGTACCGTAATAACGAATAATTAATAATACATATGTAGAAAGGAGCATTTTATATCATTTAATGGCACTACTGAAGAAAAGGGTGCTTTTTATGCGGACTTATTTTGCGGACTTTTTTTTACTTTTAAATGATTCTTTTTTAATGTTTTGGCTGTCTTGCTTGTAGCAAGTTTTGCTTGTAGCAACTAACTGTCAAAGGATTAATTTATATGCCAATTTGAAAAATATGTGTTCACGATTAATTTGAACATTATAAACGTAAAAAATGTTACAATCAATAAAAAATTTTACTTTAACTAAATTTTCAATTATCCGATGATGAATTTCAACAATGGATCACTGATCTTGGAATGCTTCATCGAAAAAGAATATGTGATTGTGGAACAGAGATGCGGGTAATTCCTTGTCCCCCCCCCATTATTTTTATTACCTAAGATTGTACAACATGGTCAGATTTCCTTCTTCCTCTTTTTCCTCTATTTGAGCTTGGCATATTCAAACAAGAGACATTGTTGATAAAGAGAAGATTAATTGAGTTGTTCAATATTTTTAATTGAGGTGTTCGATATTGAGTTCAATTTATTTTTTCAGTTGTTCAAGATTTTTTAAATATAAGTATGAATGTAATGTTTTTAAACAGAAATGCATAATGTTACACACCAAATCATTTTATATAATTCTTTATTTTGTTTAAATTGTTTTCGAAGGCAAAAAAATAATCTTCTCTTTATCAATGTCTCTTGTTCCAGGGCAAATAGAGGAAGGAGAGCAAGAAGAAAATCTGACCTTTATGTACAATATTAGGTAAGAAAAATAATAGGGGGGAAGGCCTTTGACAGTTAGTTGCTACAAGTAAAACTTATAAAGGAAAGGAAAAGTCCGCAAAATAAGTCCGCAGAAAAAGCACCCTTTTCTTCAGTAGTACCCATTTAATAAATAGATTTATGTATTAGTAAATGAAGAGAGCATTCTTAACAAACTTATTTTCAGGCAAATGTTTCTAAAAACTTGGTAGGAAAAATAAATCAACCCGGAGATTATGAGATTAAAATTGACTATTTTTCACATATTAATCCTTTTGGTACTGTAACTGGTTATCAAGCAAATTAAGAAGTTAATTAAAAAATAATTATGTAATGGATTTATAATTTAAAAAATTTTTTATTTAAAATCTTTAATGAAAAATTAACTTGAAAAAAAGAATGAATGAACAATTAAATTAATTGTCTGTCTTTAATAAAGTAGATTTAGATATGTATTATTTGTGTGTGGATTTTTATTGAAATAAAATGGCAAAATATGGCCATAAATTATTGAAATATAATGGCAAAATATTGACAAAATATGCCAAAGGGGTCGCTTTAGTATAGGTCCACCGAGATCGGAACTCATAATATATACCATTCGATTCGTCTCGCCGAGCTGAGTTCAAATATGTAAGAATTTTCTGCGGGACGCGAAAACTCGCAAAGATACAGGCACTTGAAAATCGAAAAACCATAGGGGGGACCAAGCTCGATTTTGGGGTGAAAAATTCGAATATGCAAATTATACCTCATTCGAAAGAGCTCGTCGAGCTGAGTCGAATGACACCAAAGTCAACGAAATCCGACTTGATAGGACCGAGATATAGGCCCCTAAAAACCGAAGATCCAAAGGGGCGATTTTTGGAATAAAAAATTTTTTATACAAATTATAACTCATTCGAAAGAGCTCGACGAGCTGAGTCGAATGACACCAAAATCACCTTGAATGAACGAGATTAGACAAAGTTATGATACAAAAAACAAAATACCTAAACCTATGGAGCGTCGGCGAGGCGCTTGTGCAAAACTCCGCGCTTCGCGCGGAGTTTTGCGGCACGCGCCTCGCGGGGAGTCTACGGGCGCTGGGTCTGGGCTCGTAACATAAACCTATTCCTATCTCCCTTGCTTTGGACGTATTTGGGGCCTCCGTAGCAGCAAAAATCTCCACAGATGCCATAGGTAAGGAGCTAAAACAAACGGTCATAACTTTGTCAAATCAAGTCGGATTTCGTTGACTTTGGTGTCATTCGACTCAACTCGACGAGCTCTTTCGAATGAGGTATAATTTGCATATTCGAATTTTTCACCCCAAAATCGAGCTTGGTCCCCCTATGGTTTTTCGATTTTCAAGTGCCTGTATCTTTGCGAGTTTTCGCGTCCCGCAGAAAATTCTTGCATATTTGAACTCAGCTCGGCGAGACGAATCGAATGGTATATATTATGAGTTCCGATCTCGGTGGACCTATACTAAAGTACAGCCATGCCAAAAATTACTGAAATATTGAAATAAATTTTGGGTTATTAACTGAAAAAAATTAGAATTCAACTAAAAAATTAATCACACGTTTAAAATTGCATATTTGTTTATAGTTCGATGATTTGGGTGTTTTTACTCTCTTGGACATTTTAGGGATATAGTGTAGTGTACCGGTAGTAAAAGTTCGGGACGTGACATATGTCATTCGATTCGTCTCGACGAGCTGAGTCGAACGGTACCACTCCCTACTTTAGGAAATAATTCTGGACCGAGTTATAGGTCCCGAAAAATCGAAAAACCAAAGGGGGGACCAAGCACTTTTTTGGGGTGAAAAATTCGAAAATGCAAATTATACCTCATTCGAAAGAGCTCGTCGAGCTGAGTCGAATGACACCAAAATCAGCTTGATTGAACAAGTTTGAGTCGAGATATAGGGCTCGAAATGGTCAAAAATCATAGGGGGGATTTTAGGGTCAAAAATTCGATTCTACAAATGTTAGCTCATTCGAAAGAGCTCGACGAGCTGAGTCGAATGATATCAAAATCACCGTGATTGGACAAGATTAGACAAAGTTACGACACAAAAAACAAAAAAAACCTAAACCTATGGGGCATCGGCGAGGCGCTTGTGCAAAACCCCGCGCTTCGCGCGGGGTTTTGCGGCACGCGCCTCGCGGGGAGTCTACGGGCGGTGGGTCTGGGCTCGTAACATAAACCTATTCCTATCTCCCTTGCTCTGGACGTATTTGGGGCCTCCATAGCAGCAAAAATCTCCACAGATGACATAGGTAAGGAGCTAAAACAAACGGTCATAACTTTGTCAAATCAAGTCGGATTTTGTTGATTTTGGTGTCATTCGACTCAGCTCGACGAGCTCTTTCGAATGAGGTATAATTTGCATTTTCGAATTTTTCACCCCAAAAAAGTGCTTGGTCCCCCCTTTGGTTTTTCGATTTTTCGGGACCTATAACTCGGTCCAGAATTATTTCCTAAAGTAGGGAGTGGTACCGTTCGACTCAGCTCGTCGAGACGAATCGAATGACATATGTCACGTCTCGAACTTTTACCACCGGTACACTACACTACAGCCCATTTTAGATGGGCGGATGGGACATTTTAGGTTTTACTCAGTGGATCATTTTGAGCAGGGCTGTGCGTCATGGCGTTTGGCGTTTTGCGTTTTGGCGTTAATTTTGGCCGATTTTTGGCGTTTTGCGTTTGGCGTGATTTTCCGATTTTGGCGCGCCAAACGCCAAAAATATACACCCCTAATGATGGAATTTTTTTAAAATAAATGGAGAAAGGGATGATCGAAAAAGGAAATTTTTCTGCATACAGTCATCCAAAATTCTCAAAATTTTTGCCTGCGGCGCATAAAAAATGAAGAAATCTACTGCTTGGACTTCCAAAATTTAAAAATTTACGCCTGCGGCGCTTAAAGGAGGAAGCCCTTATCTTAAACTAATAGATGGTAGAGGTAAAACTTTAGTCCCGTCAATAGTTTACTCTCTTCATGACCTCTGTTATACTCATAATTCCCTTTGTCCCTTCATATGCACCTTAATCTCAAGGAGTTCTATGAATTTCTTATTTTTTAAATTTTTTAAAGGATGAATTTCGGCTTCTTTGCCTCCAAAATTCTCAAAAATTTCGCTCCGGCGGTAAAAAAGGATGAATTCTGGCTTCTGGGAAGCTTGAAAATTCAAAAAATTTCGCCTGCGGCGCTAAAATGAGATGAACAGTGGGTTTTAAGTCTTTATAGTCTCTAAAAATTTTGGCGTTTGGCGTTTGGCGTTTTGGCGTTGATTTTAAAATTTAAAAAATTGGCGTTTGGCGTTTGGCGCGCCACGCGAAAATTTTGGCGCACAGCCCTGATTTTGAGGGTTTTGTTCAATGGGATATTTTAAAAGAGGGGTATATTTGGGCGGGTTTTTGTTCAGTGGGATCCTGTCAAATGCACGGATATTGAACCGATCCGTAAATTTCAAATTTTTCTAAAGTAGTGAGGATTTTCGAGAGAACCTCGCAAATAAGGATACTGTATAGAATAATAAGCCAGAATTCATGTGAAAAATCCGGGCAAAAATTTTGAGAATTTTTTGCAGAAAAAATTTATTTCAATAAGAATCTGCACATTAAATAAATATCCATTATTTATTCCCTTTCGTTTCTCTGAATAATTAAATCTTGAAAATTTCGTATATCTTTTTCTATTTTTTTAAATTTATAAATTATTCTTTATTTAATTAAAATTTTGGCTGGCTTGATAAAATAATAAAATATAGTATTATTAATGATATTTTATCTTTAATTATGTATATTCAATTAATAATTATTAATTCATATATTTATTGAGAATCATTTGTCAGTTATCGACAAAGCTTTCGAATGATATAAAAATTATCCGGGAAGAAATTATAATAATATAAGAAATTATGATAACAATATGGACGAGCCTTCAATTTTTTGGATATTATTGTATTTGTACGGATAGAAAAGGAAAAAAGCGTGTTAGATTTCATTAGATTTTTATCTTTTAAGATAAAGTAATGCTTCCTATGCAAATTGCAGAGATTACGAATTAAAAACTGAGATAAGTTTTGTCGCAAATACCATAGCTCTCTAATTGAGCGACCGTATGTAGTCGAACAATCTTATTTATTTCTTGAGGAATATACATATTAAGAGGAATATTGAGATAGTTGTGATTAAAAAGATTTATGGGAGATATCGAATAATCTATATTCCTTAATACATGCAGATCCTCTGATTTGCATCAAAGTTTCTCTAGATCTCTCTATTTAGAGTGACTAAGAAAAAACTCATGATATCCATCTTAATCCCCAAATCCATCAAAATTCTCTGATGCAGAAACCTCGGCCTTGTTTGAACATTTGCTCATCTACCTCGATTAAATTTGGTTAACCTCAACATCAGGTTTTGCAAAACCCTCAACCTCGTTTTACTCTAATCAAAAACATTTTTTATTTAGACTTGTATGTATATTCAGTAGAAGGGCATCTACAATTATAAAGATTTTAACCATGTTGAAAGATTCTACTAATAATAGATATAAATTAGGCATAAACTCAAAACATTTTGTTAAAATAAAAATAAAAATATTATTTTAATTTTTATTATTTCAAAAGTTATTATTTAATTAAAAATAAGTCTGCACTTCTTTAAAAATATATTTCATAATTATTATTAGCGGCGAGTTAAAATAACATTGCTTTTCTAAATCTATTTGTTTATTTTTAATAATATGAATAGACATATTTTTTAATATTAATTTTTAAATAATGCCCTTGCTTTTATTTAATAAACAAATTAAAATTTCCATTATTTAAATTTTTTAATTCTTAAATGCTCATATGTATTTAATTAAAAATTAAAACCAAAACTTTACTTCGCCTTATGTAAAGAGAGTTCCTCAAAAAAGTTTTGAAGCCTAGCCGGGCTGTCCGAAAAATTTAACTTGGAAACAAAATGTTGCTAACTAACCTTATAAATATTTTTTGTACATTTATATTATATAAAATAATTTTGGGATTAAAATTTAAAAACTAATTCCGGCCGGCCGAAGGCCGGCCGCTTCCCCGAAGCCTGACATCCTGGGGGCAACTTTTTACGGCGCATTCAGGAAAATTATAGCTGTGGCGCCACGACTTTTCCTTTGCGCCGAAACGACTCCATGAGTGTGTCTATCTCTTGAACCGTAAGTCGGAGCAGAAAAAGTCTGCTGGGAGGCGATTGGCCCACGATTAGTAGATATCGAATAAAAAAAATTTTTCTAAATTCGGTGAAGTCTAAATGTCGAAGTGCCTCTGTAACCCTTTTTAAATTGTACGCAAATGTCGTGGTCATGGGTAGCGGTCAATTGTACTTTTTCTATATCTCGGGAACGGCTTGGCGGATTAAGATGGGACCTGGGGGTATTAGGTAGTTGGGCAAGAGAAATTTTTTGGGATGGGTCATTTTGGTGCCGAACTTCAGTGCGGCGCCGAAATGGCCGGTTCAAAAATTCAACGCATTATAACGCGTTTTTGAGAGGTGGGGGGTCTTAGGGCCTGGGAGTGATGTTGGAGGGTTGGATGTTGGGAAGTTATAAATAGTTGGACACTAGAGTCTCGGGTGAACTTTTGGGGGTGTTTTGGGTCAAAGTGTCAAAGTCGAAAAGTCGACTTTCTGTAACGTGAATTTAAACTTGATTTCGATAGCCAGTTCGAAAGAGCGTCCCCTGGCGGTCAGAAAAAGATATAATATGTTGGGGGTACCTTGAGTCTCAAAAAGTTATAGGCGATGTGGTCAAATGACGTGAAACTTTATGAGACTCTAACGTCCCGGGGAAAATTTTTAAAATTTTTCTGAGGCCGGATATGGATTTAGCGGGCCCTAAAGCACCATATAGGCCGTTTTTTGACCCAAAATTCCAAAATTTTGTCCCACCCCCTATTTCCAAAGGGTACCCCTTTTGTGGGATTTTCGGGATTTTTGAAATCGCCATAACTTTTTGTGGGATACTCGGATTGGGATGCGGTTTGCTTTATAAAATAAAATAAAAAATTAGAAATTTTATGAGGCGAAAAAATTTCGAAAAAATTCGAAATTTCGCCTGAGGGGGTCGAATTTCGAAAAATCGAAAATTTTTCGGTTTTTCGAAAATTTTTCGGGGTTTTTGCCGGCGGTTAGGGCCAAAATTATTTTTACTGGATAGAGCAGATTTTTCTGCATAGAATAATACTTTAAAATCTTCAAAAAAGGTATACTTTGGGAGAGTTATGAATTTTTGAAAATTTGGTCGATTTTTTCGCCCAAAATTTTCGACCAAAAAAATAATTTTCCCAAAATGGTCATAAATAGGCCAAATGATATATCATTCGAAAGCTCTCATCGAGGGGAGTCTAAAAATAATTTTTCCTAAATTTTCTGACCATTTTGTCCAAAGTTGTAGAGGGTCGAAATTTTGGGGGTTTGGGTACTCTCAGACTCATATCAACCCCAAAACTTGATCTGAGACTCAAGTGTACAACTAATCAAATATTCCCCCTACCCTGCACTACAAGATCACTCCCAGACGCGAAAACCCCCAGGCCTCCAAAAAACCGCTATGAGGAGTTTAATTATTCATCCGGACGTTTCAGTGCCACACTTGAGTGCGGCACCAAAATGGCCATGCCCATTGAATTCCCCATGGCCGATTACCTATAATCCCAATAAGTTTTTGCCCCGTTTGGTCTTTTTTCGATTTTGACCATTTTTCCATGTACCATTTTGTCGAAAAAGAGGCTGAAGTTTTATTTTTTAAATTTTTTTATTTTTTTAAAAATACCTTAAAATTTAAATTAAATTTAATAGGGAGCCCGCCGCGATTTTTTGGCTGAAATTTGGGGATAATAGGTAATCGACCTTGGGGAGTTCAGCGGGGATGTTCGTTTTGGTGCCGCACTTGAGTGTTGCACTGAAACGTCCTCTTCGGGAACTTATGGGGCGTTTGGTCTCAAACATGGAGTAATAGGTTATCGTCCATGGGGAGTTCAACGGTCATGGTCATTTTGGTGCCACACTTGAGGGTGGCACCGAAATGTCCTGTTTTTTTTCAAAATCCCCCAAAATTTATATTTAATCAAATTTATTTTATTTTTTATTCATTTTTAGTTACAAAATAAAAATTTTTTAATTACAAAATGTCTTCCATTAAATTTTTCCTCAAACAACAATAACAACAACGAATTTCTTCAATTATTTAAATTTTTTTCCAACAACAACAATCAATTTCTTCAATTATTTTAATCAATTACTTCAACAACACGACAACCAAATCACCTCTACAAAACAAACTATTTTTGGTTTGTTTTTTAATTTAAAATTTTTTTCAAAAATCAATTTTTTATTTTCAGGTGTCCACCTCTGGAGGATCAACTTGGAAATTTTTCAACATGGAAAATTTTTTTGGAGGATGGAATTTTTTGAGGAAAGAAATCCCACGGACGTGGGTAAGCGACTTGTATGACCACTGTGCGGAGGGGTCATGCCGGTTTTTTCCCAGAAATGGGCGGAGCCGGCATGATTTGGGGATTGGGACATGCCCGTTCCTCCTTTTGGGGGGATGGGAAGCCTCCCCCTTCCTTCTGCACAGTGGGGCGTTACAACCACTGTGCGGAGGGGTCATGCCGGGTTTTTCCCAGAAATGGGCGGAGCCGGCATGATCGGGGATTGGGGCATGCCCGTTCCTCCTATTGGGGGGATGGGAAGCCTCCCCCTTCCTTCTGCACTGTGTGTATAGATCACTCCGCCGTGCGGAGGGGTCATGCCGGTTTTTTCCCATCAATGGGGGAAATCGGCGTGATCGGGGATTGGGACATGCCCGTTTCCCCTTTTGGGGGTACGGGAAGTCTCCCCCTTCCCTCTTCACAAAAAGGGGCCTATCCATGACCTCGTCTGCATTAGAAACACAGCGAGGCATGGAAGTGTCCTCTTAAAACCCCGTCTTGTGGAAAAACCTGTATATATTAGGTTTCGGGTCCTAGCCACAAGAAGGCCCACAGGATGGGGTGAAAAAACGTGGGGCATCAATATTTGGGGGAAAAGAACCCCGGGTATTGATGCTTCACTGTGCGGAGGGGTCATGCCCAAATTTTTCAAAAAATTTTGAATGCCTATGGTTTTGGGTGACCCATAAAAACCCTAATTACCTCATCTAAAAAAATTAATTTTTTTAATCAATATTTGGTTTTTTAACCTTATATTTTGGTTTTGGGTCATCCAATAAAACCCAATTTGAATGCTTATTAATGGTTTTGGGTAATCCATCAAAACCCTTATTCCCTTATTTAAAAAAATTAAGTTTTTTTCATCAATATTTGGTTTTTAACCTTATATTTTGGTTTTGGGTCATCCATTAAAACCCTAATTGATTACTTTGAATGTTATGGTTTTGGGTAAGTAGCCTTAGGCAGAAGCCAGTGAGGGCGATCCATTAAAACCCTAAGTCGCATTACTCTGAGTCACTTCTCAGGTTATTGCGCACGGGCATTGCAAACTTGCAGCCCTCAAATTGCTGGATATGGCTCATTTCGTGGACCGAGGTAGGACGGGAAAGGCTGCAAGCCAAGTACCATCACCGCCCGGAGCGTCCCAGTGCTTTTGAGGGCACCAAAGGTCGGCTCAAGACTGTTTCCCCTATATGGGGGTATGGTGTATTGTCCCTTTGGGCAAAGTTTGCCAGACCCCTGGGCCACCTTCCCAGGACTGTAGCTCGTCCATATAGTGGGGGTCATGGATAGTTTATCCCACTGCGTTAGCATGGTTACTCGGTGCGTGAACTTAACACTCACGACCACATCATGCGGCGGAAGTGGTACGCAAAGATAGTCACGTTATGCGGCGTGATGGCTATCCTAACGGCTCTGTTCGAGCGGAGTACGCTTTTGCCTACTACGCCTAGCAACGGCTAAGGACCGCACTGCTGGGTTAAAATCGAATAACCGTAAATGGCCTGGGATAAATCCGAGGGCTGAACGATGTGTCAGACGACCGTTTCGGCTTTTGCTGATACACCCATTTTGGGGAGGAAGTTTCACTCCCGTTCAGTTTCCGGTCCTTAAGCTCTGCGTAGCCACTATATGTAGCCTACTGGTGGCTTCTGCCATTGGTTTGGCTGGACCTGGATTAGGAGGGGCACCCGTATGGACTCTCCGCTTCTAATCTAGGGGCCTAACACAGGTCTGTGCGGACGGGTCATGCCCAAATTTTTTTTGGTCTGCCCTTACAAGCAGCTTGTGGGGGGTCCTGATGAAAAGAAGTGGCCCATACGGCTTTCCGCTCCTTATTCAGGGGCCAAAAACAACGTAGGATAGAGGGGTGCTGCCAAAATTTTTTTTGAAAGCCCCCTATAACTGCCTGTTTTTGACCCTGAGCCAGGTACTAGCCGGCAAACTATATTTTGGTTCTGTGCTGGGGTGACCGGACGGTCAACGCTTAACCCCTGAGGGGGATGTTTTTAGCGCGGCAATTTGGAAACAGCAATTACCGAGATGTAGGGAGTGATCAATGTGTGGAAGCGGTTTGGTTGTGGGGTCTTTTTCATATCGCCATGTCTAATTATAAATTCATGGTACTCTATTTAGGTAGAGGTTGGATCTGATACCCACATAAAGGGCTCCACCAGTTTTCCAAATTCAGATATAATATGGTACACAAGGATCTCATTATCCTCCGTAAACGTCCACGTCGTGTGTGCTGGGCTCTGGACTTTTTGTCTGGGGGCGAACTCTGGCTTGTCTGGAGGCGCGGTTAAAAATGAGCTGCAATTAGATTAAAAATTCATTGCAGAAATATTGTTTAAAATTTTAAAACATTGTAAATATTAAAGCTTCGCCTGTACTACGCTAATAAATTTGAGTCGCTGTTGTTCAATATGAAGAATTGAAAACTGAGTCGCTGTTGTTTGTAAATATATGTATTGAACTCTGAGTCGCCGTTGTTTGTAAATATTTAAATTGAAATCTGAGTCGCTGTTGTTTGTAAATATGTGAATATAAATGATTTTCTCTACTACACTAAATAAATTTGAGTCGCTGTTGTCAATAATTATATGAATTTGAAATTATAATTGATTATAAAATTGAGTCGCTGTTTTAATAATTGTATGAGTTGAAAACGAAATATTTCTATGTATAGTCCTTTGGAGTTGAATAAAATATTTATGTTATAGCTATGAATCATGCTTTTTACACGATTTTGCTTTACTCGGTTTTGCTTTACTCTATTTTTTCTTACACGATTATGCTTTTCACTCAATTTTGCTTTATCTTATTACTGCGCTTCATTCACGGTTAGGAAAATTTTTACTGTCGCAGAAGTTTTTTGTCTGGTCGGGGTAAAGAATGGAATAATCCAAATTACTGTCTTGGGAGAGACAGATCGTAACTTAGCCTCTTAGCTGTCTTCTGACAGAAACTTAGCCTCTTAGCTGTCTTCTGACAGAAACTTAGCCTCTTAGCTGTCTTTTGACAGATGATTCGAAAGGCTTTCACGCCTAAATATTTTGTAACTTAGCCTCTCAGATGTGTTGTTACACATAGTCGGTGCACGAGGTTTCTCATTTTCCTACGCAAACGTCCTCGTCGTGTGCACTGGGGAATCCGGATCGGTGAAATATATCCTTTCCGGATTCGCGAACTCTGGACATTATTGTACCCCGTGAATAATGTCTGGAGGGGCGGATTAAAAATGAGGGGGATTCCTCCATCCTCTAATTTTTGGAAGCTTTTCCATGCGGGCGGATTCCCAAAAGGTTTCCGCACTCCCAACCGCAACCTTTGCCTCGTCCGGGCTAAAAATATGAAATAAAAAAACTATAATGCCAACAAGACAAGAATTAAAGCGAAAAAAAGAACGTGAAAGACACGCTCGCGCAATTATCCCAAACAGTCCTCTTCAGGACTCTGGCCAGTCTGTCCAACCAGAGCAGACTGATCCGAATATTGATCTGGGAAACCAAAATTGTCCTCTTCAGGGCAATGATCAGTCTGTGCAGCAGGAGCAGTCTGAACATTACACACGTCCGCACATCCAAAACACTTCTATGGATGTTGAAACAATTAATGATAATGTATGTAGCCCTGGGAAGCCTTCGAGCTCGGGCAGGTTTACTTTTAGTGATCATGATATTAATGCAAATGCCAATATTGAAAGTCTTGTGGAACCGCTCACTCCTTTGAGCATCTCTTCGGAGGTTTGCGTTCCAAGAAAATCTCGAAAAACACGTGACTCGTCTGTTGAGTCAAGTCATACTACCAATGATTTATCTGATGATTCTATGTCTCTTTCATCACGTGCTTCATCTGTTGAAAGTTTTTCGTATAATAAGATTAAAGCTGGTCGACCAAAGAAAAAGCCTCGGGGAAGAACTGGAAGACCCAGAAAGTCAATTGATACTTTGCAAAATACTGACGATTCTATATCTGAAAATACAGGACATGAATTACCTAATAATGAAGCGAATATTAATTTCACTGCGCTGAACACTCTTGACTTCGCTGTTACTAGGACTAATGATGGAACTTCCATTTGCCGCAGAGCAGGTATGCCTCTTTATCAAAGAGATGAGAATGATAGGCCTACGCCTCGCACAATTGAAGTATTATGGAATAAACTCTCTGAATGGCCAAATGAAAGTTTCATCTTTGCTTATTTATGTTATTTAGCCAAAGTTTCTGGCAAAAAGGTGATCGTAGTTGATCCGTTTTTAACGGAGATGGATCATTATCAATTAGAAAATTTAAATTACGCTGACTATTCTTACCAAACTGGTCCAGACAGAGATGTACAAATTGTACTTCTTCCTGTCCACTTACCAGGACACTGGACCATCATTATCTTTGACAGTGAGTTCGGAACTTATTTTTTCGACTCACTGCCAGACGATCCGCACAGACTATCTGATAATCACCCTAAATATCATCCTGATAGAATGCCAAAACTTATGGAAATTCTTTCTCAATTGACCAACAGATCCTCGGATTCGATACATTTGGGAGCATATGCCACTGACAAATACACACTGCAACGTGACGGTGATAGTTGCGGATATTTTATTTGCCTATATGCCGAAGCGTGGTTATATAATAACCGGAATCTTAAATTTAATAATTTCAACATTAATACTGAAAAGAAAAGGATTTTGTGGCATTTGAACCAGTTGTATTCCGGCGATAATGTTGAGTATCACCCGAGAAATGCACATGAACAATCTAATATACGAGTAACACCGATTCATAACTTGCCATCTACAAGTCTTTCAACTCCTAGAATGTCCACCAGGGCTTCTACGCGAGCCTCTTCGACTAACTTAACTCCGGTAATATCTAATATCACAGTTGCTACTCCGAAAGGAGAACAAGTTCTTCCTGTTAAACGTCAAGGCAGGGGGTGTCTTAGACATAAAGGAATGGGTTGTGCCTCTTTCAAAGCAGGTCACTTCCCAGAATATTATAATTCTGGTCAGTTCGGAGATAAAACTTGTCAGCATTGCGATAATAGACTTCTTCGGGCGGAAAAATGTTTATCTTGTACGGATGGTCGAGTTCGACTAGATCCGCTTAAAGAATATCCACATGACTATGCAAGACTTGTAACTGGTGAATCAATGGACTCTAAAGAATATATAAGAGACGAATCGAAATATAACACTTTGTTTGCTTTCGGATCACTTTCAGTAGGTAGACAAAATGCCCCAACTGGTGGACCAATGCCTGTTTTACTGAATGGTGAATTCGCTAGACGGATTGGGAGTTTGACCGCAGCCGATCACCAGATTCCTTCTTTTGATCAGTTGTACATATTGGATTCTAAAGACGCTACTGAACATCGAATGAATAATACGAGTTTTGCTGATTGGAATAAAAAAAATCCACATTTGTTCCACGTTCTTGACAAATTAATTCGAGCCTATCATCCGATGGCCGAAATCCTCAAAAACTCATATGAATTCTATAAAGACATTGTACAAAACTCGCCAGAGAACCTTAAAAACTTTAAGGTTATTCTGGTCGAAGATAAAAATGCGCCTGCTGCTATTCAGGATCCAAACTTACATCCGCGTCAAGTTAATTTGCCAACACAGAATGAGTCTACTGTCTTTGCGATTTGGTCTTCAAATACTGATGAGCCACCACCGCTCAGAGGTATTTGGATTACCGAAAAAGGAAAAGTTACCACTCTATGGCCAGATCACTCTATGACCGATCCAATACTCTACCCTTGCATGTTTTTGCTTGGGGACGAGGGATATTCTAAAGATATACCATATATTAAAGTTGCTAAAAAAGCAAATAATGCTAAAGAAGACTTTGATAGCGACAAATCGGAAACCGGTTCCATTGCTGAAAGCGATTGCGGTTCTGTAGATGTATATGGTGACGAACCTAGCCGTTCTCGTCCAAATCTTTCGATAAGGGCGTTCTACCGTTATCGCTTTGGAATTCGGTACCCGGAAAATGAATCATATCATCATATTTGGAGCACTGGTGGTGGATTGGGTCAAAGATTTGCACTCGATATTGCTGCGAGAATAGATTCCCAAGTATTCGAATATTTGCGCCAGCCTAGTATGGATTTACGATTTGATATACCGAAACGTCTTGTAGACTATTTTGCTAAGCATAGTGGCAAATCCTCCGCAAATAAAGTTGGACATGTTGTACTTTTTAGAAGTAATATGCCAGGATTTAGGGCATACTTTAAGAAAAATTATAAGTCAGCGTGCACGATTATTAATCGCAAACGCAAGCGAGGATGCGCCATGTTTATGTTTACTTTTACGTCAAATCCAAAGTGGCCAGAGATGAAGAATGAACTTTACCCAAACGGACAATCTTTGATTGATCGTCCTGACATTGTCATGCGGTTTTACGCTGACAAAGTTAGGGAGGTACACAAGGACTTGAACGAAAGGCAAATATTTGGGAAGCAATTGGGATACGCCGAATCTATGGAATTCCAGAAAAGAGGAGGTCCTCACTTTCGCAGAGTGATGGCTACCGATATTCCTGCTATACCGGAGATTATTCAAGACTATATTTTTGCTCATATTCCGCCATTACCAGATAAAGATGATAATAGTCCACGAGCCGAGGCTGAAAGACGCCTTCGAGATCTTGTAATCAAATATCAGCTTCACGATTGTAAGCCTGATCTTTGTGGAAATAAGGATAAAAATGGGAAATGCTCTAAGTACTTCCCTTATGATTATTCAGACAAGACTATTCTATTTGACGACAAGCCAGCCGTCCATTATCGGCCAAGTCCCGAGGATGGGGGTGAAAAAGTAGTGATACCGAAGGGTGGAGTGCCCACTGAGTATACCAATGCTCACGTGGCGCCTTATAATCCGTTTATTCTGATGAAGTATGAAACACACCACAATGTAGCGTTTTGCTACGGTGAAAAGACGAACATGAAATATACTATGAAGTATCCACTCAAGGGACCAACTTTTCAATACATTCAAGTCCAAGGTGATATGGTTGATATTGACGAGCCTGCGCATTACGCCCAAATGTATTATCGCTCAGCAAATGAGGCTTATGCCAGAATTCATTCTATGCCATATGTCCGACTTTCCAACACTGTTTATGGAATGGTTATCCATTTGCCAGGAGAACAGATATTGTTTTTCCAACAAAGTCAAGCTGCAGCAGTTGCTGCTGGAATACCAGGAAACTTGCCTAAAACCATGCTCACTGAGTACTGTAGTCAAGTAGTAGTCAAGTAGTCCGTAGTAGTCGTAGTAGTCCGTAGTAGTAGTCCGTAGTCAAGCTATATACTACTCCAGCGCATAGTCTCGTCATTTCCATTGTATTGTTTACCTTTGTGATAAACCCTTGATAGTTAGTCTTTGGTTAGTCTTTCTGTTAGTATCGGACACACCGCAAGTCGATACATAACAGTGGTATAATATATATACATAACTGATACATAACAGCAACATCTTCTGCGACATCTTCGCATATTCGACTCGGCCCAACTTTTCGACTAATAATCGGACTCTGACTTCTTCTGCTAAGGACTGCGCGTCTACTTCAAAGTAGGACTTGTTCTTAGCGTACCATGACTCAAATGTGACTCCCTTTTCAACATCTGACTGGAACTCTGGAATCAACGACTTCAACTTACAATACAGTTCCGTTGACTTTTCTTCTTCAGACTTGGTCACAACTGACTTTCTCCCTTTCATCATTTCATCCCATTGACTTTGCAATTGCAGTTGTGTCTGCAGCAATTTATCAAGCATATCATTCATTTCGACTGAATTATTTGACTAATCAAACTGACTTTTGACTATGGGTCTGCCTGTTCGATTTTTTGACTACTCGATTAAGAGTTTAACTGTGCGACCGCGCCACTGTTATGTATCGACTTGCGGTGTGTCCGATACTAACAGAAAGACTAACCAAAGACTAACTATCAAGGGTTTATCACAAAGGTAAACAATATGTATCGATATGTTATGTAATATGTTAACAATATGTTATGTATCGACTTGCGGTGTGTCCGATACTAACAGAAAGACTCAACTAACAAACAAAGGTTTATCACAAGCAACAATACAATAGAAATAGGCGAGACTATGCGTTGGCTCCGACTAGAATAACACTAACACTAGACTGACTATAGACTAACAAATAACTCCCGGACTGCTAAAAGGCTGCGCCTTTTATACTAAGCCGCCACCCTAACACCTCCCTTCTTTAATTAAGTCGGGACTATGTACCGACTTTTTCGACTAGACTTGGTGGACTTCAAAATACTACTAGCCAACACAAACAAAACATTGAAAATACATACAAAGGGCCAAAATACAATGTGAGCAACAAAAGGGGGATATACAATAATTACAAACAAAAATTTACAAAAACAATATTATCACAATTATTTATTTCCTACTTACATCTCTCATCTATTTTCGATCATCTCCCGTCTCAGTGCTCCCGTGCTTTGGCTCATCTGTTGGCTTCCTTTGCTGTTATGTGACTGCGCTACATAATTTATGCCAAACTGAATGGGTTCTTCTCTGTAGTACTTCGACTTTGTGTTTTCCACTACTAATCTTTTTGTCGGCCTGATTACTCTTTTTCCTAGCTCTCTCGGACTTGACATATTTCTTTGTCGAATTTGAATATTTCTTATTGGACTAACTACATTTCTTATTGGACTAACTTGTGGTGGATTCTGACTATTATTTTGCTCCAAATTTCTCACCCAAGTGTTTACAGACTGTTGTGCTTCTCCTTGATTTAAACTTAATGGACTTACAGCTCTTATCTGATTAATATGTCTAGTGACTATAGCCCTTAATCTTTCAGACTGAATCTTAATTACGACTCCGTTTTGAGCTACTATGTTTCCAACTAACCACTCTTTGTTTTTACTTTTGCTATAATTTGCAAACTGGACTTTATCTCCTATTTTGAATTCTCTGACTCGAGCTCCGTGATGTTTATCAAACCATATCTTCATTTTACTTCGAATTCGCTCCCTTTCAGAATCATTTGAATTTGGCCGTTCTGGATAGACTAATGCCAATTTTGTTCTCAATTTTCTACCTAAGAATTCTTCTGCAGGCGATTTGCCCATTAATGACTCATGAGGCGTGGCTCTATAATTGAATAAAACTTCCTCAACCCATTTGGGTTTTCCCCAATTTTTCATCATCATTCTTTTGAAATAATCCACAAATCTCTCGACTTGTCCGTTTGACTGTGGGTGATAAGGTGGACTGAATATTTGACTTATTCCTTTACTTCTACAATAACTTTTAAATTCATATGATTGGAATGGACTGCCGTTGTCTGAGACTATAGTTTTTGGAAACCCATAACGGGTAAACGTCCAATCTAAATGCCTTAAAGCATCTTTAGCACTGGTTGTGGTATTACCGAATATTTCAGGCCACTTTGAATACGCGTCAATCAAAATTAAATATGTTTTTCCGTCCTTACATGGGCCTGCAAAATCAAGATGAATTCTCTCCCAAACTTTACTTGGTACTGGCCACGGACTTAATTCAACTTTGACTGGCATTTTTGCTGCTTCTTGGCATGCCTGACAATTTACTGCCAATGCTTCGATCTCTTGACTTATTCCTGGCCAATAAATATTAAGCACCCTTCAACTATTTGTAGACTTTGTCTTCTCTCTGACCAAAATTTCACTTCTGAATTATCGACTTTCCTTGGCCAGTCCTTACTAATATTCTTCATGACTTCGTTCAGCACTTGGTCTTTCTCTGTTTCGACTTTTACTCGACTACTATCTATCGGAATTTCCTCCAACATAACGTGCAAGACTTCCTTAACTGTTTCCTCTACTAGACTAATTTCTCGCGGAGGTCCCGAATCTGTTTCATTAAATTCTTCTACTATGGCAATTACTTTATCTTCTGTGTCGTTATTTTTCTTAATTAGTCTTGAAAGACTATCTGCCATTCCCATTTTATCAGTACTTACAAACTCAATATTGAAATCGTAATTTGTCAGAATTAATGCCCATCTTTGTAATCTAGAGGCAGTTTGGACTTTAATGCCTTTCTTACTGCCAAATATGGCGACTAATGGCTTATGGTCCGTTCTAAGCCTGAATTTGCGTCCAAATAACATTTTGTGGAATTTTTGGACCGCAAATACTAGTGCCAGACCTTCCTTTTCAATTTGCCCATAGTTCTTCTCTGACAGACTCAATGACTTGCTTGCATACTCGATTGCTCTTTCCGATCCGTCTGGGAATTTATGGGCAATCATTGCTCCTACTCCATAATTTGAGGCATCTGCCGTGACTATGATTTCATATTGAGGGTCAAAATGCGTTAGCATAAGCTCCGAACTTAGAATTGACTTTACTCGATTGAATGCTTCTTCTTGCTTATCTTGCCATTTCCATTCTTTACCCTTTTGGAGTAATTCATCTAAGGGTCCTCTTATTTCATGTAATTCCTTTACAAACTTTGAATAATAATTTATCGAGCCCATGACTGACTTTAACTCCTTAACATCTGTGGGTCTCGGTAATTTTTGAATGATTGCTTTTTTTTCTGGGTCGGGTTTTATTCCTTCCTCTGAGACTATATGACCCAGGAATTTCAATTCCGACTTGAAAAAATTACATTTCTCTAGCTGAATCCTTAGATTATAATTTTGAATTCTTTCGAATAATTCTAATAATGTCTTTTTATGGTCCTTTTCATTCTTTGAGACTATTATCAAATCGTCTAAATATGCGAATACTCCTTCCAAACCACGAATTAGTTCATCCATTAACTTTTGGAATATCGCTGGCGCTGACTTTACACCAAATGGTAACCGTTGGACTTCGAATAACCCTCGATGGGTATTAATATTCGTTAATCTCTTAGATGCCTCATCTAATTCGACTTGGAGATAGGCATCTCGTAAATCTAATTGCGAAAAGACTTTACTCCCGTGTATTTCTGACCAGATTTCTTGCGGAGTCGGTAATGGGTATTTGTTTAACTCTAATGCTTCATTTAAGCCTGTTGAATAGTCGATGCAGACTCTGACCTTTCCGTTTTGTTTCCTGACTGCCAGAATAGGAGCAGCCCAATCCGCGAATTCGATTGGTTTAATTGCACCAATATTCAACAACCTATCTATTTCTTCCTCAACTGACTTTTTGACTCCGAGTGGGACTGGTCGTGCTCTAATAAAGACTGGTTTTGCTGCTTTTTTCAAATGGAGGTGTGCTTTCATTTTACTGCAATTGCCTAACTCTGGTCCGAATACGCGACTAAATTTCGCCTTCAATTCCTCCTCTATACTTTTTTTATTGTCATGGACCATAAATACTTCATTCTCTTTCCCGACTCTATCTGTAGGTTCAGCTTTGTTTAGACTCGTAACTATCGGGAATCCTAATTTGTTTTCGAATGCGACTATCCATGGCAGACCAAAGAGATTCATCTTTGCCTTAGTTACATAGACTACCATCTTTTCTTCGACTTCGTTGAGCCTGACTGTGCATTCAAAATTCCCAAGAATCGTAAACTCATGACCTGTATAACTTTTCCCCGAAAATTCGACTTCTGACAAGACTGGGCTTCCGACTAATTTCCATGTATCTTCAGTGATACAACTGATTTGTGCCCCCGAATCAAGAATAAACTCAACATTCACTCCATTTAATTCAACATCTTTTTTTAGCCAATCGAATTTCTGGACTGTTCCGACTGATAGAATTTCTACTTTTTCTTTCTTTCCGAATTTTGACTTGTACCACTCATTAATTTTCGTTACAAAACTCATTTTTGACTTATTGGTTGACTACTCGATTTTATACGAGTTTAGCTGTGCGACCGCGCCACTGTTATGTATCGACTTGCGGTGTGTCCGATACTAACAGAAAGACTCGACTAACAAACAAAGGTTTATCACAAGCAACAATACAATAGAAATAGGCGAGACTATGCGTTGGCTCCGACTAGAATAACACTAACACTAGACTGACTATAGACTAACAAATAACTCCCGGACTGCTAAAAGGCTGCGCCTTTTATACTAAGCCGCCACCCTAACAGGAACAATGGAAGGAAGGAAAGTCGTGGCAATTTGTTAATAAAAAATGGATTTTTGCTGATGACGCTATTATCAAGAATATGCTTTACGAACATATGCCAGAAAAATATTGGTTTGATAACAAAGGGAAAATGTGGAAGAAAAGAATTAATAAAAGAGATGTAATAGGACTAATACATCCAAGGCCATTTCCTCAGGATCAAGAGTTGTTTGCTCTTTACTTACTTCTCCGCCACTTCCCTGGTGATCCTGAGGCATTGAAGGACGTTAACGGAGTTCTGTGCACAACATTTGCTGAAGCTGCACGATTAAGAGGTCTACTTTCTGATGACAGTGTTTGGGAAAGGACATTGGAGGAGGCCTCGCATTTCGCGACACCAAGCGAAATGCGATACCTTTTTGTACAGGTATTGGTCTTCGGAAATCCGAGCAATGCTCGCGAATTGTGGGAAAGATTTGTTGATCATATGATCAAACTTGTAACCATTGATCCTAATGGAAGTATCAGAAAGGGACTTATTGATCGGGCATTAGCAAATATTGAAGCACAACTTTCGGACTATGGAATGACAAATCAACAATTTGGCCTGGATTCTCCATCCCCCGGGATGCGACTAGACGTTGACACAGCACTTGACAACTTCTTCTTTGGCGACAAAGATGAAGATAATCCTGCAAGCGGTAAAAAGCCTACGATTACTTTAAATGATGATCAAGAATTTGTTTGGACTACCGTTCAGAATGCCATCAACGGAACTTCATCCAACACCATCTTTGTAACAGGAGATGGTGGAACAGGAAAGACTTATCTATTTAACGCCGTAATTTCACGACTAAGAGACTTGCGCATCCGTGTAATTGCTTCGGCATATACAGGCTGCGCAGCGACACTTATGACTGGGGGTGCTACTGTTCATTCGGTATTCAGATTTGGACTTGACATTGATGAAAATTACACCCCGTCAGTGTCAATGCAGAGCTTTCACGGAAAGCGCATCAGCGACAGCCAAGTTATAATTATTGATGAAGTTTCTATGCTTCCTAAGCATATGTTGGAGGCAATTGATCGGGTCTGCAAACAAATGTGCCCAACACACATGAAACATCTTCCATTCGGCGGAAAGGTTATGATTCTCAGCGGAGACTTCAAGCAATCACTTCCTGTGGTTGCTGGAGGTGGTATGCGAGATCAAGTCAATGCCTGTATACAGTCTTCACATTTGTGGCCGCTCTTTAGACAGAACATAATAACGCTGAACATTAATATGCGTCAGGGACAGAATGAAATTCAATTCACTGATTGGCTGCGTACAATTGGAATCGGCAAATTAAACGGAAAAGTAAATAAGGAAGTGGAGATTGAAGGTAGAAATTTAGTAGTTTCGCGCCAAGAATTGATGAATTTTATCACTGACAATGGTCAAGCTCTTTCAAATCCGAAAGAGCTCATTAACAGACTAATATTAGCGCCACATAATGACACTGTAAATGTGATCAATGAAGACATTCTAAAAATGATTAAGGCCAAGGAAAGAATTTATTACTCGACGGATGAATCAAACGTTGAGATGCCAATGGATTTTGATGAATGTGATCATGATATTGAAGCATTAAATCTATTAAATCCCCCGTCAATTCCACCACACCGGTTACACCTTAAAGAAGGATGTATTATAATTCTTTTAAAGAATTTGGGAGTAAGTAGAGGGCTTGTCAATGGGACAAGGATGATTGTAAAGGAGTTAGGTGATGACATCTTGAAGGTTGAGGTTGTAACCGGTTCTGTGGCTGGCTCAGGAACTATAATTTGCCTTTCACGAGTGTGGTGCAATTATGAAGACCATCAAGCAGATGGAGTTAATTTCAGACGGTTGCAGTTTCCTGTTCGTCTTGCATATGCAATGACGATCATGAAGGCCCAAGGCCAAACTGCAACACGCGTCGGACTCGACCTTACACATCAGGTGTTCGGTCATGGAAATCTTTATACAGCTCTTTCGAGAGTTCGTACAGGTGATATGTTTAAAGTCTTCGCGCCACATGTAATTGAAAAGGAAAAGACTAAGAATAAAATGATTAAAAATGTAGTCGCCGATGGCTTAGAATTCTTCTAATGCCTTTTTGAATTTTTCACGGACATGTCTCACAATGCTATTCCACTGGCCTGGACATAAATACCCAGAGCCTTCGCCAACGTTTGCTTTAGTCGCCAAATGGCGAAAATGTTACTTGATCTTAGCCTCTAAGACGCCTTTGGCGTATGTTTACTTGATCTTCAGCCTCTCGGTCGCCGATGGCGGTAGGAATACTTGTACATAGTTAAAAAAAATAAAAATACAAAAAAAAATTAAAAAATAAAAATCCTAAAAATGTAAAAATTCCTAAAAAAAATTACAAAAAAATTTCTTATACCAAATAAAATCAAAAAAAAATAAAAAAATTTTCTTAAGAGACAGAATTCCAAAAATAAAAATACAAAACCCAAAAAAAATTCAAAAATTAAAAATCCTAAAAATGTCAAAACAAAATAAAAAATCCAAAAAAATTTCTTATCCGAAAAAAATAAAAAAAAATAAAAAAATTTCTTATACCAAATAAAGAAAAAATGGTGTACAAGGTCTTCCACACCTGACAGGCCTCCACGTGGCCGTACACCGGTAACTCCTGCTATAAAGGCTGTTGTGAGCCATGCAGTTGAGGCTAACCATAAAGGTCACAACACTTTTATGGAGTCAAAGTGGTCACCCTTACAAGTTCAACCCCTATAACTTAGTCAAAATTAACCATAAATTTTTACAAAAAATATTTTTCGACTCAGCTCTATAAGGGCTTTCGAATGATATATCATTTGCCTTACTTAACGATGTTTTTGGAAAAATAGATTTTTGGCTCAAAATTTTAGCCTAAAAATTTTCCAAAATGTTTAAAAATTCATATCTTTTTTTAAACACACTCTATTGACTCATTTTAAAGTTCTATTTTATGTACAAAAATCTACTCTATCCGATAAAAATACTTCCACCTTCAACCGCAATCGAAAATCCGGAAAAATTTTCGAAAAACCGGAAATTTTTGAAATTTTTGAAAATCGACCCCTACATCCCCAGCTATGGGGTTACATGGATTTTTCTACTTTGTAAAAATTACTAATTTTTAGTATTATTTTATAAAAGAAACCCAACCCAGAAATCCCAATCCAATCTAAAGTTATGACAATTTAAAAATTTCAAAATATTTTTCATAAGGGGTACCCCTTTGAAAATAATCGGGGGTACAAAATTTGAGAATATTGACTAAAAAATGTGTTATATAGTGGAAAAGCAAACGCTGAGTACGAATCCGGGGTCGAAAAAATTTAAAAAAATTTTCCTGGGCAATTAGAGTCTCAAAACCTCTTCAGTCCGAGACCAATTTTTACAACTTTTGACCCCTGTCGACTCAGACTCAACTGGAACCCGAACAAAGTATATATTTTTCGAACAAGCAGAAGACGCTCTAAACGAATATAAATATTCTAACGTACATCGCCAAGCAAAAAATAAAATCTAGCGTCCTTTTAAAGCCGCAGGCTTTCAACGCGCGTCCCTGGACGCGCCCCCAAACAACCAAAACTTAACAGTAATGTAACCAAACGCTCCCCCCAGCGTAACCAAACCCACAGTATCTTTACATCCACCCAGCTACTCACCCTGCAGCTGGTTTGTTTTTAAAATATTTTTGTAAAAAATTTTTTATCTATTGTATATATAGCCTATGAATAATTTTACAAAAAATTTTATGAAAAAGGATTTTTAATTCCTTTAAATCCTTTTAAAATTAATTTTTTTTAGAAATATTTAATATTTATTAATGTCCTTCCAAATAATTTTCTTTTTTCTTTTAACAATTTTATTTTGCCACAAATCCAAATTAATTTTGCCCCCACCAGAATATATTACCTGTATTTCTGATTTTATTTTGCTAAACAAAAAATTAGAAACAATTTATTTTGCTGAAAAAATCGAGCAAGAATGGGAGGTTAAACGAGTAATTCAAAAAGATTTTGTTAATAATTTTATAATAAATAAAGAAGATATGGCTAAATTTATAGGGGATAATTATGCAAATAATTGTTTTGAATTAAATAAAGATTTGGTTTTTAATTATAATAATAAATTAATTAATAAAATTAAAAATTTATTTTTATTCAAAAATGAATTTAATTTGCAACTACTTTTTGATAAAATTAAGAAAGATTATTTGGATTTATCTGAGAATATGCAAAATAAATTAAGTAGGTTTTAAAAAAATTTAAAGTTAACTGACGTTATAAATACCCGGTCCCACCTTTAGAGGCCTTTAACTATATTTAGGACTATATTTGTGTTTTAAATGGGAAAGCTTCCGATGCTAGCGGCTATATCCCGGTGGAACTATCACAAGAGTTAACTATATTTTTAATGTGTATTAGTGACGTTACTTGTTCCTTTTCTAATTACTAATTTCTTCATATCTTAAAAATCGATTTCTTGGTTAGCAAACAGCAATCCTCGAATCGGGCATCTCTAATGAAATTTTAAAAAATCTCATTTCCTCAATGTTGAAATTTTTTATTTTGAGGGAAATAAATAATTGTTTTAGTTTAAGAATAGACTTTCTAATTTAGGAAAATAAAAACAAAAATTTTGTTTAGCCTTGGAGAGTCTCGATTTCTTTAAAAATAAAATCTCTTAAATAATTTTCAGTTGACCAAAACAAATGTATGAGTAATTTAATTTACAAAACTCTTGAACGGGTAAATAGAGGTGATGAAATATTATTAATATATTATCCACCAAGAGAAATAAAAAACTGGACTCATGCAATTTTAAATAAATTTAAAATTAATTTCGAAGAAAAAAATTATTATTTACATATAAAATTGACAACAAAAGATTTTTTTATTGACTTTATGATTAGAAATATTAATTTTTCTGAGTGTGTAAAAATATTTGAATATGAGAGGTAGTTAATTTGGTGTACGGAATTTTGGTCACCGGAATTTTGGTCACCACGCTTTTTCGGAACTT
This sequence comes from Meloidogyne enterolobii, assembly GCA_963681835.1. NCBI lineage: Eukaryota > Metazoa > Nematoda > Chromadorea > Rhabditida > Meloidogynidae > Meloidogyne > Meloidogyne enterolobii. Next base: position 216,439 of record CAVMJV010000087.1, on the reverse strand, counting down.
TGGTCACCAATTATTTTGGAATTTTGGTCACCAGCGGAATTTTGGTCACCAAGTCGAAAAACGGAACATTGGACACTGAAATTTTGGTCACCAAGAGGAATTTTGGTCACCAAACAGAAAAAAAGAATCTTATCTAAAACTGATATCAAAGTGATAAAAAATGATTTTTCATCCCCCAGTTGATCAATTTCAATGTTTATCACTTTGCTGTCTGATCACTCTCCCGGTTGATCACTCTCGATCATTCTACCGGATGATTGATTAACTGGCAGAGTGATCAACATAGAAAATGATCAACTGGGGGATGAAAAATCATTTTTTATCACTTTGATATCAGTTTTAGATAAGATTCTTTTTTTCTGTTTGGTGACCAAAATTCCTCTTGGTGACCAAAATTTCAGTGTCCAATGTTCCGTTTTTTGACTTGGTGACCAAAATTCTGCTGGTGACCAAAATTCCAAAAAAATTGGTGACCAAAGTTCCGAAAAATCGTGGTGACCAAAATTCCAGTGACCAAAATTCCGGCACCCGTTAATTTATTTTATTCTAGGGGGTTTTTAATACTAACGTGAGAAATAATATTGTTTCTCTTAAACTTCTTTTTATTTTAACACTTCTTTAAATCAATTCAAGTCTGAAGACGAAGTAATATTTATTTAAATTAAAGGGGCAATACAATTTTCCACAAAAATTATACGAATAAATAAAAAGGGGAAGGGAACACTCAAAGCACAAACTTAATAGAATGAACGAATGAACAACTGAACGAATTTGGGGAGAGAGAATTTTCTTTTATAGGAACATAAATGGGATAAAATGTCATTTATTTATTTAAATTAAAATTAAAGTCATTTGAGTCTGTGCATCATCACATCTCCACCTTCTAAAAAGACGAGTCCCTCGGCTTAGTATTCGGCTGCGAAAGGGTGTGGTTCACAACTGTCTCGAGATCGGCTCTATCATAACGTCTAATTCTCTCGAAGACAGAACGCCTCGGGGTTCGGTCGCCTAGACCTCGTCCCCTTCGATTTTCAATTCCATGCCAACGGCTTCTAGGAGTTTGATCGCCTAGATCGCGCTCCCTCCAATTTTCATTGTCACTCCAACGGCTTCTAGGAGTTTGATCGCCTAGACCGCACCTCCATGAATCATTTCTCGATGAGTTCCTTCCACTTCTTTCCTTTCTCGGAACAACCATTTTTGATTTCACTTTTCGAACGCCTAGTTCGTGAATTGGCTTTTGGGTTGCCTTCAATGTTTCAATTCCGTTCATTTTCGAACGTTTGGCTATTAAACGGCTCTCAACCGCATCACCTCTCCCCTCCTCGTATTTAGATAATTCCGTCCTCGGAATTTTTTCAAGAACATTTTTTCTTTTAAATTCTCCCTTTAAGTTTAAACATTTTTCAATTCCTCTTATCAAATTGGACGGTTTCAAGCTTAAATTTTCATTCTTGTCCTTCATCTTTGCCAGTTTCTTCTTTTCATAAATTCTAGAAATTCTCAATTTTCTTCCTTCGAAAGGCAATTCATTTAATTCAAACGCCCTCTTAATTGAAGCTGGGTCAATAAATTCAATATAACCAACTCCTTTGCAAAGTCTAGTTTGTTTATTTCGAAGTAAACGAACGCCGGTAATTTTTCCACATTTTGAAAAGTGAGTCCTAACCGATTCGTCTTCAGTTTTATATGGGAGATTTCCTACAAAAATTGACCTTTTCGTATCCAATTCTCGTTTTAGTTCATTATTAATTCGAAGAAAGTTTCCGTTCAATATTCGACAATTTTTCTTGGCAGTCTTAGCCTTTTCATCTTTAGACAATTCTTTTACACAAGCATTACTTTTTTCCTCAAATTCAACTTTCTTTTCATCTTCTTTCAGATTTTCTTCAAATTTCTTCTTAATTTTATTCAGCTTTTCATTTTCTTCCTTATTACCACTTCCAACTCTATTTTCAAATACGTTGAGTTCTTTTTCAGCGGATCCTACATCTTCAAATTCAACACTTAATGTTTGGATCCGTGTTCTATAAATGACTCTTTCTGCATCGTTATTTTGGTCTAAACTTTCACTTCCAAAATCAATTAAATCATTATTAGGGATGTCCAATAGCTTAAATCCTAATCTGCCTAGTGAATTTGTGCCGAAAAGTAAGTCATAGCCAAAAGGGGCATCTGTTATGTGAAAACAGGTTTTAATTTCCTCTTGGTTTTCACGTTTTATTTCCAACTCAACAATTCCATGGCATTCTAGCTTTTGTCCGTTAACGTCAGAAATCTTAGTTTTTGCTCTCGAAAATCCTATGTTCTTTAATTCAATTCCCTTGTCTTTAAGCAGTTTCACAAGAAAACTTGAACTTATTAACGAAATTTGAGCGCCCCCATCTAGCATTCCTTTCGCATGTAGACCTTTAACGTTAACTTTGATTGACATTACAGGGCCTATGGAGTTCTTTATTATCTCTGCTCTTGCTTCTTGTTCGGGGATTTTCTTAAGCTCTTCTTTAATTTCCAGAATGTTTATCCCGCAAGAGTTGACGTGATTTTCTGGAATTTCGTCGTGGATTGTTATGCAACCGTTTTTAAGTTGATTGTTTGACGGTGGGACTGCTCTGGTTTGGCCATTTCCTCGCCAAATACCTGCGTTTCTATTTGTCTCATTAATGTTATTTTTAGTATTCAGAAATGTTCTATTGGCTTCAGTAACAGCTGCCACGTTGTCTTCCGCCCTATATTGATTATTTCGATTAGAGAAGCAATCACGTGAGAGGTGACCTGGCTTTCCACAGTTAAAGCAGGTAATTTCGTTTCGAGGGGTAAAATTGTTATTACGTTGCGAGAATTGCTGAACAACAGGTTTAGACTGGAAATTAATATGACGAGTTGCTTTCTGTGTCGATTCTGCTCTAGCTGCCAGAGACACGAAACTGTCAAAACTCATTCCGTCTTGTCGAGCTATTTCAAGATTAAGTGCAAGGTTTGAGTCACCGATGCTTCTTATTAAATGTTTTATCGAATACTCATCTAATAAATTATTTGTCATCCCTGGATAAGCTCGTTTTACTAAAGATGCAATTCTATTAGCCAGTGAATCAATATTTTCATTCTCACGCCTCTTAACACCAGACATGAGTTCGTCGAACGCACAAATTTCTTTTGTGTCTGTTGTTTCGAGAATGCGAAGCATTTCGCGTCGAACTGATGAATAAATAAACGGACAATTTCCTAACGCAGTATTAAAAGCTCGTTCCGCTCTTCCGCTGATTTTAGACTCCAAAGCTTTTAATCGGACAACATCTGATATCCCTTCAGTAGCAGAGTCAAATTTTTTGAAGAATGTCTTAATTTGATCGACACCTTCAGGACCTTTCAAATCTGGAATTTTGTCTAGTGCCCACGACAGAGACATTCTATCAAAACTGTGCATGAACCCAGCGAAATCAGTTGTAGGTCTTTGACTGCTTTCATTATTGATTGGTGGCTGTGCCACTTGTGTAACAGACTGTTGGAAATTCTGTTGAGGCTGAGCTTGGTGAATATTGTTCATTTGAGGTGGAAAATTTTGCGAGTTATTCGTTGGAATTTGCGAATACTGCATGAACTGTTGGGGATACATGGGCATTAACATAGGAATTTGACAATTTGGAAATTGTGTATACATTTGCTGATTTGCAAACTGCTGAGTCATAACAGGCATATTCGGAATCTGGAAAGGAAAACAAACGTTCCGTGCCGTGTGTACTGGCGTGGTTTGAGTTTCGTTAGTTCTCATAACATTTTCTCCCCTTTCACTTTCATCAAGAATATCGTCCATTCCTGAATTTTCAATAGAAGTTTGATTTTCAGAAGCTTCTCTCTCTATAGCTTTATCCTTTGCCCTACTTCTTGTTAAAACAGGAGAACGGGTTATCATTCAATTTATCTATCGATTACAATTTTGTTTATGCTCGCCTAGAGCTTTTGATGAGTCACAAAACAAAAATCAATTCAAACAATTTTCAAAATTGTGCCCGCCTAGGGTCTTTGTAGTGTCAATTTCTTTGCAGCAATTGAATCGATTGCCTGCCAAGGTCAAAGAGATTAAAAATTTTCTCTTTCTTGTCTGTTTCTTTTTATACCCGCCTAGGGTCTTTTGCAGATTCAAAAAAATCGATTTTTCACCCGCCTAGGGTTTTTTGTTGAAAAAAATTAAATTAAAGTTTTTCACAAAACTTTCTAAAATTAAAAAAAATTTTTGAGTCGAAGCTCGCCTAGAGCTGTAGATGCTCGCCTAGAGCTTTAAATTCAAAAAATAAAAATTTGTTGTTGCTCGCCTAGAGCCTTCAAATAAAAAAAATTCAAAGTCGATCTCGAGACCGTTGAAAAATTTTAGAAAATTTTTCTTCCACAGGAGCGCCACGTGGGAAATAAAATTGTTTCTCTTAAACTTCTTTTTATTTTAACACTTCTTTAAATCAATTCAAGTCTGAAGACGAAGTAATATTTATTTAAATTAAAGGGGCAATACAATTTTCCACAAAAATTATACGAATAAATAAAAAGGGGAAGGGAACACTCAAAGCACAAACTTAATAGAATGAACGAATGAACAACTGAACGAATTTGGGGAGAGAGAATTTTCTTTTATAGGAACATAAATGGGATAAAATGTCATTTATTTATTTAAATTAAAATTAAAGTCATTTGAGTCTGTGCATCATCACACTAAATTATTTTTTTATTTTAATTAAAATTTTCAATTTTATTTAAAATCCAAAAATTCTTCCTTAGTTTCTTGTTATAACACAGATTTTTAATAGAAAATGGAGGGCAATTATTATAGGAAGGTATTTATTTATAGTATGTATGTCCCTCAAAATTTACTTAGCTTTCACATTAAAGTAATTTCAAAATAAAAATATATACTATTCTATTAAAAAATTTAATTTTGAATATTTTTAGTTACAAATATCAATTATTGCCTATATTAACGAAAGATTTTTTCTTTTTGACTGAATTTCCATATAAAGGTTTGGATAGTTTTTAATAGTAAAAATTACTTGATGTTTTTCTTTTTTAATGGGCAACTAATGTAAATGAGCAGTACTTGGACACCCTGCCAAAATTTCGTACTTGTACTTGGTACGAAGTACAAGGCTAAAAATAGGGGTGGTACTAGGTTTTTTAAGATGTACGGAAAATATTCATAATTTTTTAAATTAAAATATTTAGTTTCAAATGTAAAAGATTTTAAAATTATTGATAAATTTCTGATGAAAAATGATAAATGTTCAATTTGTCATCAAAATTTAATTGACAAAAAGGAATATAAAGCACTTCAACAAATAACTGATTGCAATGTTTTTTTTAAAATAATTTTTAATTTAAACATAATTTAAATATTTTTCAGCATGTATTTCATAAAGAATGCATTAAAGAATGGTAATTAATTAAATTTAATTTAAAAAATTAATTTAATCTTAAATAGGTGTAACGAAAAAAATTTAAACGCTGAGACAAAGAAATGGCCTTATGGAGGCCCTATTGTAATTTAAAATTTAATTTTTTAATTAAAAATAATTTATTTTAACATTTAAAAATTTTTTCAATAAATTTATTTTCTAGGTAAGTAAATGCCCAATTTGTGAGACTAAAATTTTAATAGAAAAAAGGGAAGAACAAAACGTTCAACCTTGATTGCATATACTAATTTAGATGTTAGCTATGTTCGAAATTGAAATTTTCGAAGACTTTACTGAAAAAACTAAAAACCTTTTTGGATATTCTAAATAGCTAATATATTGAGTTGCGTTTTATCAACCAAAAGTTTAAAAAAGTGATTAATTTTTTTAATTAATTTTTAAAAAAAGTAATTTAATTTATTAATATATTAATTAGAAAAGAATGAATATTTTTATGATTAATATTTTTCGTAAAATATCATGCTATTATACATATTTAAAGATTTGTTTTGAATTTTTATTTGCCATTTACTAGAGTTCCCGGTTATTCAGGGTTGTCTGTGTAAATTTTATTCATTGCTTATAAAAGTAAAAGAAATAAAATTTTTTTCTAAAAGTTCAGCTAAGTAAATAGATATTACATTACAATAAAACAATATAGCGAACAAATTTTTAAATAAATTATTCTATTAAATATTTATTTATCTAAAAAATTACCCGTATTATTTTTTAAAAATTATTTTAATTATCAAAAATATTTAAATAATTCTCTCCTCTTTTTCTAAGTTTTTCTTTTAGATAATTGGATTTTTTGTTTATTTTTATTTAATTTTTGCTGATTATTTGTAGTAATAAAAAATCTGGCATTTCCAGTCATTTCTTGTGTTGAGGGACTTTTAAATTATTTTTTAAAATTATTTTTATTTTTAAATGTACCTATAAGTTCCCTGATTTGCTCGTTTTCTTTTTGTACAAACAATAAAAAAATTTAATAATAAACCCAAAGCTATACACAACACGATTATAACAACTCCTAAGGCTATAAAGCTGTATAAAGATATTGACTGTTGTTGTGATTCTATCTGAAAAAATTTTGGTGGAAATTTTAATTTTGTTTATGTCATGGCAATAATTAGAAAGCAAATGTCATTTATGTTAACATTTTTTGGTGGACTAATTTAAATTTATTTTAATATAATTTAAAAAACGTCCATAGAAATTACGCTACGGTCCCCTCTGTAGTGCAAAACAGAGGTCGATCGGAATTCCGATTTCCGACTTCCGACGTATTTTTTTCCTACCGATTTCCGAAATTTTGGGCTGATTTCCGAGTTCCAACTTTTGAGCCATTTCCGATTTCCGACAGTTCCGTTTTCGGCACCTTCTTCATTTCAGATCGACCTCTGGTACCAAATTAGCGTACAATGGAAGCTCTCAATAACGTCGCCCCTCCCACTTGCTTTCTTAAGTTAGTTAAATTCGGCCAGAGGTGTGATGTTATATAGACTCCCCTATAACTTAAATAAACATACTAAGCGCATGCATAAATCTCCAGTATAACCAGCCATACATTCACAATCATGAGTTGAATACTTTAAATATATATTTTCAATTTTTAAAAATATTTTTAATCGTTACTTCATGCCCATCGACACCTAACAGTACATGAGGACGGACACAACGACCATGAACACAATTATGAAGTGTTTGGTTTAAATTGGGATCGGGATGGCAAAGGTTGGGGAGTTGGCAATGAATGCCAATAAAGCCTGATAAAAAATGTTTTTTATGTAAATCTTTTGCCGAATTAACAACCTAATTTACATTCACATTTAAAAGTTCCTGGCCAATTATGGCAAGTTCCATTGTTTTGGCAAATCGAAGAGGAGGAATTAGTTTCACATTCATCAATATCAAATTCGCAATAAGAACCCTTTAATTTCAAAAGAATACCCATTTTTTAGATTCTTTTGAACTAATTAATCTAATCAAGAAAACGTTACAAATATCAATATACCTACATACGTTAATATCTGTCTCCATATAAATGAACTTCCCTTATACTGAAACAGGTTTAGGATCAGATCGGATTGAAACCGCCAAATGTAACTATCAATATCTTGTTTCGAAATACTACGGAAATCGTGAAAAATCTGAAACATACTAGCTAAATAGTAATTCTATTAAAATCTGTTTTAGGTTTTATAGAGGATTATAACCAACAATTTTTTATCACCAACTCATACCGAATATCCAGTTCCACTACAATCACATTCGAACCCATTTACTTTATCCACACATCTTCCTACTCCACATATTTTAATATCAACATTTGTCCCATTTTTATTTAAAGTTTTCAAAGCTTCCTCGCATTCATCTACATCAATTTCACATTTCTCTCCAACAAATCCAGCAATACAAGAACATTCAAAACCATTAGTTTTGGAAATACAAGTCCCTCCATTCATGCAAGGGTCTCCCAAACAAAAGTCTAAACGTTTTTCACATGATAACCCCCAAAATCCTGGTGGGCATTCGCATTGGTGTGTTGATATGTTTTTTTGTATACATTGACCGTTGTTAAGGCAGGGATCTTTAAATTTTAAGTTTAATAAAGGCAGGCATAGATCAGCAAATTAATCAAAATTTTAATTTATTATTTTACTTTTTGAACAAGTTCCAGCTATCTCACAGCGTTCGCCTTCGAAATAGTCTGGACATTCACAGCTAAATGTTGATTGAGTCGAATTATTTTTTCCCTCATTATCTAACAGAATACACCTTCCTTCATTTAAACAGGGTAATTCTTCTGTACAAACATCAACTTGGGATGAACAGTTAGGACCACGCCATCCTTCATTACAAATACATCTTTAAATATTATGTGAAATTATTTTCGATTTATAGTATATTCGGATATTAATTTTGTGGATAAAAATCAGGTTGAGTAAAACTCTGTGTTGTAGGATAAGGGTGAACAAAAGGCTTGTCCGCAATCGAAAAACTGGGGATTAAAATCCGTAATCCGCATTTGCTCTTGAAAAGAGAGAGACCATCGAAAATTCCAATGATGTCTAAAATCAGGGAATAAAATGTCGGAAACCAGATTTCTGATTGTCCTAGGCGAGTAAAAGAATAAACCAAATAAACAAGTTCCTACCTATATCCTCCCCAAATATTCTCACATATTCCATGTCCAGAACAAAAAGAAGCATTAGTATTACCATCAAATCCCTGCTTACTATTCCCACAATAATCCTTAAAATCTTCACAAAATTTTCCAGAAAATTCTTTCGGGCATTCACAACGAAAATTAGCTGATGATGGAATATTAATACATCTTCCACCATTTAGACAGGGCAGTTCGCTACAAGGATCGGTATAATCTTCACAAAATTGGCCGGAATAGTTTGGGGGACATAAACAATTAATTTGCCCCTAAAAATAATTTTAAAATAATTTAAATATTTTTAATTAAATATTTGTTATTCAACAATAGAAATAATTAAGCCTATCAAGGTTATCGAAAATAATAGTTTGGAGGACATAAACAATTAATTTGTGACCCCTAAACTGAAAATTCCAACAACCCTAAATATAACGAAACAAAAGTGGCAAGGCTAATATCGAAATTTTCTTTTAATTATTAGTCTCTCTTCCACGGACTGGAATCGAGAAAAAATTTTATTATCTAAAGTTTTGTCCAGGTACCCAGTAAGTTTATCAGAAAATATTCGATTTAAGGGTTAGAGGCAGAAGTTAGAGGCAATTTTTCTTGCTTTCTTTTTTATCTAAAATCCGAGTCGCGCTATTCTGTTGCCAAAAATATTCTTTAAAATTTTTAATCTTCAATATATTAAATATAAATTTAAATAACAAAACAAACATTTCCTCTTCCTTCTTTTTCAAAGCATTTACCTCCATTTTCACAAGGATTATTATCTACACAATTAATTTTATTTTTATCAATTTGACAATATTTTCCAACAAATTTAGTATTAGTACATTTACATTTAAAAGTAGAATTATTTGAATATTCCAAACAATCTCCATTATTATTACAAGTATTGTTTTGACATTTATTTTGGTTTAAATTTAATATTTCTTTACATTTTGGACCTGTAAAGCCTGGTAAACATTGACAATGAAAACCATTAATCTTTAAAAATGTTAAGAATTATTTTTGTCAACAAGAAGTGAATTTTGAATGAATTTTAAAGAAAATTGAATATAAATTTTCTGAAAAATAATTTCTAGAATAAAAACTTTCTAGAATAAAACGACAAGAATTTTTTGATTAACCACTCCAATAAATATTTCTTTAGGTTCTATTTCGTTTTCCAGCCCAAAATTTCCATTAAACCTTAAAATGCAAATAGGGGTTTTTAATTCTGCCGTCCATTTTTGGCCAATTTTAGCGTTTGGTATGTTTTAAGATTCCCGAATTGTTTTAAGATCTATGATCCCCGAATCTATTTTTTATGTCAACTTGATCCATGGTAAACATGAATGAGATTAACTATAGAAAATAAATCAAAAAATTAAATTTTACATCATCAACACACTGCCCATTGGGTAAACATTCCAAATTTCCATTCATCGTTTCACATTCATTTATTTGAATCTTTAAATAATTTACTTATTAATTTAACAACAATTATCCAAACTTGGCAATATTTTCCATCAAACCCCAACGGGCAATTACATTTAATCTCATTAAAAATATCCTCACACTTTCCACCATTTAAACAATTATTAAATTTACACAAATCTACAGATTGACATAAACCTTTACAACTTTTTAAATTTGTTTTTTGTTCAAGTAAAAAATGGGGAATTGAAATTAAATGGTTGTTGTCTACAAAAGTAAGTGGAGGAAGGGAATTTAAATGAATGTTTCTCAAACAGCCCTGAAAAAGGGGAAAACTTCAATTAAAAAAATTTTTTTACTCAAAATTTATTATTAATTGTGGGGGAGTTGTGGAATAGGTAAATGCGTTTAAATTAAAAAGGGAGGAGGAAAAGCAATTTTAATCTCAATTAAGAATAAAAATAATGTAAAACTAAGATAGAACCAGTGCTCTGCAACTCGTACCAAAATCCGTTGGATAAAGATAAGGAGTACGAGCTAATCCAAAATTACGAAGCACTGGATAGAATCAAGCAACATTTACGGATATCTAATTCTAGTAACTATTATTGAAATTGGAAAAGGAAATGCCCTTTCCAGCTTAAGGAAGTAAATTATAGATTATGTATTGTTTCTCAAAATTTGAAAAATTTTTAGGAAGTTAGATGGGAGAGTAACACTCAATATAATGTTCTTTTTAATCCGATATATTTCAGAAAATACTTGAATTTTTCTAATTCGTGATTGTCCGAATTGGAATGATCATTATAGATCTATATTGTCCGAATTGGAATGATCATTATAGATCTATATTAGTCTATGATTTATTTAAATATCCAAAATCTACACAATAGACCTATCACACACATAGATCTATAACGATCATTTCTATTCGGCCAATTTCACAATGACTCTCTTAGCGACTGAAATTGGCCAAATAGAAATGATCATTATAGATCTATTTGTGTGATAGGTCTATAATTTATTTTCTGAATAATCCAAAATCTATATAATAGACATACCACACCTCTCGAATTTATCCTGCTCAGTCCGATTCGTCATCATCATAGACCTATCACACATATAGATCTATAATGATCATTTCAATTCGGTTAATTTAATAAAATACTTGAACTTTTCTGATTCGAAGGTGGACGAATCGGACTGAGCAGGATAAATTCGAGAGGTGTGGTATGTCTATTATATAGATTTTGGATTATTCAGAAAATAAATCATAAACCTATCACACATATAGATCTATAATGATCATTTCAATTCGGTTAATTTAAAAAATACTTGAACTTTTCTGATTCGAAGGTGGACGAATCGGACTGAGCAGGATAAATTCGAGAGGTGTGGTATGTCTATTATATAGATTTTGGATTATTCAGAAAATAAATCATAGACCTATCACACATATAGATCTATAATGATCATTTCAATTCGGTTAATTTAAAAAATACTTGAACTTTTCTGATTCGAAGGTGGACGAATCGGACTGAGCAGGATAAATTCGAGAGGTGTGGTATGTCTATTATATAGATTTTGGATTATTCAGAAAATAAATCATAGACCTATCACACAAATAGATCTATAATGATCATTTCAATTCGGTTAATTTAAAAAATACTTGAACTTTTCTGATTCGAAGGTGGACGAATCGGACTGAGCAGGATAAATTCGAGAGGTGTGGTATGTCTATTATATAGATTTTGGATTATTCAGAAAATAAATCATAAACCTATCACACATATAGATCTATAATGATCATTTCAATTCGGTTAATTTAAAAAATACTTGAACTTTTCTGATTCGAAGGTGGACGAATCGGACTGAGCAGGATAAATTCGAGAGGTGTGGTATGTCTATTATATAGATTTTGGATTATTCAGAAAATAAATCATAGACCTATCACACATATAGATCTATAATGATCATTTCAATTCGGTTAATTTAAAAAAATACTTGAACTTTTCTGATTCGAAGGTGGACGAATCGGAATGAGCAGGATAAATTCGAGAGGTGTGGTATGTCTATTATATAGATTTTGGATTATTCAGAAAATAAATCATAAACCTATCACACATATAGATCTATAATGATCATTTCAATTCGGTTAATTTAAAAAATACTTGAACTTTTCTGATTCGAAGGTGGACGAATCGGACTGAGCAGGATAAATTCGAGAGGTGTGGTATGTCTATTATATAGATTTTGGATTATTCAGAAAATAAATCATAGACCTATCACACAAATAGATCTATAATGATCATTTCAATTCGGTTAATTTTAAAAAATACTTGAACTTTTCTGATTCGAAGGTGGACGAATCGGAATGAGCAGGATAAATTCGAGAGGTGTGGTATGTCTATTATATAGATTTTGGATTATTCAGAAAATAAATCATAAACCTATCACACATATAGATCTATAATGATCATTTCAATTCGGTTAATTTTAAAAAATACTTGAACTTTTCTGATTCGAAGGTGGACGAATCGGAATGAGCAGGATAAATTCGAGAGGTGTGGTATGTCTATTATATAGATTTTGGATTATTCAGAAAATAAATCATAGACCTATCACACAAATAGTTCTATAATGATCATTTCAATTCGGTTAATTTTAAAAAATACTTGAACTTTTCTGATTCGAAGTTGGACGAATCGGAATGAGCAGGATAAATTCGAGAGGTGTGGTATGTCTATTATATAGATTTTGGATTATTCAGAAAATAAATCATAGACCTATCACACATATAGATCTATAATGATCATTTCAATTCGGTTAATTTTAAAAAATACTTGAACTTTTCTGATTCGAAGTTGGACGAATCGGAATGAGCAGGATAAATTCGAGAGGTGTGGTATGTCTATTATATAGATTTTGGATTATTCAGAAAATAAATCATAAACCTATCACACATATAGATCTATAATGATCATTTCAATTCGGTTAATTTAAAAAATACTTGAACTTTTCTGATTCGAAGGTGGACGAATCGGACTGAGCAGGATAAATTCGAGAGGTGTGGTATGTCTATTATATAGATTTTGGATTATTCAGAAAATAAATCATAGACCTATCACACAAATAGATCTATAATGATCATTTCAATTCGGTTAATTTTAAAAAATACTTGAACTTTTCTGATTCGAAGGTGGACGAATCGGAATGAGCAGGATAAATTCGAGAGGTGTGGTATGTCTATTATATAGATTTTGGATTATTCAGAAAATAAATCATAAACCTATCACACATATAGATCTATAATGATCATTTCAATTCGGTTAATTTAAAAAATACTTGAACTTTTCTGATTCGAAGGTGGACGAATCGGACTGAGCAGGATAAATTCGAGAGGTGTGGTATGTCTATTATATAGATTTTGGATTATTCAGAAAATAAATCATAGACCTATCACACAAATAGATCTATAATGATCATTTCAATTCGGTTAATTTTAAAAAATACTTGAACTTTTCTGATTCGAAGTTGGACGAATCGGAATGAGCAGGATAAATTCGAGAGGTGTGGTATGTCTATTATATAGATTTTGGATTATTCAGAAAATAAATCATAGACCTATCACACATATAGATCTATAATGATCATTTCAATTCGGTTAATTTTAAAAAATACTTGAACTTTTCTGATTCGAAGGTGGACGAATCGGAATGAGCAGGATAAATTCGAGAGGTGTGGTATGTCTATTATATAGATTTTGGATTATTCAGAAAATAAATCATAGACCTATCACACAAATAGTTCTATAATGATCATTTCAATTCGGTTAATTTTAAAAAATACTTGAACTTTTCTGATTCGAAGTTGGACAAATCGGAATGAGCAGGATAAATTCGAGAGGTGTGGTATGTCTATTATATAGATTTTGGATTATTCAGAAAATAAATCATAGACCTATCACACATATAGATCTATAATGATCATTTCAATTCGGTTAATTTAATAAAATACTTGAACTTTTCTGATTCGAAGGTGGACGAATCGGACTGAGCAGGATAAATTCGAGAGGTGTGGTATGTCTATTATATAGATTTTGGATTATTCAGAAAATAAATCATAAACCTATCACACATATAGATCTATAATGATCATTTCAATTCGGTTAATTTAAAAAATACTTGAACTTTTCTGATTCGAAGGTGGACGAATCGGACTGAGCAGGATAAATTCGAGAGGTGTGGTATGTCTATTATATAGATTTTGGATTATTCAGAAAATAAATCATAGACCTATCACACATATAGATCTATAATGATCATTTCAATTCGGTTAATTTAAAAAATACTTGAACTTTTCTGATTCGAAGGTGGACGAATCGGACTGAGCAGGATAAATTCGAGAGGTGTGGTATGTCTATTATATAGATTTTGGATTATTCAGAAAATAAATCATAGACCTATCACACAAATAGATCTATAATGATCATTTCAATTCGGTTAATTTAAAAAATACTTGAACTTTTCTGATTCGAAGGTGGACGAATCGGACTGAGCAGGATAAATTCGAGAGGTGTGGTATGTCTATTATATAGATTTTGGATTATTCAGAAAATAAATCATAAACCTATCACACATATAGATCTATAATGATCATTTCAATTCGGTTAATTTAAAAAATACTTGAACTTTTCTGATTCGAAGGTGGACGAATCGGACTGAGCAGGATAAATTCGAGAGGTGTGGTATGTCTATTATATAGATTTTGGATTATTCAGAAAATAAATCATAGACCTATCACACATATAGATCTATAATGATCATTTCAATTCGGTTAATTTAAAAAAATACTTGAACTTTTCTGATTCGAAGGTGGACGAATCGGAATGAGCAGGATAAATTCGAGAGGTGTGGTATGTCTATTATATAGATTTTGGATTATTCAGAAAATAAATCATAAACCTATCACACATATAGATCTATAATGATCATTTCAATTCGGTTAATTTAAAAAATACTTGAACTTTTCTGATTCGAAGGTGGACGAATCGGACTGAGCAGGATAAATTCGAGAGGTGTGGTATGTCTATTATATAGATTTTGGATTATTCAGAAAATAAATCATAGACCTATCACACAAATAGATCTATAATGATCATTTCAATTCGGTTAATTTTAAAAAATACTTGAACTTTTCTGATTCGAAGGTGGACGAATCGGAATGAGCAGGATAAATTCGAGAGGTGTGGTATGTCTATTATATAGATTTTGGATTATTCAGAAAATAAATCATAAACCTATCACACATATAGATCTATAATGATCATTTCAATTCGGTTAATTTTAAAAAATACTTGAACTTTTCTGATTCGAAGGTGGACGAATCGGAATGAGCAGGATAAATTCGAGAGGTGTGGTATGTCTATTATATAGATTTTGGATTATTCAGAAAATAAATCATAGACCTATCACACAAATAGTTCTATAATGATCATTTCAATTCGGTTAATTTTAAAAAATACTTGAACTTTTCTGATTCGAAGTTGGACGAATCGGAATGAGCAGGATAAATTCGAGAGGTGTGGTATGTCTATTATATAGATTTTGGATTATTCAGAAAATAAATCATAGACCTATCACACATATAGATCTATAATGATCATTTCAATTCGGTTAATTTTAAAAAATACTTGAACTTTTCTGATTCGAAGTTGGACGAATCGGAATGAGCAGGATAAATTCGAGAGGTGTGGTATGTCTATTATATAGATTTTGGATTATTCAGAAAATAAATCATAAACCTATCACACATATAGATCTATAATGATCATTTCAATTCGGTTAATTTAAAAAATACTTGAACTTTTCTGATTCGAAGGTGGACGAATCGGACTGAGCAGGATAAATTCGAGAGGTGTGGTATGTCTATTATATAGATTTTGGATTATTCAGAAAATAAATCATAGACCTATCACACAAATAGATCTATAATGATCATTTCAATTCGGTTAATTTTAAAAAATACTTGAACTTTTCTGATTCGAAGGTGGACGAATCGGAATGAGCAGGATAAATTCGAGAGGTGTGGTATGTCTATTATATAGATTTTGGATTATTCAGAAAATAAATCATAAACCTATCACACATATAGATCTATAATGATCATTTCAATTCGGTTAATTTAAAAAATACTTGAACTTTTCTGATTCGAAGGTGGACGAATCGGACTGAGCAGGATAAATTCGAGAGGTGTGGTATGTCTATTATATAGATTTTGGATTATTCAGAAAATAAATCATAGACCTATCACACAAATAGATCTATAATGATCATTTCAATTCGGTTAATTTTAAAAAATACTTGAACTTTTCTGATTCGAAGTTGGACAAATCGGAATGAGCAGGATAAATTCGAGAGGTGTGGTATGTCTATTATATAGATTTTGGATTATTCAGAAAATAAATCATAGACCTATCACACATATAGATCTATAATGATCATTTCAATTCGGTTAATTTTAAAAAATACTTGAACTTTTCTGATTCGAAGGTTGGACGAATCGGAATGAGCAGGATAAATTCGAGAGGTGTGGTATGTCTATTATATAGATTTTGGATTATTCAGAAAATAAATCATAGACCTATCACACAAATAGTTCTATAATGATCATTTCAATTCGGTTAATTTTAAAAAATACTTGAACTTTTCTGATTCGAAGTTGGACAAATCGGAATGAGCAGGATAAATTCGAGAGGTGTGGTATGTCTATTATATAGATTTTGGATTATTCAGAAAATAAATCATAGACCTATCACACAAATAGATCTATAATGATCATTTCAATTCGGTTAATTTTAAAAAATACTTGAACTTTTCTGATTCGAAGTTGGACGAATCGGAATGAGCAGGATAAATTCGAGAGGTGTGGTATGTCTATTATATAGATTTTGGATTATTCAGAAAATAAATCATAGACCTATCACACAAATAGATCTATAATGATCATTTCAATTCGGTTAATTTTAAAAAATACTTGAACTTTTCTGATTCGAAGTTGGACGAATCGGAATGAGCAGGATAAATTCGAGAGGTGTGGTATGTCTATTATATAGATTTTGGATTATTCAGAAAATAAATCATAGACCTATCACACAAATAGATCTATAATGATCATTTCAATTCGGTTAATTTTAAAAAATACTTGAACTTTTCTGATTCGAAGTTGGACGAATCGGAATGAGCAGGATAAATTCGAGAGGTGTGGTATGTCTATTATATAGATTTTGGATTATTCAGAAAATAAATCATAGACCTATCACACAAATAGATCTATAATGATCATTTCAATTCGGTTAATTTTAAAAAATACTTGAACTTTTCTGATTCGAAGTTGGACGAATCGGAATGAGCAGGATAAATTCGAGAGGTGTGGTATGTCTATTATATAGATTTTGGATTATTCAGAAAATAAATCATAGACCTATCACACAAATAGATCTATAATGATCATTTCAATTCGGTTAATTTTAAAAAATACTTGAACTTTTCTGATTCGAAGTTGGACGAATCGGAATGAGCAGGATAAATTCGAGAGGTGTGGTATGTCTATTATATAGATTTTGGATTATTCAGAAAATAAATCATAGACCTATCACACAAATAGATCTATAATGATCATTTCAATTCGGTTAATTTTAAAAAATACTTGAACTTTTCTGATTCGAAGTTGGACGAATCGGAATGAGCAGGATAAATTCGAGAGGTGTGGTATGTCTATTATATAGATTTTGGATTATTCAGAAAATAAATCATAGACCTATCACACAAATAGATCTATAATGATCATTTCAATTCGGTTAATTTTAAAAAATACTTGAACTTTTCTGATTCGAAGTTGGACGAATCTGAATGAGCAGGATAAATTCGAGAGGTGTGGTATGTCTATTATATAGATTTTGGATTATTCAGAAAATAAATCATAGACCTATCACACAAATAGATCTATAATGATCATTTCAATTCGGTTAATTTTAAAAAATACTTGAACTTTTCTGATTCGAAGTTGGACGAATCGGAATGAGCAGGATAAATTCGAGAGGTGTGGTATGTCTATTATATAGATTTTGGATTATTCAGAAAATAAATCATAGACCTATCACACAAATAGATCTATAATGATCATTTCAATTCGGTTAATTTTAAAAAATACTTGAACTTTTCTGATTCGAAGTTGGACGAATCGGAATGAGCAGGATAAATTCGAGAGGTGTGGTATGTCTATTATATAGATTTTGGATTATTCAGAAAATAAATCATAGACCTATCACACAAATAGATCTATAATGATCATTTCAATTCGGTTAATTTTAAAAAATACTTGAACTTTTCTGATTCGAAGTTGGACGAATCGGAATGAGCAGGATAAATTCGAGAGGTGTGGTATGTCTATTATATAGATTTTGGATTATTCAGAAAATAAATCATAGACCTATCACACAAATAGATCTATAATGATCATTTCAATTCGGTTAATTTTAAAAAATACTTGAACTTTTCTGATTCGAAGGTGGACGAATCGGAATGAGCAGGATAAATTCGAGAGGTGTGGTATGTCTATTATATAGATTTTGGATTATTCAGAAAATAAATCATAGACCTATCACACAAATAGATCTATAATGATCATTTCAATTCGGTTAATTTTAAAAAATACTTGAACTTTTCTGATTCGAAGGTGGACGAATCGGAATGAGCAGGATAAATTCGAGAGGTGTGGTATGTCTATTATATAGATTTTGGATTATTCAGAAAATAAATCATAGACCTATCACACAAATAGATCTATAATGATCATTTCAATTCGGTTAATTTTAAAAAATACTTGAACTTTTCTGATTCGAAGTTGGACGAATCGGAATGAGCAGGATAAATTCGAGAGGTGTGGTATGTCTATTATATAGATTTTGGATTATTCAGAAAATAAATCATAGACCTATCACACAAATAGATCTATAATGATCATTTCAATTCGGTTAATTTTAAAAAATACTTGAACTTTTCTGATTCGAAGTTGGACGAATCGGAATGAGCAGGATAAATTCGAGAGGTGTGGTATGTCTATTATATAGATTTTGGATTATTCAGAAAATAAATCATAGACCTATCACACAAATAGATCTATAATGATCATTTCAATTCGGTTAATTTTAAAAAATACTTGAACTTTTCTGATTCGAAGTTGGACGAATCTGAATGAGCAGGATAAATTCGAGAGGTGTGGTATGTCTATTATATAGATTTTGGATTATTCAGAAAATAAATCATAGACCTATCACACATATAGATCTATAATGATCATTTCAATTCGGTTAATTTAATAAAATACTTGAACTTTTCTGATTCGAAGGTGGACGAATCGGACTGAGCAGGATAAATTCGAGAGGTGTGGTATGTCTATTATATAGATTTTGGATTATTCAGAAAATAAATCATAGACCTATCACACATATAGATCTATAATGATCATTTCAATTCGGTTAATTTAATAAAATACTTGAACTTTTCTGATTCGAAGGTGGACGAATCGGACTGAGCAGGATAAATTCGAGAGGTGTGGTATGTCTATTATATAGATTTTGGATTATTCAGAAAATAAATCATAGACCTATCACACATATAGATCTATAATGATCATTTCAATTCGGTTAATTTAATAAAATACTTGAACTTTTCTGATTCGAAGTTGGACGAATCGAAATGAGCAGGATAAATTCGAGAGGTGTGGTATGTCTATTATATAGATTTTGGATTATTCAGAAAATAAATCATAGACCTATCACACATATAGATCTATAATGATCATTTCAATTCGGTTAATTTTAAAAAATACTTGAACTTTTCTGATTCGAAGTTGGACGAATCGGAATGAGCAGGATAAATTCGAGAGGTGTGGTATGTCTATTATATAGATTTTGGATTATTCAGAAAATAAATCATAAACCTATCACACAAATAGATCTATAATGATCATTTCAATTCGGTTAATTTTAAAAAATACTTGAACTTTTCTGATTCGAAGTTGGACGAATCGAAATGAGCAGGATAAATTCGAGAGGTGTGGTATGTCTATTATATAGATTTTGGATTATTCAGAAAATAAATCATAGACCTATCACACATATAGATCTATAATGATCATTTCAATTCGGTTAATTTTAAAAAATACTTGAACTTTTCTGATTCGAAGTTGGACGAATCGAAATGAGCAGGATAAATTCGAGAGGTGTGGTATGTCTATTATATAGATTTTGGATTATTCAGAAAATAAATCATAGACCTATCACACATATAGATCTATAATGATCATTTCAATTCGGTTAATTTTAAAAAATACTTGAACTTTTCTGATTCGAAGTTGGACGAATCGAAATGAGCAGGATAAATTCGAGAGGTGTGGTATGTCTATTATATAGATTTTGGATTATTCAGAAAATAAATCATAGACCTATCACACATATAGATCTATAATGATCATTTCAATTCGGTTAATTTTAAAAAATACTTGAACTTTTCTGATTCGAAGTTGGACGAATCGAAATGAGCAGGATAAATTCGAGAGGTGTGGTATGTCTATTATATAGATTTTGGATTATTCAGAAAATAAATCATAGACCTATCACACATATAGATCTATAATGATCATTTCAATTCGGTTAATTTTAAAAAATACTTGAACTTTTCTGATTCGAAGTTGGACGAATCGGAATGAGCAGGATAAATTCGAGAGGTGTGGTATGTCTATTATATAGATTTTGGATTATTCAGAAAATAAATCATAGACCTATCACACAAATAGATCTATAATGATCATTTCAATTCGGTTAATTTTAAAAAATACTTGAACTTTTCTGATTCGAAGTTGGACGAATCGGAATGAGCAGGATAAATTCGAGAGGTGTGGTATGTCTATTATATAGATTTTGGATTATTCAGAAAATAAATCATAGACCTATCACACAAATAGATCTATAATGATCATTTCAATTCGGTTAATTTTAAAAAATACTTGAACTTTTCTGATTCGAAGTTGGACGAATCGGAATGAGCAGGATAAATTCGAGAGGTCAAAGTTGAGGTATGGTTCCAAAGCATTTGTTCATGTTCGGGACCTACGCCCACTGGGTATGGGACTATTACTTGCCCTATCCCTCGAAATTTCGGAAAGTTATAATTGTTTTTCCGAAATTTTTAAAAATTGGCTATAACTTTCCGAAATTTCGAGGGATAGGGCAAGGAATGGTCCCATACCCAGTGGGCGTAGGTCCCCAACATGAAGAAATGCTTTTGAACCATACCCCAACTTTACAATACTAAGAAAAATCCAATTTTTTGTTGATTGAACTTATAAACTTTTCAGTGGACTCATAAAAGTTCATTGGACGCATAAACTAGACCAGCGCCTACGTTTTTTCCAGCTTAAGGAAGTATATAATACATACTTGTTTCCCAAAAATCTATTTTCTAGAAAAATTCTCTTAAAAATTCTTGGAAGTTAGATTGGAGAGTAACCAACAATATTTTTAATTTAAAAATGCAAACATTAAATCCTTCTTTTCTATCCGTTCTCCCAATAATAATTTTTGTTTGATGTTCATTAATTAAAGGAATATCCTCCCCAATTTTAATTTCTCTATCCAATTTATCATCAATAATTAATTTAAATAATTTTTCTTTATTTAAAATAATTTGTAATTTATGCCAATTTCCATCACTTATTAAATTTGTTGAATTTAAACAAAATAAATTATTTTTAATTAAACAAATTTGTAAAAATCCCTGATGGAAAATAATTGAAATATTTAATGAATTATTTGATTTTGGATTATATGAATGCTATAAATAATAATATTAAATTATTTATAATTAAATTAAAATATTAAGAAATTGCTGTAGATAATGGGCTGTTTTGGGAAATATTTTTTTGATTTTATTGACGACTTATACATACACCAAAAATGGATGTGTGTTTGGGGTAATGAAATGCTGAATAAATATAAATCCACAAAATCCCCTCTTTAACTAAACTACTAATGCCTCAATATTTACAAAAACTACCAATTCAAGCAAATTCCCATTAAAAGTCCTTGTACGGAATTCCAAATTCAAATTATTTATCGAATATTCATTACCAGATTCTGATAATTTTGTGACATTTTTGGGTTGTTTATTTTTAATAGTTGTATTATTATTTATTTTCGGATAGTTAACCAATAAATATTGAAGTTGGGAATTTTTAGTTAAACTAAAAAGTAAATATGTCCCGGATTTTTAATTTAGATTAGGGTAGCACCTCGACTCCGACTATTTTTTAGGCAAAATCTCCGAGCCAAACCCCGAAGCTCTACTCCAGAAACCGCATCCCCGACACTCCCGCCTTCGAAGGCTCGGGGTGCTACCCTAAATTAGATAATTATAACTGTACGTAGCAGTTGATGTACAAACAAAACCGCCCCCTCCAACAATATTTTCGCATTTAGAACCATTCGGGCAAATTAAAGAAGCGTTAAAACAAAAATCTTGTATCTCACAGAATATTCCCTAAACATTAATTTGAGAAGTATGTAAATATATAAAAATTATCTACCATCCATCCAGGCTCACAATCACATTCAAAATCGTTAAAAGTATTTCGACAACTACCATGAACTCCGCAAGTTAAATCTATTCCGCCATTATTTAAATTATTAACGTTCATTAAACAAATATCATCAGAAACTGTTCCCTTGAATTTTTAAAAAATTATTTGATTTTTATTTTTAGATCGTAGTTGAATATCTCTGCAAGACAACCCCTAATAATTAACATGATGTTAAAATATAGTTGATATTCAATCAACAATTTCTTGAAAAATAAAATTGAATGACAAGAGATTTTTTGAAACGGGGGGGGGGTAAAGGAAAATAAAAAAAGATTAAAAGGGGGGATCAACGGAAAATCAAATCAAAATTAAAAATTTCTCTCATACATTAAGCAAATTCTGTTGAGAAATTCTTTTGCCAAAAAATTCTTCCCCATCTGCAATTTCCAAATTCTCCCCTAACTGTACAATTTTTTGATTAACACGGAAATCCTTCAAAAATAATTTTTATAAAATTTTAAAAATTAATCTTTCCAACTTGTATAGTTCCTTTAAAAAATAATTCCTCATTATTTTGTGAAGAATTATCTAATAAAAACTGTCCAATAATTAATTTATCGGCTAACAATGGATGGGCAAATGGACGTTCCAGAATAGTTGAACTTTCTGTTAAATATATTTTAAAATAAAAAGTCATAAATTTATTTTAAACTTTTAAACTATGGGTAAGAAAAACCCGAGATTCGGGAACCTAACTGCTTTATTCCTTACACCCTAACCACAAATCCACTCATTCTTTAAGAATTAAATTGAATAAAAAATATTTTTAATGCTGAAAAATGATTTGTCATTTTTCAGCTTTTAAAATAATTTCAAGGAGAATAAATGTTGGTTATTCATTTTCTCAGCTCACGTCGGGAATTAATACCGGGCATGGGAACTAAGACTTGGAAAGTTTCTTGAGTTCCATCACAACACTAATAGTAAAAAAGGGGAGCAGGCCAATGTACCGCAGCCCAACGTACCGCGCCCAACGTACCGCGCCCAAAGTACCGCGAGCCCAATGTACCGCAGGCCCAACGTACCGCCGAACAAAATTTTATTTTTTTTGGAATTCTTCCTTGGTTGTTGAACTAATCCCCCGTTATTGAAGCAAAATCCTCCGTTCTTGGAACAACTTACCATGTTGACAGAACAACTTCACCCGTTGACAGAACAACTTCACCCGTTGACAGAACAACTTCCCCCGTCATTGGAACAACTTCCCCCGTTGACGGAACAACTTCCCCCGTCATTGGAACAACTTCCCCCTTTGACGGAACAACTTCCCCCGTCATTGAAACATCTTCTCCCGCTGACAGGACAACTTCCCTCGTTGACGGACCAACTGCCCCCGTTGACAGGACAACTTTCCCCATTGTCGGAACATGTTTCCCAAGTCATTGGGTCAACTCTCCCCATCTACAACAAAAAAACAAATATTTTTGTTGTAGTTGTTGTTGGAACAACTATTATTCATGTATCGATTTGCGGTACGTTGGGCGTGCGGTACGTTGGGCGCGGTACGTTGGGCTGCGGTACATTGGGCTGCGGTACGTTGGGGTGTACCCGTAAAAAAGAAGTCTTACGTTTAAAAAAATTTTCTGCGTTTAAGGGGTAGGGGGGGGGGGAATGCTCCTTCATAATTTTTAAAAAAATTCTAAGTATTTCTAAATTAACTTTTTTATAACTAGAGTCCGGATTTTTATTGAAATAAATTCGCCAAATATGGCCATAAAATATTGAAATAAACTGCCAAAATATTGACAAAAAATCCCGAAAATTAGTGAAATATTGAAATAAATCATGGCTTATTCACTATTAAAAATCTAAAAAATGTTGAATTTTAGAAAAAAAATTAATTCCGTCTTTAATAATTAATCCCTAAAATTAATCCCGACTTCGATAAATTGAGTATTTTTACTGTTGTGCAATTTTAGATGGGCTAAATTGGGTAGGTACATTTTGGTGATTATCTTCTGCGGGACATTTTGTGGAGTTTGGTTCAGCGGGACAATTTGGGGATTTTTGTTCAGGGTGCATTCTGGGGACGCCCGCTTCAATATACGCTGTTTTGCCGATTTTTTGGCCGATTTTGCCAGAATAAGTCAAATTTCCCATTTTTAGCTCCGCAGGCGAAAATTTTTAGATTTTTGTAAGGTCAAGAAGCCAAAGTTCTTCACTTTTTTCCTAAAATTTATGAAAAATACCAAAATTTTGGTAAAAATATGCAAAAATATTGAAATAATTTGCAAAAAGTACAAAATATTGAAATAACGGGAAAATTGTCAAAATATTGAAATATATTGAAATACAGCTTTGTTCAAAATCATAATATCGAAAAACTAATACCATATTTGGGCTCCTCTCGACAAAGTGTGTTTGCAAAAAAAAGATTTATTTCAATAAAAATCCGGACTCTATTTATAACCAACCAAAATTATTATCAATTCGCATAATTATTTGATTTCCATTTCTTTCAATTTCAAATAAATGGATATTATTGTCATTTAAATTAACTTGGAAATTAATTTATAAAATCTTTCATCTAATTATTAATTACCATTTTCAATTTTTAACAAAATAATTGTTTTTCCCCCCAACCGAATACTAACTTTCGGAATTCCATCAATTTCTAATTCAGCACTCATAAAAGTATTCATTTCAATATCATTAGAAGTATCACTTCCAAATTCTCCCAAAAAGAAAATTGGAGAGGAATTTATTTGTTGATTTGTACGAAAAAGAAACTTTTAAAAAATTAAAAAAATTTTTTTTGAAGTTTTTAAGATATAAAATATACATTAATATTTGTTAATTGAGAAATTAAAGAACGTTCTTCAGCATTTAATGTAAACTATAAAACTAATTTTTTGATAAGTGATATAAAAATTACCAGAACATGTGAGGGTGTATTATTATACCCAAAAGTATATTCTGATATTTTTTGTTCACAATTAGGTTGTAAATATGGTCTAAAATATTTTATTTTAATTTAAATGCCGTAAAAACTGTATTAGTGTCCCTCCCTTAAATAATTACCCCACCTCTATTTATTACCCCCTCCAGCGAGAGATCAGAGTAGTTAATGCGGGGTAGTTAATACAGTTTTTGGTTATTCTTAAATATTTGTGGACTGGCTTTTTTAAATAGATAGGTAGTTTTTTAAGGTGCAGAAATTATTTTTAATGAATTTTTTATTGGAGTTGGAATTTAGAAAAATATTCTTAAAAAATTAAAAGATAGTCGAATCCTATTTACCCTAACAACAATGAGAGATTTTTAATTTTATATTCTAAAGGTAGATAATGACTGCTGTAAAAACAAAAAAAATATATTTGTGTACTTTTTACATTCACAAACATAACTGTCCCAAAGGTCAATACAAGTTCCATTGTTAGCACAAACTTGTTTTCCATTAATAAAATTCGTTGGCTGTTGGCATAAATTTTGGTAAATACATATTGGGGAAATATTAAAAGCCCCACTTTAATTTAAAAAAATTATTTTATTTATTTATTCAATCCAATTACCCATAATCGGCATTTATCAATTCATTTCCATTAAAAACAACATCCCTCAAACACCCTACAAAATTCCCATAATGTCTCATTTCTCTACCAAAACGAGTATTCCAAATATTTGAGAATAAATGATTAAAGCTCAAAATATGGCGAAATAATAAATGAAAGCCTTTAAATAAATTAATTTTTATTTTAAAAATTATTTAAAATTTAAATTAATTTTAATAACCATTTAGAGATAATTTTTTATTTTATTAACTACTCTGGAAAGAAATTGATAAATCTCAAATTTATCAATGCTTAAACTCAGATTATTTATTTATTCACTCAAACAATTATTTTTAACTTAAATCTTAATTTTTATCCAACAATTTTATATATATAGAAAGGGAAAGGAAAGTGAATCTGTTAATGGAAAAATTGAAACATTTAAATAAAAAAGTTTAGATGATTAAGCGAAAAGGAGGCAAAAAATAATATTGTTATTTTTAACAAAAATAATGTTATGATTAATAGAAAAAGTGCAAATAATTTTATAAATATTTTGTTTGAATTTTATTTCCAACACTCCGGGGGGCAAAAGGTTTTAAGAACAATTTAGGAAGAAGTTTAAAGAAAAAAAATTTAATTAAAAGCGGGGTAAGACAATACATGGTTAGGAAGAAGATTATTAGACTGAAAAGTATTATCAAGAAATATTTGGGAAAGAATAAATAAGAAAGCAGGTTGTTGAAGTCAATTTGTTTAAATGATGAAAACCAGTTTTTCAAATTAATTGTGGGGTTGCCAATTTGCTCTGCGTGTATTTTAAATTCAGTCGATTCCGGATAATCCAATAGCCCACTTAGTTTGAATCGCGTTGGGGCTGCACCGCAAAAAACCTCACAATCTTCGTTTATAATCGATTTGGAAAAATGAACTACCTTTGTCTGAACCGCTCTTTTGGAAGAGCAAATCGCGACCATTTTCGTTGAGGGGCAGAAGATTGTGGCAAGTGCCGATCCAAAGTCCGTATAACAATCTAACATTACGTGTGCGCCCCTGGGACAGTCGTAACAACCACTTACGTTGGCCTGAATTTTACAAGTATTAAGCTCAATTTGTGTTTTAAGTTTCATTCCATTAATTTTTAATTGGATCTGAGCGGCAGTCAAGTCTAAAACCGCTGTAATTTCACCACTATCTAATTTTATTAAAAATCCACTATTTTCTATAGGTAATGTGTTTTCTGGTCTAAATATCATTTTTTCATTTAATAATTCTGTACATAAACAATTTATATTATTATCTGCGGGATGGCAATTACAAGCTAAGGGATCCATTGAACAATTTACAAATTCGATTGCTTGCTTTTTAGAAGAACATTTAAATTTACTTAATTCATTTTCTATTTCAGGGCTTAGTATAGCTGCCTTTTTTCGATCAGAAACAAAATTTTTATTTAGAGAAGGCACAATTGGGGTTGTTAGACTTTTTAAAGTTAGTTCTAGTTCCTTCCATGTGACAGTTATTCCCGGTGCTAAATCAATTATTTTAGATTCTTGTTTGCCTTTATGGTTTATTTTAACATTTAAGCTTAATAATAAATCAAATTTGGGGCATTCATAAATTTCCAAAATATTATTGTCAACGGGCATTGCGAAAAATCGATAGAAAAGACAAGCAGGCGTTGTATAAAAGCAACCGGCAAACCATCCGCTTGAGCTTTCAATACATCTTGTCACACCAGGATATTTATTTGCCGCATTAAATTCGGGCAATTTTTCATTCATTTTTATTTCGCTGCATTTTTGTTCGATACAGCTTCCCGTTTCCGGACACCTTTTAGCTGATTCTATTACCGTATCGTATGTTCTGGAAAAATATTTTATGGATTTTGCGCAAATAGCTTTTGTTTTGAATGTTTCTAATGTTAGGGCTCCCATAGGTAAATCTTTGTCATCACTTAATAATATTTCAGTTTGTTGGTTTTCTGGGTTAAGTGAAATCTCCAAAATTTTCTCAAAAATACATTGTTTCTCTCCATTTTTGTTTACTATACATTTCTCCTCATTTGCTTGTAAACTTGTTAATGCGTAAGATTTTGAAATTATTCCAATAAAATAAATTAGCGCAATTGTTACTTTCATGGGAAGTTTCTTTGAACGGCTGGTTACTAATTCAAAATCGTATTCTCTTTTTTGTTTAGTCCTTTTCTTATTTTTTATGAGAATGTAACGTGCAATTCTCATTTTTGTGTAAATTATCCATATGGCAAATTTTCCGATTATTATTAACAATTTTACAATTATATATATTATGTTAGAAAATATGTAAATAAATATTGCCAGTAATACCATTGTCAGTTCCGGAAAACATTGTGGGTTTTTAAGTCTTTCAGGACAGAAAAAACAATTAATTATTTTACAAATATTTCTTTTTTCACATTTATTTTTCAATTCTTTTACTAATTCTCCCTCTCTATAAAGTCGAACTGATACCTGATATCCTCCCACTAAAAATTGATGGGGTATCGAAAAATTTTCAATTTTTTCCGGATGGGGCGTATAAAAACATTTTTCATCGGCACAATATTCTATACCCGCCATTTTTTCGTCTGTGTTTATTTGAATTCCTTCGGCGGTACAAATTACGGATGCATTTTTGCAACATTTCTTTTGTTTTTCGGGATAGCCATATATTTTTACTTTTATTCTTCCCCAACTTTTTATGGGTATTCGTCCACTTGGCGTAAGTAAATAAGCTGTTTCTTCTCGCGGGAAAAAGCAAAATTTAGTGCCTTCTTCTACACAGTGATGTTCACGACAGAAACGAGGAGATCCCGTAATTTCTTTACCTTCACCGATACATTGCCATACTCTTTTTGTCGAATCTTCTGTAACAATATTTAAATTTTCTACCCAAAATTTTGAACCGTTATATAATTCGATTTGATTTATTTCTTTATATTGTGCATTTTCTGAACATTCTGGATTTGGCGATTTTGCACATATTTTAGGTTCAATTTCTTTTAAAATATCCGAAATGTTATTCTTAAAATCTAAAGGTGTAGAACTTCCTAGAACACATTGGTCTGCCCAGTTTGGACATTCACATTTATTCCCACAAAGTGAAATATCATTTTGATCGGACCATCTTAAATTTTTATTTTCTGGGCAAATTTCCTTTTTCCAACAAAGTGTTTTGTCTTTTCTTTGATAAATAACGAGCCCTTCTTGCGCACAGTTATCCAGATGTTTTAAAATTCCCTTTTCGTTTTGTTTACAAGGAGCCCCATTTGTTAAATTAATTAAGTAAAAGAATATTATTGCCAAAAATAAAATCGAATTTGTAAGACTAACTGTGCTATTTGTGGGGCTGTTGTTTGTACTTCAATTTTTAGCCCGATGATTTCACTCCATAACTTCTCTGTCGTATTTTCTATTTTTACATTAAATTCTTTCTCTACCTTTTCTCTGGTTTTATTTCGAATAAATTCATTTTCCTTTTCTTTTATATTTTTTTCGATTGTATTTGGCAAGCGATAGGATGGGCTTTGAATTCTATGCCAACAATCTTGTTCACTGTGCCCATTTTTACCGCAAAAGAGACAGTATAAAAATTTAGGGCGATGGAACATAGCCATTATTATTTCGCTTTTGTCCTCTGATACGTTATTAGAAGTTTCGTTTGAGTTTATTTCGGGAATAATTTTCTGATTGTTTAATATTTCGTTTTTCAATTTTACGGATTTTTCTAATTCCTTATTTCGAGTTTGAAAAGTTGCACAGAATTCTTCTTCATCTGAACTTTGATCAATAATTATTTTTCTATTTTTCCTATCTCTTAATTTCATTTTATGGGTGGGGACTTGTTCATTACCAGGAGTTTCCTTTTCGCTTGTTTCGTTTATACCTACTTCTGCAATGATTTCTAGGGGATAGAGTAAAGCGATAGCTCTTGTGATTATTTTACCGCTTGTTTTTACTTTAGCTGCGCGCACTAGGCCGTCTCTACTTTTTATTAGTTCAATAATTTTTCCTAAATTCCAAAGATTTTTGGGGACGTTTACTTGATGGATTAATACGATTTCCCCTTTTAGTGGTAAATAATTTTTCTTAAATTTCTTTTGTGAATGTCTATCGGCTCTCTCTTTCAAACTTGCCAAGTAATTGTTTTCCCACCTTTTCCAAAATTCTTTTAATATTTTATTTACATTTTTCCAGTCTGTAACTAAGTCATCTCTAAGTGTTTTATTTTCTATATAATCTTCGGACTCAATTGGGCTTATTTCTAAAATTTGTTCATTTCTATTTGGTTGAATTAAATCGATGGGCCTTAAAATTTCCAATTCTTCAATTTCATCGTAGATGTATGTTAGGGGGCGCTTGTTCATGATTATTTTTATTTCTGGTAGAAGAGTGCGCATTTCTTCGTTTGTAAGCAGTCTTTTTCCTACCGCGCCTTTTAGCGCCCTTTTAAAAATTTTTACTATAACCTCATAGATGCCCCCGAACCAAGGCGATAAACTTGGAATGAATTTCCACAACATTTTTTCTTTTTGCATTTCTTTTTCAACTTCTTTTATTATCTTTGAGGTCAATACATATTGTGTCCCATTATCGCTAAGTAAATAGTTTGGCCTCCCATATTCTGCACAAAATCTTCTCATCGATTGAAGACATGATTTAGCAGTTAGGTCAGGTATTAATTCAAGATGTGTAAAACGGGTGGCCATACAAGTATATATTTGGACCCAAACCTTTTTATTTTCCCCATTAATTTTTACCATAAATGGTCCGGCATAATCAGTCCCCGTGTTAATGAATGCTTTTGTTCTTTTTATTCTCTCATTTGGAAGGGGTGGCATGTCAGGGATCTTATATGGTTCTAGACGCGCTCTCTTACATATTTCACATGTTTTTAGTGCTTCTCTCATTTTCCTTCTTCCTGCCGGTATCCAAAACTTAGTTCTGAGTTCGCATAAGCTTAGATTTACACCACTGTGAAATGATTTTTTGTGAAATTCTAGACATAACGTTCTTGCGTATTGTGAGTTATACGAAACAAAGATCGGACTATTTTGTTGCTCTATATATTCTAATCTTCCCGGACATCTCCATAGACCTATTTCATCTTTTTGCATTCTTAAATTTTCTATTTCTTTTTCGGTGGGTGGGTCGCTTAATTGAATTTGTAATATTGTTAAGATTTCTCCAAAATTCTTTAAATCGATTATTGAATTGGCCTTTAATAGTCGTTTCATAAATTCAGTTTGACATTTCGTATTTTTTCCGAAAAATTTGAGGGCCTTGCAAACTTTAAACCCTAAATTTATTATTTTTGGCCATTCATTATGATAATTTAGATCAAAAATTTGTTCAATTATGCAATTTATTTGAACTTCTTCCAATTTTTCGTTTTGTTGTAAATCGATTGCTTTAGGCCAAAATTCTTCACTTTTTCTAATAAAGGAAGGACCCATCCACCACCTCTTATTTTCCTTTAATTCTTCGCAATTACAGCCCCGGGTTAATAAGTCAGCAGAATTTTCTTCACCTGGGACAAACTTCCAATTTATATTTGGATCATTTCTTAAATTTTCTACTCTTCTTTTAATAAATTTGGGTAATTTTTCGAAGTTTGTTACAAGGACCCAATTTAATACTACCTTACTGTCTGACCAAATAAATATTTTCTCAAATTCTATATCGCTTTCCTTTTTGATGAATTCATATAATCTTTTACCAGCCACTGCCGCCATTAGTTCAAGTCTAGGGATGGTTAGTTTTCCTTTTATTGGGGCTAATCTACTTTTTGCAAAAATTATTGAAGAATTTTTTCTTTGGGTGATATAAGCCACTGCGCCAAATGCTTTGGCGCTTGCGTCGACAAAAATATGTAAATTAGATTTTTCGTTTTTATTGACCACTTTTCTTCGAATAAGGAAATTTCCGAAATCATATTGAATTTGTTTAAACTTTTCTTGAAGCTCTCCTGAGAGTTTATCGTCCCAACCGTATTCCGGATAATTCCATAATTCTTGAAAAAATAATTTTCTTTTTAAATTTACTGGAACAATCATGCCTAGTGGGTCAAAGCTTGACGCGATTGCTTTTAAAACATTTCTTTTAGTTAATTTCTCTTCAATTTTAATTTCTTTTAATTCCATCATTAGTGCATCTTTTGAAGTGTCCCATGAAATGCCCAATATTTTTACTAAGTCTGATTTATTGCCGAAATGTGTATTTACTATTCTTAAATTACTACAAAATTCGTGAAGTAACATTTTAGCGCCTGCGAATAATTTTTCGACTTCTTTACATTCTTGTATTGCTTGCAATTCCTCAACTTCAAAAAAGACATTATCGGCGTAAAGGCCTTTCAAAAGCTTATTTCCGAGCGGATTTTTTGCATTTTCCAGGTGGTGATGGATTACTGCGGCTAGGAGAAAAGGTGCCGCAATCACACCGAACGGCATTCCTCTAAACCTCCATTTTTGTAAATTTTCTAATGAGGGAGGGCTTTTAATGTCTTTAACCCATAAAAACCTAGTTAAATTTCTTATGTTTTCTTTTAAATAAATTTGATGAAAGGCACTTTTTACGTCCGCACAGATTGCGTTTTTAAACATTCGGAAACGTATTAAGACTCCGCATATGTCTGGTAGTAAAACCGGGCCTCTCAGTATCAAGTCATTTAAACTTTTTCCATTTGAAGTTTTACAACTCGCGTCAAATACTATTCTCAATTTTCCTTTTTGTTGATGAACTACGCAATGGTGGGGGATATAATGAATTGGCCCTTCGTTATCAACACATTTCTCTATTATTCCTTCATTGGCCTGCTCTTTAAAAAGTTTATCGTATTTTTCCAAAATGGTTGGGGTTTTATTTAGTTTATTGTAAACCGCGATTAGCCGCTTGAAACTAATGCCAAAATTATCTGAAATATCGATTTTTTCTCTTATGGGCCATTCAATATGATAACGCCCGTCTTTTTTAGTTACAGTATTTTTAAAATGTTCCATTGCGAAGGCATCATCTCCACTTGTTATTTCTAAATCCCCTATACCAAAACCTTCGATTTCCCACCATTTTTCTACATTTAAATTCTTTTCCTTCTCTATCATTGAACACATTAAAGTATTTTTTGATATGTGTCCTTTTCCTGTTATTATTGATCCGATTTTAGTGTGGAGTAGGTGGAAACCCTTTTCAATTTTTTCTAATCCTAATATTTTAGAATAAAAGTCAGAACCAATTAACATTTGGGGGGTGACGCCTATTATATTAAACTCAGATTCTCCTTTACTTTCTTTATCTTTACGTTGAGCCATGTGTACGTATTCTACTAAGTCGTTTGTTCCATAGGCTTTTATTTTAATAATTTCCCCTAATTTAGTAAGTAATTCGAATTCAAAAACCGGACAATTAGCCACAACTGATTTATTGAATAATCCCTTTCCGTTAAACTTCTTAGATCCTATACTCTCAAGACCAAGTTGTTTCGCAAAGCTATTTCTGACTAAGGAAATTTCGCATCCTGAATCCAAAAATACAGCTGCATTTAAGTTTATTTTTCCATTTTTTGGGTTTCTTATGTCTGCTTTTCCAACTTGTAATAGACAAATTGGTTTTTCTGACTTTTCTAGAATATTTTCTTTTTCAAAATTTATTTTCTTATTTTTTGTTTTCTTTGTGAAATTTTGAATGAGAACTTCATTGGTCTCTTCATTTTCTTCAATCGATTCTTGTTCAGTGGCCATAAACATATTTTTTCTATTCTGATTCGATTCAAAATTTCTTTTTACATTTTGAAAATTTTTAGTGTTTTTATTGACTGAGTTTTGTGGGAAACTTTTATTACAAAAAGCGGTATTATGACGCTTATTTCGACATAAAAAACATGTAACTATATTTTGACAATTTTTGGCTAAATGGGACGGGGAAAAACATTTAAAACACAATTTTAATTCCTTAATTCTTAAAATGCGCTGGTCCTTTGATGAATATTTTGTGCACTTATTTTCGAAATGTTTGTCCTGACAAAATTTACATTGGTGAAATTTTTGTTTTTCCGGACCTTTTGTGAACGCGTACATTGCAGTGGAAACTTTTTTAATATTTTCTGGTTCATTTCTCCACCGCTGTTTTATTTCTGGCTTATTTCTGAATTTTTGATTATTCTCATAATTTACGCGTTCAGGCCCCCCTTTACCCTCTTCGTAGTTTTTATGGACCATATAGACATCTTCTTCCAACTTAATTACTTCATCTAAAAATTCCATCATCGCCTTTAGACTCCATTCTCTCTCTTTTCGCTTTTTCTTGTATATTTCTGTTAAAAATCTTTTGGGTAACTTAGACTCTATTTCAAGTATCATTTGCTCATGCTCTATATTTTCTCCTAAATTTTCGAGCTGTTTTATAATTGCTTCAACTTTTCTTAACATTTTCCTAACTTCTGGAATATATTTACCGGCTCGGGGCATTTTCCTTAAAGAAGCATGGAGGCTTGTTTTAATATTTTCTTTGTTTCCAAAATTTTTTAATAAAATATCTAGTACTATTTTATAATTTTTCGACTCAAGTGGAAATTGGTTTATAATTTCCAACGCTTCTCCTTTTAGTGCGCTTTTTAAGTACTGCATTTTGCGTTTTTCTGGTATATCTTGCTCATCGACAGCCGCACAAAATTCTTCATAAAACGCATTCCAATTTTGCCAACCTCCCTCAAACTCGGGTAATTTTATTTCAGGAAGTTTTACATTAATACTTTGTGGCATGCGCAGTGGGCTTGGGACCATATTCTCGAGAAAACGCCTATTCTCCGCAAGAGTGTCTAAAATTTCCCTACTATGTTCCATTGTTGTGAGGAAACCTGTGGGCCCGGAACCGAATCTTTGATATTGTTCTCTTTCTGATGCCCTTTGTGCCGGCCCTAGGCCCTGATAGTACTTTGCGTACTCCAGATTCTGGTTATTTAGCTCTTCCATAATATTTTTTATTTTAAACTCAAAACCCACAGCCATTTTTATCAAATTTTCTACTCTATTAATTTTTTCTTGCCCACCTAAATCTGCTCCGATTACAAAGTCAGCTTGAGCCGCTTCAGCGTTGTGACGCGCGAGACGTGCCTGCAGACGAGTGATGGCCTGTTCCAAAATGTCTCCCATTATAATAATTTAATCTGCGTTGTTCAAAACGAGGTGGTGCAAATTGTCTAAAATTTTGTTGTGGGAACCAGGGACGTTGCTGCCACGGTGGCGTAACACGATTCCAAACAGAATAAGTTGGTGGACAAAAAATTTGTTGTTGTTGCTGTTGTATCGGAATAGGAAAGCGTGGAAGTAACGAAGTCTCTGGAATTTGAAAATTTAAAATGAAAGGCGGTTGACTTGTCTGTGTGGCTTGTGGAGGAGGCAAAGCACGGGCTGGCTGCCAATTTCTTTGTTGCCGTGATCCTCTTGGCCTAAAAATTCGCTGCGGCCTGAATCTACGACCACTTTCTCTTGGAACCCTTCGGGGCCTGTTTGTTTGTTGTTGTCTTTCACGTCTTCTTTCTCTTCTTTCACCTCTTTCCCTTCTCAAAGGCGAAATTCTTCTATTTCGCTGCTCAATTGTTGTTGTTTGAATGGGCCTTAATTCGTGGCACCACTCTGATAAATCTCAAATTTATCAATGCTTAAACTCAGATTATTTATTTATTCACTCAAACAATTATTTTTAACTTAAATCTTAATTTTTATCCAACAATTTTATATATATAGAAAGGGAAAGGAAAGTGAATCTGTTAATGGAAAAATTGAAACATTTAAATAAAAAAGTTTAGATGATTAAGCGAAAAGGAGGCAAAAAATAATATTGTTATTTTTAACAAAAATAATGTTATGATTAATAGAAAAAGTGCAAATAATTTTATAAATATTTTGTTTGAATTTTATTTCCAACAGAAATTTAATTACCTACTATTTAACATTGTGCCCAGGGATGCCCCAAAACTTTTTTTGAAAGATAGGGTCGAAAGTAACAAAATTACTAGTTTAATGAACACAAATTGATTAGTAAAGTGGATAAAAAAATTTAATTTCATTAAGAACAAACTTTCAGTCAAAATTAATTCAAAGCCAGCCCCTCCATTGCCTGACCATATCCTTAAAGTATACCAATCAGCCTCATTTAATTTTAGAGGAAAATTAATATAATTATTTGTTTTATTTTGATCATTTGTTAAGCTGATATTAATTCCTTCGTCTGTTAATTTTAAATATAATTTTCCATTTAAAAGGCCAAAAGTAAATCTGAAATAGTTTAATTATAAAATAACTTCGAAATTATTTTTTAATCCCGAAACTACCTAGAAATCCAGATGGTTCGGAACCAAGGATTTTTCTGTTCAGTTCCGAAAATCCAGTGATTTTCTACGAATCACAATGGGTAAGAAACGAATAGAGAATGGAATTTGATTTAAATTAAACAAGAGGACTCAAAACTAATTTTCTAATTTCCATTCAAATAAACTTACAATAAATCTCCTAATAAACTTTCCCCACTAACCAAATGTACATTATTTAAAGTCGTTCTAAAACTAAATTCCAAATTATAATTTTTATTATTTTTAATTTGATTTTGTTGAATTAATAAAACAGAAGAATTGGAAAATCCGAGAATTGGAGATTCTGAACAGTTAATAGAACCTCTAAAACCAGGAGGGCATCCACATTTGTAATTATTATTTGAATAGTTAATAGGAATACATGAATGGTTAGTAGGTGTTTTTGAACAATTTTTGGAGAAACAGGGATGCTTTGAAAAAATAATTATTTTTCTAATCAAAAAGTCTTTGTTTTTACTTTATTTTCAAGGTCACAATAAACTCCACTATAGCTAATTAAACATAGACATTTGGCTTTTGTATTGTCAATTAATAGACATTTAAGAGTTGAATTTTGAGAACATTGGGTACAGTTTTGGACAAATTCCTAAATTATATAAAAATATTAAATAGGAAGATTTTCGGAATTTTTTGGGAGTATTGGGAGTAAGCCAATAGAGCCCAATGCACCGCCGAGCTATAACTTCGTTCAAAATTATCGAATCTGAGAGGCCTTGGTATAGTTCGATCCAGCTCAACGAGGCGCATCGAACCATACCAGGGCGTCCCGGATTCCATATTTTTAGCAAAGTTATAGCTCGACGGTATATTGGACTCGCGGTCATCGGGGTGTGCCTGATATTCTTTAAATTGATGGAAAAATAAAATAATTTTTAAAGAAATATTTTCAATTTTAATTGATAAATTCCTCAATAAAAATTCAAATAAAAATTTTGTTAAAAAATTTTTTTTCGAACAAAGACAAACTTAACGGATGTATTTGTTGTCAAAAAAATATCAAAATTATTTAAATTTTCCTCAAAAATTAAAGTATTAATATTTTCATTTTCTTTAGGAAAGTCTATTTTAGTGAAAAATTGTTGGATATCATTATTTGGTAATTTTAATTTATTTTCTATATTTTTTGAGATAGAATTGGTTGTTGTGATTGTTGGGGTTGTTGTTTGGAGATTATTCTCGATTTCCTTTAAAAATATTTAACATTAATTTATTAAATTAAAAAAAACATTTTTTATTGTAGCAGTTTTTTCTGTAGTAAATAAAGCTTCAAGAAAATGACGTTCTTTAGATGATTGATCAATCGCCGATCGAAATGGTCGATCACACCAAAGTCCTAAAAATATTTAGAAGTGAAGGAATGATTGACTGAAATGTAGTTGGTAAGACAAAAGGTTTTAAGGTAAAGATTCTTTCAAAGATTCATAAAAGTAGCATAAAAAATGTTTTTAACCTTCCGAGACCTCCCCCACTACTAAGGTCAAAGAAAAAGATTCACAAAAGTAGCTTACAGAATGTCTTTAACCTTCCGAGACTTCCGACTAAAATTGGAGAATCCGAATATCCTGATCAGAAAAAAGTCCGTATATCCGAAAATTCCGGATATCCTGAGATTTCCAAGATCCACCAACTCTATCCCCCCTCCCTTCTCCATTCTTTAAACAAAAATATAAAATAAAAATTATTTTATGTACCAGTAAATTTCTCAGTACATTTACAAAAAGATTCATTATTTTCCAAATTAGAAAAAGTACATATTCCTCCATTTAAACAATTTTTCCCCTTTACTTTACATTCTTTTTCTTTAGTAGGAATTAATGAAATTATTTTTGAAGAAGAAATATTATTATTCTCATTTAAAGAATTATTAATTATTTTATTTTCATTATTTTTATGTTGTTCACAATATATCCCAATAAAACTTTAAAAATAAATTCTTAAATTGAAATTAATTTTATCCTTTACTCGCTTGGACAAATACAAAAAGCTTTCATTCCCAACTGTACACATTCTCCACCATTTTGGCATATTTCTTCTGGACAGTTAGATTCTTGTAATTCACAAGTACTTCCTTCTTCCTCCAAATTCTGAGTAAAATTTAATAGTAAATTAACTTTAATTGTTAAATTAACCGCATTTCTAGGCCTAACACAAACACATTCATCTTCTCCAGTACTTGAATTTTTAAATAAAACAAAGGGAGAAGGGCAATATTCTGGTTTAGTAATAATTGGCATTTCACAAAAAGTACCTATAATAAATTTTGGAGAATTATAACATTCTTTATCTCGCCGAGTAAGGATGTTTACACGCTTGTTTTCACGGCTTCGGAACTACTGTCTAAAGAATAAGGTTCCAGGAACTGAGAAAACAATTATTTCCACTACAAATTATTAACAGAAATGGTGTTTTTTCCGTTATGCCACCTCCCCCTAAATTAATGCTAAAAATGTCATATATAGGGTAATAAAAGTTCTGAGTCTAACGGTACCATTATTTTTGTCCAGAGAGATGCCTGTGGACTGAGATATAGTTTGAAATGGTCAGAAACCATAGTGGGGAGTAAGCTCATTTTATGGGCAAAAATTGCGAATATCAGTTAAATAAAGCTTATTCAAAAAAGCTCATCGTCCTGAGTCGAAAGACCACATAAATAATAACCAATTCCCTCTGATTTTTATCCAGATTTATCAAAATTCTCATATAATGCTCATATATTTCTTTAAACAAAGAAACAAACTAGCCATTAAATCCAGAAGGGCATTCACATTCAAAATAGCCCAATTTATTTATACAAATACCCCCATTTTGACAAGCCTTCTTATCTCCATATTCAATACATTCATTAATATCTTCTTCACAATTTAAACCTTTATAACCAGGTAAACATTCACAAAAATCAGTAAAATTATTTTCATTTATTTTAGTTAATCTTTTACATTTCCCCCCATTTTGACAATTAATTGAACATTTTGATTGACACAAATCGCCAACAAAACTTTTCCTAAATTAATTTACTTGTTGTTAAAGGATCGAATAATGGCCAGAAATACTTATAGAATGGTTAGAATATTTTGAGGAGTTTCAAATAAATTTAAAATAAAAATTTAGAAAAGGCAAAAGTAGAATTTATTTTAAAAATTTATTTATTTCAAACTAACTTTGAAATTTGGTATATTGCTCTTAAATCTTTTTTCCTGTACTCCTTACTAGGGTTGTCGGTTTGGAACCAAACTTCTTCGGTTGGGTTCCGGGTATCCGAAAATGTTCCAAGAACCGACAACCATACTCCTTACTATATTGATAGTGATATTTACTAGAATTTATGTTAATTTTTTCTTCACAGCCTCAAAAAGATTTTTAATTGGGCAATGTTGGGTAGGGGGATCTGCGAGGATTTAAGTTTTTCGGACGAGATGAACTTATGTCTAGGTCCATGTCGATTCCCGAGATTTTATTTAAAAACTGAAAAAAAGGAAACTCAATTCAAAATTTTTTGATAAATTCTAAAATTAAACTCAAAATTAACCAACTTGCAATCACATTCAAATTCTTTAATTCCCTCATTATTTATTTGAATAAAACAAATTCCCCCATTAAAACATATGTTTGACGGGCATTTTTCCCTTTGAGTAGGAAATTCTAATGAATTAATTAGTGATAATAAAGTGTGGGTATTTGGAGTAGAAGAAGAAGATTGTTGAGTTAATACCTCAACTAAAAATATTTTTAAGAAGGAAAAATTAAAGAAACAAACCAAAGAAAAGAAGAAAAAATAACAAAATATAAAAATAATAATTAAA
The DNA here is from genome assembly GCA_963681835.1 of Meloidogyne enterolobii. Taxonomy (NCBI): domain Eukaryota; kingdom Metazoa; phylum Nematoda; class Chromadorea; order Rhabditida; family Meloidogynidae; genus Meloidogyne; species Meloidogyne enterolobii. The sequence continues at coordinate 176,028 of CAVMJV010000087.1, read as the reverse complement.
ATTATTAGAAAAGTAGGCAATAATATTATAATTACTATAATGCTTATGACACATTTTTTATTAAAATAATTTATTTTAAAAATATTTTATATTTACATTTAAATCTAAAAAATAAAAAAAAAGTATTTAATTTTTAATAAAGTAAAAAAATTAAAAGTTAATTTCCAAAAATTTGAATGAATTTTAGTTTATTTTAGGAATCTTAGCGAAATGAAATTTAATTAGATGTTAATCATTTTCAAGTTCGGTATCAATTTTAGAGTAGATTGGAGTTAAGCAATTTAAATTTTGGAAAAATTATTAGAGAGAAAATACATAGATATGTATTACAGTTTTATAAGAAGTTTGGGTTCCGGGATACGGAACTCAAATTGGATCCGGTTCCAATCAGAATTTTGGTTCCGATGAAACATTAATAAATTTCCAGATTGATGCACGTCTAGAACTGTCAAAAGGCTAGGACCGTCAGGAGCCAAAACTTCGTGCTATCTGAATTTTCTGGACTGATAAAGCACTTTAATTAAAGGCACCCTTTACTTAATAGAATTTAGGTACTCTTAAAAATACCTGGAGCTTAAATAGAAAATATTTATTTAGTAAAAATATATTTAACAACAAATTTCACCATTATTCAAAATAAATAAAAATATTTTGCTCTAAAAGAGGATTTAAAGATTATTAAAAAAATAGAGGACAAATATGTATTTATTTATTTGGTCAATAACTGTGTGAGTAAATCTATGTATAATACATCATCTCAATTAAATAAATATTATTTTGAATTATGTAGGAGGAAAATATTTTATTTTAAAGTTTTTAATAGAAACCTTTCAGGTAAATAATCTAAAAATACACAAAATAATCGAGAGTATAGTTTGACTAAACATGGTTGTTTTGAATGACATTAAGATGTAATTTAGACTCGGAACTCGGAAGAACTAATGATAACTACGATAATTTTGAGAGTAAAACTAAAATGTCATAAGAAGTCGATTTTGGTAATATCTAAAGCCGTTTCAAGAAAGAGATACGAAAATCGTCCAAGCCCGACTTTCATAAGCCTACATATTTAGTCATAAGGCCATCGATAGCTCGGTCTATGTCAGATCAAATTTTTTTGTAATTTTCAAATTTTGTTAAGTGAATAAAATATTTTTAAAGTTAAAAAGAAAATGAAAGCGAGATCTATAAACGAAGTATATTTAGAAAATAGAAGAGGATATATCGAGCAAATAAAGAAATAACAAACAAAAAAGCTAAACAATAGCCAAGTAGAAGAGGGCGATATACACTCTGTTTCAAAAGTATAACCCACTTTTGATTTTTCACTTTTCTCGATGATAAGTTAATGTATTTTTTTGAAATTTGGTATGTTGATTCATTTAACTAATCTACGAATATTCCCGCAGTTCCATCAATTTTTATCTAATACAAAATTTTTAATTAATTTTTTTCTAAATTCTACCCCAAAATAGATGTTTCATAAGTATAACCCACTTTTATTTTTCATATTTGCAATAATAGGAAAAATCTAAAAAAAATTCCTCAAACATGTATATTGATATTATAAAAATTAGAAAAAAAACAGGTCCATATCTCTACTCAATGCCGAGATCCTGACACCTCTAAAACCTCGAAAATCAACGTAAAACGAGGGTAGGTCTATTTAAAAAATATTTTCTACACAGTAAATGTAGTTTTGAAATTTTATTTTTGGCATATCTGAAAGCCCTTAAAATTTGCTACAAGATAGCATTTGCCTTATTCTTCAGAAAAAATCCATTAGCGAGATACAGGTGGTTAAACTTCAGAAGCGACCCTAACGGTCATTTTGTGGGCATTTAGGCGTTTTTTGTTGATGCGAAAGTTTGACCACCTGTATCTCGCTAATGGATTTTTTCTGAAAAATAAGGCAGATGCTATCTTGTAGCAAATTTTAAGGGCTTTCAGATATGCCAAAAATAAAATTTAAAAACTACCCTTAATGTGTCAAAAATATTTTTTAAATAGACCTACCCTCGTTTTACGTTGATTTTCGAGGTTTTTGAGATGTCCGAATCTCGACAATGAGTAGAGATATGGGCCTAATTTTTTTTATTTTTTTATAATATTCCTATATAAGGTTGATGGAACTTTTGTAGATTTTTCCTAATGTTGGAAATATTAAAAATAAAAGTGGGTTATACTTATGAAACACCTTTTTTAGGGAAAATTTCGAAAAAAAAATTAATTAAAAATTTTGTATCGAACAAAATTTTATGAAACTTTTGGAATCTTCGTAGATTTGTTAAATGTATCTAAATACAAAATCTCAAAAAGATACATTGATTAAGCAACTAAAAAAGTAAAAAAATTAAAGTGGGTTATACTTTTGAAACAGAGTGTACTAACAACCTAAAAAGATTTCCCTTTACTTTTTGTATTTTTACAGAAAATTTTCTTTGTTAAAATTATTAAAGTACTTGAAGAATGTAAACAAAATATTGGATTTAATTAAATTATTTTAGTATAAAGAAGTTATTTAAGAAAATGAAATGTTTTATGAAAATATGAGGGGAAAAGGATGATTAAGAGAATAACAGAGAATTTAGTATATCCCCTTTTCTCTCCCATATTCCCATCTTTTTGCATTTTTGCCATCTAAATTAAGCAAAAAAAGGGCTCCCCCATATCTTGCCAAATCCATAACTTGCCAAACCCATATCTTGCCAATAGGGCTCAAAACCCATATCTTGCCAATAATACTAAAATCCCATATCTTGCCAATAAGGGCAAAATCCTTAAAACTTGCCAATAAAAGTAAAAGAGGTTGGGGTCAGTTGAGTACCAGATGGTTGAGTATTTTTCCGGAAACTATTATTTTTTTTTTCTTTATCGACACAAATAAAATGTGAAACAATTTTTTCCGGAATCCTTTTTGCTTTTTCTGGACGACATTTTTCCGGAATTTTTTTCCGGACGACATTTTTCCGGAATCCTTTTTGCTTTTTCTGGACGACATTTTTCCGGAATTTTTTTCCGGACGACATTTTTCCGGAAACCATTTCCGGAATCCTTTTTCCGGATGATACTTCTGGAAGATATTTTTCCAGAAACCATTTCCGTAATCATTTTAACGGATTGGCAAGTTATTGGCAAGTTTTAAAGCAATTTTTAAGTTTATTGGCAAGTTTTAAGGATTTTGCCCCTGTTGGCAAGATATGGAATTTTGCCCTTATTGGCAAGATATGGGTTTTTAGCCCTATTGGCAAGTTATGAAATTGGCAAGATATGCGGGCACGAAAAAAAGCGGAGCAGGACGAATAGGCGCAGACGAATAGGCGCAGTTTATTCGGCGCAGCCTATTTTCGGCGTTAAAATCAATTTACGCGGAAAAAAGTTTTTGCCGCTGCGGAGGAAGCCGGGCATGTCGAGCGGAACGACGGCCGCCGCTTCGCTACGGTCGCCGTGAGCGAAGCGGCTCGCCGTGAGCGAAGCGAGCGGCGACCGTAGCGAAGCACGGCCATCGTGTAGCGAAGACCATGCCCGGCCTACCCTCCGTAGCAGCACAAAAACAGTTTTTCCAGCGAAGATTCTGTTGGTCATAAGTTTATGCATAATTTTGAATCAAGCTGGTTTCAGTATCATCGATAAAGCTCGTCTAATTCATGCAAATGAGCTATTATTTGTATATTTACATTTTTATCCCTCGACGCCGAAAACATGCTGCGCCGAAAAAATGGCGCCTATTCGTCTGCGCCTATTAGTCGTGTACCCGAAAAAAGAGTTAAATTTTAATTAGAAAGACCAAAATTTTAAATTTAGAGAAACAATATTTCAGAAATTATAAAATACTGTGCTAAATAAATCTAGAAAAATAATTCTGGTATTTTTTATATGTGGATGCCGGTTCTTGGAATATCCAGAAACTTTCTGAACAGACAATCTTAGTTTTTGAATTATTTAAGTGAACTAGCAGGATTCAAAACTCTGGGCATGCTTTTAATTTTTGGTTGATAAATTGAGAGGCAAATATTGGTTTACAAAATTAAGAGAAATTTAACGATTTTATGATAAATAAAATAATAAAATTATTAAATAAATTTGGGAAGTAATTTAAGAGATCAAAAATGTCTTTGATTCTGAGCATTAAGCTTATGCAAATAAAAATTAAATAATAATCAAAAGAAATAAAAGCTTAGAAACTTGATAGGTCCGCATAATAAAAATTAAAATAAATGCAAATTAATAAAATATAGGTCAGTTAGTGTATTTAAAGAAAGATATGAAAATAATAAAAAAATTTTATACAAAAAATAGTTTATAAAAAAAGATAATATCTCTTCTTTGCTTTTTGTGCGGCAAAATCTTTTACTTAATAAAAAGAAAGAGACATGAAAGTTTTTAAGAAATAAAAAATTCTGAATAATAGAGTTTCGCCCTGGCCCCGCTCCCCGAACGATTTTTTCAGATTTTTACCCAACTACGCCCCAAAAAATTCGAAACCCATCCAGGCCCAACACTGATAATAAATTAGATCTTTTAGAGTTTTTTTAAAAATTTCCTTCAGAGGATTAATGAAATTTCAAGAATATTTTTGAGTTCAATAATTTAATGTAAGAAATTGACCTTAAGGGCATGAAACAAAGAAGTTATGATTCGACGCTATTTTTAAATTTGGGATTGGATAGAAGGTTAAATAAAAATTAGTATTTAATAAAAAAAATTATTTTAAAAATCATTAAATAACTCTAATAATTAAAAAATAATAAAAAAAATATTGATATATTAAAGACCCTTTTTTTAAGTAAATCAAAAAGCATTCCTTAGATTTTAAGTAAAAGATAATTATTGAGTTGGGAAAAGGATAGGGCAAAAGAAGAAAAGTCGCGCAGCAGAACTAGCCGGCTGTCAGAAGCGAGAATCGCTTGGGCGTGAAGCTTCTTAATATATTAAATAAATACTAGAGTTGATTACTTACTCATCACTACAAGTCAAAGTTGTTTTTTATTATATATTTGTGCGTAAAAATCAGTGGAAAGATAATTTTTCTTGTATGAACAAAATTAACAATTAATTAACAATTAACTAATAGTTTACAGAAAATATTAATTGTGACTCTTTTGAAAAAAATTTCTTGTAACTCTTTCTGTAAAAACAAAACAAATAATAACATTTAAAAGCTAATTTTCCAGATAATGTTAGCTCTCTATATCAATTAATTATTTTCACAGCCGAAGCAGGGTATTTACAGCATTTATCGCTGGTTCCAGCTTCCCCAGGTTTATAACTATATTTCCAAGGATTTGCAGCATTTTCCCCTAAGTACTCACAACAAGCAAATTTAATATTAGTTTCCGGTTTGTTGTTTCCATAAATTTGCACATTTCGAAGAGTTAATTTATCGTTGTATTTTCGGTTTCCACCTTTTTGTTAAATTAAATTAATTTCATAGTTTGAAAGTTCTAAGGGTATCTTTGTTGGAGTTATCGGATCCTGAACATTTGGAGAGTGACTACTGCCCAATCTCCCCTACCTAATTATTCACTATCTAATTATCCAATACCCAAAATAGGTTCCAGAAAAATCTCCAGATATGCGGAGTTAAACTGAAAAATCGACCTAAAAAACTTCGGTTCCTCAAGGACCCTAATCATTGGATATTCGTATAGAAAAATGTTGTTCATGTATCTTATCCCCTCAAGACATCATGTTAAAGTCCCCTTTTTTCTGACTATTACTACACTAATAATTTAGTATTGTTAGAATTTACCAATTATAGTAAGCATTGGCCCCATGAATTTTGAGTTTTCAATGGTAACGTCTCGTGTATACTGAACTGAAGTCATGCCGGCAGAGATAACACCAATCGAGTTATTAACAGAACAGAAATTCTTGACAATTGTCTGTCCTGGTCCTCCTGTACAAAAAATTTTCTGAAAACCATCTAAAGCACCCCCACCATCTACAGTCTAAAAAATCAATAGCTAGAAAATTTAAATTAAATAATACATCATACATAAGTAAATTTCCTTTTATCTCCAGGTTTAGACAATGATGCGCCTATAAAGGTACCAGCACGCCAACAAACATTTTCAAAACTAAAATTTAAAACTCAGATTTTAAAGTATCTAGCAGGGTTTATTCGAGGCGAGCAACCTATCATGTAATACTTCCTTCTTTTTAGAATGGATTAACTAATCTACAATCTCTGGATAACTAATCTCCAACCTAATTCAAAATAAATCTGGCCGGATCCAATCCAACTTCGATTCTATATAATTAGCGTTCTTTTGTTACCCTCCCCCCCCCCTCCTCCACACAAAATTGAATTTTTAAAAATTTAATAAAAATTATTAATTTAAAAACCTACAAAACGTTTTTAAGAGTACAACTACCCTTGCAAATAATATCAGAAGAAGTGCCTATTGGAGATTCCCCCAAAATAAGATTACTTATAGTAACACCGTTTTCAACAATAATTGCATGGTCCCAATTGTTAGTCCATCCAGGAATATTTTTACGGCAAGTATCTCTCTTGCCATTAAAAATAATTCTTTTCATTTCAAAATCAGTATTTTTAACTATAGTCATTGTCTTTGTTATTGTTTGAGTACTTGTAGGCTTTGGAAATTTACAAAAAGCGGCGCCTTCATGATTTAATGCAAGGGATAATAAAGGCAACAAGAAAACAATGGAAATTATAATAACAAATTTCATTTTTTGAATTAATATTTGATGCAAAATCTGTTGAATAATTATTTAAAACTTTAATAGTTAAAGGAAAGCGGACAGTTAATAGCTATCACAAATGGCCTAACATAAGATTATTTTTCCAATGACGAAGTATGTTTCCTATTCGAAAAAAGCGATTTCCTTTACTTTTCACCAGACCTGCTCACAGATACTGATTTTGGTATCCGTATCTCAGATATTTACGGCGAATACATCTTGATATTATCTGTATCCATATCCGTATCTATGGCATGTCTGCTTTTCCCTCAAAATTAAACATATAAGTGAATGAAATTGTAAAATTATGTAATGGGAAATTTAGCTTTTTAAATTATTTATCGGTTAATTAAAATAATTGTATTTTGGGATTTATGGCTCGTTGGTTAGGTCTTTCATCTTTTATGTTGACTTCTTTTATTGTTAGCTAATAATCCCAAATATATTTAAAATTTCTTAGAAATATAGAAATTCAAATTTATTTATATACTCCAAAAATTAATTAAACTTCCCCTCAAAAATATTTAATAAAGCTGTTTATACAATATATCAGACAATTTAATCATATAAATTTTGTTTAAGCAACATTTTAATTTAAATTAAGTCAGACAGAAAGTACAAATTTAAAATTAATTTTAAATATTCTAATAATTAAGTGCATAATTTAAGACAAACTTTAGAACAAAAAATTTATTGAAATAGCCTGATAAAATTAACAAACAATAAAAATTGCCATAATTTTGTTAAAATAAATTTTTAATTAAAATTGAGCCAGACAAAAAGTACACCTTTATATGTACTTTATAATATATTTAAATTCAAATATATTTATACATACGTATGGATATAATAAAATTTAATTAAATATACTATAATTTAGTTTAAGTTTAATATTAGATAATAAAGTTTTGTAGTAAAGCCCGGACGGAGGGGTCGTCGGTATTTTTTCGATAATCGAATAATGATGAAGATAGGATATTTTGTAGATATATACATGGAATATAATGATTAAGGTTGGATAAAATGTTGGATATTCAAAAGCTTGTTGAGCTGATAAGACAGAACATAATGAGCTCTGATTAATAAAGCTAAAATTAAAAGTAAACTAATATCAACCAAATTGATTTCACAAATTTGTGTGTCCAAAATTACACAATTTGGCTATTTGTTTTTGTAGCCAAATTACAATATTTGTTCTTGTTGAAGCAAATTTAAAATATAAAAAATCAGCGTTAAATTTTTATTTGATCACAAATAGGTATCTCGAATTCTTGATGGTTACCAATTGAAGCAGGTCATGAGTATAAATCTAAATTTTGCTTTTGTAAAGCATATAGCTATTAATTTCCTAAGGCTGAGCAGTAGGCGGCGTGGTGTAATGGCTAACACATCAGTCCGGTCTACTGAAGATGCTGGTTCGCTCCCAGCCGCCGAATAACCTTTTGCTCTAGCTAAAGGAGAGAAATAGCTATAGCCCAGCTGCTTTACTGGTAGCACCGGATGGTTCAGCGAACGCTGAACGTATGACGATCCATCCCATAGGCCCTGGGTTAGAGAAAGGAAATTCCGCCAGAGAAGGCGATGATTTAGTTTATCCCGCAGGTGAGAGAAAAAGCGGGAAGAGGGCAGATAAGAAGACTAGGGACAGTCTTCCCTGGGGATGGAGGTGTAAAGCATATAGCTATTAATTTCCTAAGGCTGAGCAGTAGGCGGCGTGGTGTAATGGCTAACACATCAGTCCGGTCTACTGAAGATGCTGGTTCGCTCCCAGCCGCCGAATAACCTTTTGCTCTAGCTAAAGGAGAGAAATAGCTATAGCCCAGCTGCTTTACTGGTAGCACCGGATGGTTCAGCGAACGCTGAACGTATGACGATCCATCCCATAGGCCCTGGGTTAGAGAAAGGAAATTCCGCCAGAGAAGGCGATGATTTAGTTTATCCCGCAGGTGAGAGAAAAAGCGGGAAGAGGGCAGATAAGAAGACTAGGGACAGTCTTCCCTGGGGATGGAGGTGTAAAGCATATAGCTATTAATTTCCTAAGGCTGAGCAGTAGGCGGCGTGGTGTAATGGCTAACACATCAGTCCGGTCTACTGAAGATGCTGGTTCGCTCCCAGCCGCCGAATAACCTTTTGCTCTAGCTAAAGGAGAGAAATAGCTATAGCCCAGCTGCTTTACTCTTTATTAATTAGGAGATGTCCGCAAAATATCAGCAAAATGTCATAGCTGCGGTCGGCATGTCTGGCTTCCCTCGTAGGAGCAAAAACACATGCTCATAACTTGGTCAAATCAAGTCGGATTCCGTTGCTTTTGGTGACATTTGACTCGGCTCGAGGAGCTCTTTCGAATGAGCTATCATTCAATAAATCGAATTTTTCACCCCGAAAATGTGCTTACACCCCCTATGGTTTTTCGGTTTTTAAGGAACTACATACATATATCTCGAATTAGCTCGCCGAGACGAATCGAATGGTATGTAGGTAATTTGACCCGTTTCTGAGTAGGCCACCGGTTAAAGTACAGCCGTAGAATCGGTATAAGTATCGGGATTATGTAGTATCGAATCCTGATAAAATATCAATTAAGATTATTTTTCAATTTTTTGTTGACAATTTTATTATTTAACTAATTAACAATCTTTAATTTGTTTTAAAACCCACTAAAACGCAACTTTTTAATTTCCTTTATGTTTCTAATCATGAAAAATAGGGGTGTGGCTATAATTTTGCGGCAGTGTAAAGTTTTTAGAGGCAGTTTATAATTTTTCTGTTTTTAAAATTGCTAAAATTATCAGATAAAATTAACAAAGAAACCAAATAATATTTTTAAGGTGTTTTTTAAGAAATTGAGGTTTTCCACTTGCCATTTTATAATATTAACCATTTTTAAATTTTACATTTTAATTTTATTCATTTTAACTGTCCTCTACACACATCTTCCGTCTTTTCTTTCCTCTTCCTTTATTTGGCCAAATATACAAGTCAGCCGACAATAAATATTACACTCAATAAATAAATATATAAACATTCTTTCACAGTTTTCTATTTATTCATTGACTGCCACCTTTTTTTCCTTTTTTATTTTAAATAGGCTGACAAATGTTTATTCACACAAATGAGCAAAAACGATTAAATTCTAATAATAGTATATAAAATATTTTAAAATATTTGATTAATTTATTTTTAAATTTTATAATTAAATTATTGCCATTTAAAAATAAAATTAAAAAATATATTTATTCATTAAACAAGTTTTCTTTTATTTTCCCAATAACACAATTAGAGCCAGCCAATTTTATTGCCTTTTTACATTTTTTAAACTTTAATTTAATTTTCTAAGTATCACCATGGAAATTTAAATTGGAAAAGTTTGTATCCAATATGAGAACTTTTTTTATTAAATATATACTACTTCCTTTAATTATTTCCTTGTTTAAATTTTCTGGAACTAAATTTCTCGTTCTTCAAAAACATACTTTTCTTAATTTTATTTATGTATATTTAAATACGGTAAATTCTCTAATTGAAGCACATGTGTTCTATTTTTCGATCCTCTCATAGGGTGTGCTTCTATTAGAGAGTGTCTTTAATTTATATTTAATTTATATTTAAATATCTCCGGAATTAAACAGGATTTCTCCATAAATGATTTTATTTTTTGGAACATTTTTTGTTGCTTTCCATCTTCTAAACATGTTTTTCCTTAAATTTCAATTTCATAATTTCCACTTCACAAAATAAATCCCCCAAATTTTCTCTTTTTCTCGTTCCCGTTTATTTTTAAAAATATATTTAAAATAGTAAAATTATTTTTTCCAAAACATTTTTTTATTTTTTTATTGCCCAAATTTTTATTCTCAAAATTACACAACTCTTTACATAAATTTTTTACATTTTATTTTTATAATCCTCAGAAATTGTTTGGCTGTGATTTTTTTAAATTTATGTTATAAAAATTGACGAACCAAAACTCAAAACTCGGTCATTCCCCCCAGTTTTTTAAAAAATATATACAAACAAATCGCTCATCTTTTTTACTATAATCCTCTTTTCTTCATCAATTTTTGCTTTTTGAAGGAATTGTGCAGGTAGTCTTTTAATTTTAGGTAGTTTTTCTCAAAAAAATTTTTTGACTTGAATTAAATCCGGTTATCTCAAAATACAATAAAAAAGTTTGAAGAGAAGGAAAAACTGTTTATGACGGTTCTGAGGCATGTAAGGCATGGGTACATCCCAAGGTATCGCAAGCCCAAGGTACCGCAGAGCTATAATTATGTTCAGAATGGTCGAATCCTGTTCGCCCTTGTGCGGTTCGATGCGCCTCTATGAGCTGAATCGAACCATACCGGGGCGTCCCGGATTCGACATCTGAACGAAGTTATAGCTCTGCGGTGCCCTGGGCTTGTGGTACCTTGGCCTGCTCCCGTACGGCATTGACATTTAATATTTTTTGTCATTTTTTCCAATTTTTTTTGATGATTAATAAAACAAATCGCTATCCACAAGATATTTTAACATCTTTTACTGTCATAATTTTATTAAATCTAAATTTAAAATTTTCTTTTTTTAACGTCTGGCTTGTTTCACATAATTTTTACGCCGCTCATAAATTCACATTTCTTTTGATGTTCTTCTTTTCATAAGTGGTTCCTCTCATTTTCAAGGGGAGAGAATATTTATTTATTGAATTTTCTCAGTCAATAAACTAAAAAAGTGATGCGATCCTAAAATATAATTTGTTTTGAAAATAATGACGTGGTTATTGTATTTTTAGTAGTTTATTTTTTAAAAATAATGTGACTCATCAAGCAAAACAGAAAAACAAAATCTGGTACTTATGAAGATGGAGGTGCCCTTTCTGCGGACTTTTTTTTGCGGACTTTTCTTCCTTTCCTTTACATATTTTACTTGTAGCAACTAACTGTCAAAGGCCCTCCCCCTTATTATTTTTCTTACCTAAGATTGTACATAAAGGTCAGATTTTCTTCTTCCTCCCCTTCCTCTATTTGCCCTTTGACATATTCAAACAAGAGACATTTATAAAGAGAAGATTATTTTTTTGCCTTTGAAAACAATTTAAACAAAAAAAAGAATTAAATAAAATTGATTTGGTGTATAACATTATGAATTTGTGTGTAAAAACATTACATTCTTACTTCTATTTAAAAATATTGAACAACTGAAAAAATAAATTGAACTCAGTATTGAACAACTCAATTAAATTTAATCTTCTCTTTATCAACAATATCTCTTGTTTGAATATGCCAAGCTCAAATAGAGGAAAGAGAGGAAGGAAATCTGACCATTTTGTACAATCTTTGGTAATAAAAATAACGGGGGGGGGGGGGGGGGGGGAATGTTTGAAATTACCGCATTTCTGTTCCACATTAACATATTCTTTTTCTATGAAGCATTCCGAGATCAGTGATCCATTTTCGAAATTCATCAGCGGGTAATTGAAAATTTAGTTAAAGTAAAATTTTTAATAATCTTTTGACAGTTAATTGCTACGAGCAAAACTTGCTGAAAGCAAAACAACCAAAACATTTAAAAAGGAAGAAAAGTCCGCAAAAAAAGTCCGCAGAAAAGGGCACCTCCATCTTCATAAGTACCCAAAATCTTTTTTTGTTCTCAGACTTTTCTTAAAATTCCCCGTTCCCCACCTCCCTCGTTGTACTGCCTCCCAGAAAATTTCTTCACAGATCCTCCCCCAGATCCTCAATCTCAAGTATTTTTGTTTACTGTAGAAGGTAAAGTAAAGGTAAAAGCAAAGCCTTTTTTGAGGACTTTTTTCGACTTTTAATCCTCTACTACTATTTTTAATTATTATCTTTTGTGGCTTCTTATATTTTTCTTTTTTTCAATATTTAATTTTAAAAGAAGGAAAATTAACAATATGTTTGGTGACTAATTTAGTAAACAAAATTTTGTAAACAAATAAAATCACATGAAATGAATAGGAATCATTTTTTAAAGATGTTTTTGAAATAAATAAAGGAAAATTTAATTTTCCATATATTATTTATTAAATAATATTTCTTAATTATTAAATAATTTTCTCACAATAAAAATTATTTAGTTAGTTTTGAAATCGAGTAAAAACGTTCGCGGAGTTCCCACTAAAATACGTATAAATCTTTAAAAAAAATACTTTAAGAATAAGGTTAAAATAATTATACGAGACCCTCTAGCCTTTGAAGCTGTTTCTAAATACTGTAAGGATGATTCACCTAGAGCAATTAAAACGCTTATTTGTTAGGCGGGGGTTAAACGATCTAAAAGTAAAAAGAAAAGTATTAGTCGATGCCCCTGTAGCTCAGTTGTAGAGCCCCTTTATGTGGTAGCGAAAGCGCCTAGCAATAACTACGAGGAGGTCGCAGGTTCAAATCCTGTCCGGTAGCTAAACTTTTGCTAAACTCTTTCTATATCTGATTTTCGAAGTTTTTTGTTTCGATACAGCTTTGTTAGCCATAGATTACTAAAATTAAATAGCATTAGGCAGGCATCATTTAAAAATTCAGCTAAAAATATTTACAAAAAAAAATAAAATTTCTTTCTTTTCCTTCTTTAAAATATTATTTTTAGATGAAAGTACAATAGCTTTAATATTTTTTTCACTATTTTTCTATAAAAATTAAAAAAACATCGATTAAAAGAGATTAAAAAAGATGAGTGAAAACAACAATAGTAATACTCTCCCTCCCCTTTTGCCGTCAACAGATCGCCAAATTCGAGCAGTTTTAAATTCTACAACAAAACTTTCGTCCTTGGAGAATAACTCAACAGCTTCCACTTCCTTAATGTCCTCAACTATGTCAAATGCTCATGCTTCGGGACATTGGTGGACTGTTTTGATTATTGCAGCTGTCATAATAGTAAGGAGAATATTTATTGCATTACCATATTTTCTCGATTAGTTCTGCTATGTATAGACTTGCGGTGTGTCCGATACTACCAGAATAGCCTAGACTAAACTTCTCAGGTTTTTCCCAGCCCTAGTTATGACCAATGGCGACCGTAGCGAAGCGGCGCCCGTCGTTCCGTCGACATTCGCGGCTTCCTCCGCATTGGCAAACTTTTCCGCGGTGGCCTTATGCAAGGGGTTGAAACAAACGGTCATAATTTTCGAAAATCTTGTTCAATCATGGTGGTTTAGGTGTCATTCGACTCAGCTCGATGAGCTATTTCGAATGAGCGATTGTATTTTCTAATTTTTCTCCCAAAGATTGAGTTTATTCTCCCTATAGTTTTTCAATTTTTAGGGGCCTGTATCTCTGCGGGTTTTTGTCTTTTAGAAAAAAGGGTTAAATATTCGAATTCAGCTCGGCGAGAGGAATCAAACAGTATGTATATATTTTTTATTTAGGTTCGTGCTCCCACGTATACAGCGCTAGATTTCTTCAATTTTTTGCCCTCATATTAGGTGTATTAGTTTGTTTTTGCGTTATTTTAGTCAAAAGATTAAAAAACGCAAAAAAACGCAGGCTAAAATTTAATGCAAAACTTTTCAAAAAGATATCCATAAAATAAACCACTGATTTATTATTTTTTTACTATAGATTATACTTCTCTTAATTGGATCATTTGTTTTCGCAATTTTATGGAGAAAGAGAAGTAGAAAAATCCATGGCGAGTACAAACCCCAGCAAGTTGAACATCTACATGCTAAAGATTTACCGTATATAACACCACCAAACATTGAAGGACTTATGTGAATTTTATTTTAACAATACGCGGGAATTTAAATATATGGTTTAGATATGCTTTTTAATAGTCATCTTTTCCACGTTTAACTGCCGGGAGCAAGTAATAATAATCTGATAAGAGTTACATACATATCTTGTTAGGTTGTTATCTACAATCCTAAGTTAGGCCAAAAATTGTTCCCATATCAAAAACCTCTGGATAATTTTCGGGATGATGCCGAGGGGGTGAAGTCTAATTCACATGTATTTCCGTTATATACAAATGTAAAAAAACACAAAAATTCCCTCAACCAAAAGAAGCATACCTAAATCATATAACTTCCTATACTTGTCATAAAATAAAAATTTCTCTTCATACTACTTAAAATTTTTGCCAATCCTTTACAATATAAATAAAATATTATTTAAATTTATTTTATTACGATAAAATTGACAAATAAATTTAATTTTATGCTATTTTACATGTAGTCCATTTTTGATTAATAAGAAAAGAATTAGGATCTAGAACAGGGTGGCCCTTTCCAAAACACTAAAATAGGGCGCAGCCACTCAAAAATAGGGCAAAAATAGGGCGAAATCGGCCAAAAATAGGGCAAAAAATAGGGCATTATTTCAAAAGCTTAAACATAATTAAAATTTCTAATAAAAAGCTGCATTTTGTATATTTTTTACTAGTTTAACTAAATTGAGCAAATCGGGATCAGAAATAGAGTGCATATGCCTGGATACAATTAAAACCAGAATTCTCTCCTAATCAACGCTTCTCTCCTTGATTGCAGTTTAATTAAGCCATTCTAATTAAGATTTAAAACTTCCAATCTCAAGTAAAAGTTCGTCCAAATTATTTGATTCATTTGAACAACATTTTCCATAGGCTGATCCAATTTTCTGAACTTTCGAAAGCAAAAATCCAGCTTT
Organism: Meloidogyne enterolobii; assembly: GCA_963681835.1. Classification (NCBI taxonomy): domain Eukaryota; kingdom Metazoa; phylum Nematoda; class Chromadorea; order Rhabditida; family Meloidogynidae; genus Meloidogyne; species Meloidogyne enterolobii. Next base: position 160,696 of record CAVMJV010000087.1, on the reverse strand, counting down.
CTTCCTTTTTCAGCGCCGCAGGCGAAAATTTTAAGAATTTTGGAGGTCAAGAAGTCAGATTTTTTCCTTTTTTCTGCTATTTCTTTTACGAAATTCTAAAATTGAAAAAATTTTACAAGATTGTAAAAATAGGGCAAAAATATGGCAAATGAAAAAATAGGGAAAAAATAGGGCGAAAAGGCCAAAAATAGGGCAAATGCCCTGTAAATAGGGCAAAAGGGCCACCCTGATCTAGAATGTCCGCAATAAGGGCCTGAGGAATTTGGATATAGATATTATTAATCCGTAGCCGGTTTAATAGGTTTAACCAAACTTTTGGTTTACGAAAATTGGTTCCATAATGCCCAAGAATGCCACAATTGTAGTATTAATTGCCTCATTGACTATTTTGATTATATGAATAATTATTTGAATATTTATTCTTGAATTGATGCCTTTCTGAATTGTAATTGAATTTTCTTCTCATAATCATTTCTTACGAATTTATTTTCCGAATAAGAAAAATATATAAGGTTGAAAGTTTTTAAACTATGTATTAATGATAAGAAGAGGTTTGGGTTGAGGAGAAAGAGGGGAAATGGGAAGTACAGGGTGCGGCAACTTTCTCGCCCCTTTTGTTTTTGGCATAACTTTCTTCAATTTCAATTAAAATTGATAATTATTTTTTTAATTGATTCCCAACACTCTAGGAAAATTTTTGATACAAAAATTTTTGATACATTAATGATTATTCACTGGCAAAACACACACACAAATTTTTGACTCTAGGAAAATTTTTGATACAAAAATTTTCCTAGAGTCAAAAATTTTCCTAGAGGGAAATGGGAAGTACAGGGTGGGGAAATGGGAAGTACAAAAATTTTCCTAGAGTGTTGGGAAATTTTTGATACAAAAATTTTCTCTAAATTTTATAAAATAATTTCAGTATTTTTCTCTAAAGTTTAGACATTTTTTTGACCAAAAGTCGTCTGAATTAAGACTTATGTCTGATATGGAAGTAGTTTGTATCATTCGATTAAGCTTTTTTAGCTGATAAAGGAAATTAAATAATTATAAGAATGGGAAAATTACAAATATTCTCAATAAAAATTTAAATCAATGCCAATCTGCATACATATAACTAGGGCTCGGATTTATCTTTAAATAAAATCGCAAAATATGACCATAAATTATTGGAATAATATGACGAATATTGTCAAAAAATGCCAAAAATTAGCAAAATATTGAAATAAATTAATGTTTATTCCCTAGCAAACCCCAAAAAAGTTGAAATTTAATAAAAAAATTAATCACGTTTTTAAAATTGTACATTAGCTGTATAGTTAGACGAATTGAGTATTTTTACACTTTGGACATTTTGAGATTGACGAAATAAGATGGGAGATTTTGTGGTTTTTGCCCAATGTGTTATTTTGGTGGGTTTTTTGGGGGCGCCTTTTCAATAATGGCTATGCGGCATTCTAGGGAATAATTAGTTGGAAGGCAACTGCACTGCAGTCAATAGTACACCATAATATCCACATTTTAGCGCGGAAGGCGAAAATTTTGAGAATTTTGTTGACAAGTGGCCAGATTTCTTCGTTTTTTCCTAAAATTAAGAAAAATCCCTAAATTTGGGAAAATATGCAAAAATATTAAAACAATTTGAAAAAAGTGCCAAATATTGAAATAACTGGAAAATTGGCAAAATAGTGAAATATATTGAAATGTAACCTCGCTCAAAATCATAATATCGAAAAACTAATGGCATATTTGGGCTTTTCTCAACATAATATATTCAGGGAAAAAATATATTTCAATACAAATAACAATACATATAACAATTTTTCATTTGAGACTTTTGACAACAACATAGCCAGGCTAGAATAATAAATTTTAGATAATATTTTCAAATGTTTTTGCTTGAGACTTCGTTTCAATGTAACTGCGACATTCTTCTAATAATTACTTGAATGATCCCTGCTGCGAATTAGAATGTTTCTCAGCAAATCTGATTAAATTTGTCGCAGATCATTCGCCTCATTAGGAATAACTGTAAATAATTCTTCCAAATTACTTGACACACTCGCTAACTTAAAAACCATAAAAGAGAAACATCACTTGCTGATGTTCTTTTTTGCGCTGTCAAGATTACGAAAAAATGAAAATATGGAAACCATCTGGCCTTGGAAAATTTTAGGTATAAATTCAAAGTATTTTATTTAATATTTTTTTTCTTTACCTCGTTGTCCACTCGTACAGCACCAATAATTACAATAACACCAATAATTATACCAATAAGTCATTTTCCATCCTTTTTTGAATTTTGTTGAGCAGTTGAGATTTGTTTCACGCTCCCTGAATAAAAACAAAAAAGAATTGAGTTTTGGCGGAGGCGTTCTGGCGCGAGCTTATAAAGCTGAGTTTGTGCGTGAAAATCTAAAAATTAAAAATTTAAAAAGTAGTGTTAAACAAAAAAATAACTAAAAGTGAAACAACCAAAGCCAAGATCACACCACAAATAGAAAAACTCAGATAAAAATTTTTTACCTCTGTGTTCAGGTTTTCGATCAGCGTCGGAATTCTTCTCGTCTTCTCAGGCCATTTTTCATTGACAAACAAAAACATTGATACATCCCGAACATATTTTCCTGAATTTCTGTGGCGAAAACGATTTGGTGATATTTCTAAAGTTTTTATTATAATTTTTGGTGTGTTTCTCTTTTTTATCCTGTTGAGAAAAAGTAAATAAATAGTATTACTCTTAATCCGTTTTGTTACTTGCCTCATGAAAAATAAGGGTGAAAGGGAAGGAAAAATGAAAAAATTGGGGTACGAACCGAAGAATTACCGACGCGCTGCCATAACAGCGCAAAGTCATAACTTGCTGGAAAATTTCTGGCCCTTATCAATTTTAGTACCAATCTCTTTAGCTTGATCAGAGGAATGGTTTAATACTATATTACAAAAAAGTATTACAAATACTCGAAGGAATTTTTTAATCTTTAAAATGATAAAAACAATGTCAAAATTATAAATTCAAAACAACAATAAAATTCTTTGTATATTTATGTAGCATATGTATGTATTTTCATATTATGTCTAACGGTCTTCTGTGTATCTTGTTTCAAAAAATCTAATAACCATTTCTGCGTAATTAATTTTTACAAATTGAGAAGGAAAGAAGTAAGATTTTTCTGTACCAATATATTTCAGCAAGTAGTAAATCTTAAAATTAAAGATTGTATTTTATATACGTACTGGTTAAGGATCTCATAGGGTTTCGAATAGAACAGTGATTTTATCCCAGAAAAAAATCTAACAATTGTAAGTAATTTTTTTCCCAATCCATCGATATCCCTTTAATCCCAGTACCGCCAATCAATTTTTTGTTTTAGATGTACAAAATATATCAGATATCTCAGAGCCCACCGAGCTGAGTCGAATGACGCAAGAATCGGTTCACGGGGACATCTTTTTCATGAGTTACGTAAGGACAAAATTCGTCAAGAAAGGGTTAAAATAGGCTTTATTCTGATAAGAAAATCCGATTTTACAAATGATAACTAGCTTGAGTTCAAATCACATCAAAATCAACGTGACTGAACAAGTTTTAATAAAATTGGGTACTATTGGGGTACTTTATTAATATCTCACCTTCCACACCCATCATATTAGCTAACGGCATAAATTAAAATTTATAAAGAAGGAAAATTGACCATTCCGAGGCAGAAAAAAATAAAAGGAAAATTAATCAAGATTCAAATAGGGTGGGGCGGGATATTAATAATGAACTCTTATCGGTGTCGGACGACACTTGTGCGGGTTTTGCGGCATGCGTCTCACTGAAGTAAACGCTTGTTAGTTTTTGTATGCATTAGCATTTTACCGATTTTCAGCCTTAAAATACTGAACTATCTCCAAATTCACTGATCTCTCTTAATCCCTCAAAATTCAGCGATTCCCTCCATATTCTCTATTCCCTTTAATCTCTCCAAATCTCTTAACACACTCGTTTTTAGTTCAAAGAACAAAAAAGCATAGTATGCTTTTTGGCTGTCAAGATGCAAAAAATGAGAATTAGAAAAATGACATTTTTACAAAATATATGGATTGAAACACCCACGGCCCTGACCCTTAGAAAATTCTCGGGCTTGGGTAACTCTTACATAAAACCATATACCTGGTGTGGCAAATTAATGGCACTTTCTTTTTGTTATAACTTTCTTTAAAATCGTTAATTATTTTTTTATTTTATTACGACACTATAAGAAACTTCACAATAACTTTTGAATTCTACACTTCAGACTGATTATTTTTGCGTCAAAATTCAAGAAAATTTTTCAGATAAATGTTGGCATAGACAATATTCAATGAAAAACAGATCAACTATCACTTCCCTCTTTCTATTCAATAAAAAGGATTAATTATACAAAGGAATAAATAAAGAATATTTAAAAAATAAAAGCTCTAGAATGGGGTATTGTGACTTATAGGGGGTTTTTTTTTGGCTGGACCGATTTGGACAAATGAGGTGTCATTCGAAAGAGCTCGCCGAGCTAAGTCGATCGCGGGCAGAGAGAAGTCGATCCGACAATCAGGGACCGAGATACAGACCCCTGAAGTTTGAAAAAGAGAAGGGGGAGTAAGCTCATTTTGGGGTGAAAAATTGGAAAATGCAAATAATAGCTCATTCGACTCAGCTCGTCGAGCTGAGTCGAATGACACCAGAATCAATGAAATCTGACTAGATTGGACAAAGTTATGATATTTTATTTTAGCTCCTTACCTATGGCATTTGTTGAGATTTTTGCTGCTACGGAGGCCCCAAATACGTCCAGAGCAAGGGAGATAGGAATAGGTTTATGTTACGAGCCCAGACCCAGCGCCCGTAGACTCCCCGCGAGGCGCGTGCCGCGAAACCCCGCGCGAAGCGCGGGGTTTCGCACAAGCGCCTCGCCGACGCTCCATAGGTTTATGTTGACCATTTTGAACCTGTTTATCTTAGCTCAGAATCAAGATATCGAGCTGATTTTGGTGTCATTCGACTCAGCTCGACGAGCTGAGTCGAATGAGCTATTATTTGCATTTTCGAATTTTTCACCCCAAAATGAGCTTACTCCCCCTTCTCTTTTTCAAACTTCAGGGGTCTGTATCTCGGTCCCTGATTGTCGGATCGACTTCTCTCTGCCCGCGATCGACTCAGCTCGGCGAGCTCTTTCGAATGACACCTCATTTGTCCAAATCGGTCCAGCCAAAAAAACCCCCTATAAGTCACAACATTCCTAGAATGTTTTAATGGATTAAATTTGCCGTATAAAATTGGATAAAATCAAGAAATAAGCACTTTCTTGACCTTCTTGAATATTTTTTTTCATTTTTAGCTATTTCAATGAAAATTTGGGCTTTACCTAAAATTGAGAAGGAATCTACATGACCGCGGCTTATTACATGACCGCGGCTTATTACATGACCGCGGCTTCTTCATAAAATTTGTTCTTGTCGGAATAATCATGAAATGTAGTTGTACCATGATAAGCCACTGATATGGATCCTTGGACTCCTCGGCGGAAACGGGTTAAATAATACAAACTGCCTTTGAGGAAAGCAGCAGTTGATGAAAATATTTTTCTAGGAACTATTATCTATTCTGACTCATGGAAAGGATATCAGACAAAAGAAAGCTGGATTTGAACATTTTAAAGTTAACCACAGGTACCCCTAGAATTTAAACAAGAAATGAAAGTTTATGATATAATTTTAGCGATCCTAAAGGGAAAGCACACACGCAAACTGTTGAAAGAATGTGGGTTAGCGCAAAATGGCACAATGAATATCATAGAGGCACGACACCATTTAGAAAGTTATTTTTCCGAGTTCATGTGTACAAAGATGATTGAGGATGGTGATGTATTCGAAGAAGTGATTATTCTTGAGAGAAATATTGGGAGTTGGAATGATTTTCTTTTTTATATTTTGTTTTTATATTATTCTTTATGACTATTCTTTACAAAAATGTCCGCATAAATTTGTCCGCAAAGATGGTATGGGATAACTCACAAGTACCTTTGGTATCAAAATCACTGGTATCGATGAGTTTGAAAGAAGTCAATCTTTGCTATTACTATACTACTTTTCAAGCCTAGAACCTAATTAAAGTTGCAACGCTTTTTATAAAATCCACTTCTATAAAAGGACAGACGGACACACAAACCATTCTCAATTATATAATTAGATTGAACCAAATTTTCAATTATGTGTATAAACATGTATCTTAGTGTTAAAAATAAAAAATGAATTAACGATTTTCATTAATTTTAAAGAAAGTTAAAACCAAAAAAATATGCCTTAATTTGTTATACATATTTATCTTAATTCTACCTCACTATCCATCCATGCAGCACCAATAATTTCTTCGACAGGTTCCGATGAAGTAGTTGTTCCATTCCGTTTTTGAAATTTGTTGAATTTTTCAATCAAAACAGAGCAGCTGAGATTTGTTTCAGGTTCCCTGAAAAATATAACAACTAAGAACTTTTTGCATGGAGTCGGGGAAGACTTTGAAAAAGTCCACCTGCGAATGCTTAACCTCACTTAACACCCTCACAAAGGAGAGTGCCTGAGGTGTCCGTGGGACTTTGGGATGAAATTTGGTAAACAGAATAGCATACCCTACTTTAGTTATGAAATTTGGTAATACTGAAGAATACAGACCCGATTTTTTCCTCCCCAATTTTCCCCCTATATTTTTAAAAAATGGTCAGACTTTTTCCTTCCTTCCATGCAATTTGCCTTTCTAATTTTTGCCTACAATCAAAAAAAGGATTATTTTTGATATTTTATTACTGTTTTAATAGAGAAAATGAGTCTTCTCAAAAACTTATATTTGTCAAATATAAAAAATAATCCTTTTTTGATTGTAGAAATTGATTCACAACGAATTGATTTTTATGTATTGATGATGAGCATAAGTTTGAAGTTTTCTTGCTTCGTTTCGGTGCCGTTGGGCTGCGGTGAGTTGGGCTGCGGCAAGTTGGGCTCGCGGTTTGCTTCGCTTCGGTCGCCGCTGCGGTCGGTGAAACAGGACATCGTGTAGCAAAGACCCGACTGAAAACCCATTAAAAAAAGTTCGAGAAAAGCTAAACATTTCTTCCAGGAATTCAAACATTCCAGCATCACGCGAAGCGTGCCCCAAAGCCGATAGGAAAAATTAAAAACTAATTTACTAAAAATAATAATCCAGAACCCCCACTTAACAACACAAATCTCCGTTATCTCTTTTAATCGCCCAAATCAATTATTCCACTCCAAATTCGTTAATATCTTTTTTCATCCTTCAAAATTCCCAAATAAACAAATAAAAATTAAAAAAAATTTTTTTGACCAAAATGGTGTAGGCATTAATGTTCAATAATCAGGGAAAATCACTGAAATGTCTTAGATAAGTTAACCTGACAATTTTCGATGGCAGTTTCTAGTATGATGGCAGATTCTAGTTCCCACTAAATGTAGCTATGTCAGCATACTAGCGCCGCGGGCAAAAATTTTTGGGTTTTTGGGTAACATAATGTTACATAAAATAACATAAATGTTTTAATTTCAACCAAAATTAGAACCTATTTTGTCAAAATTTGGACCTATTTTGGCCTTTTTCAACCTATTTCAGACCTAATTCGTAAATTTTTTGGACCTAAATAGGATCCTATTTCACGATTTTTTGGACCTAAAAAACACGCTCTAATTATCACTAGGGCTCGGATTTATATTTAAATAAATCACTGAAGCGGCCCTGCCCACGAACTGACCACTGTCTCTCCATTTTTTAATTACATCTATCACCGGTCATTTCTGTCTTTCTTCTATAAGAACTCAATGGTCAGATACTGGTCAGTCAAGGCTTGTTCATGACCAAGGTCGTTTTTGTGCCCTATTTAAATATAAATCCGAGCCCTAATTATCACAATCAGTTATACATTAATACTAATCCTTTTTGATACTTGCCTCGTGAAAAATAAGGGAAAGAAAAGATGGTCAGGAAATATAATGAAAAAGCGGTGCTATACCTGCCTCGTTAATACTTGCCTCGTAAAGAATTAAGGGAAAAAGGAGGAAAAAAGGAACAAATGGTCACAAGTCGTGAGGGATTTTTATAAGAATAAGTATAAGGCCAAAAAATTTGAAAAATTTACCACGAGTTTTCGTTTTCCGTGTGTCCCTGCCATTTAAGTAAGTATTCAGCTTTTCCATCAATTGTCATTCGCTTGTTCAGAATTGCTTCCACAACGAATTGATTTTTATGTATTGATGATGAGCATAAGTTTGAAGTTTTCTTGCTTCGTTTCGGTGCCATTTTTTAATTGTTAGTGATCTGCAAACTAAAATTTTAAGTAGACTTGATTAAATTACTATCCTATTGCTATGATTTTAGGAATAGAACTACATATGTACTACATATAAAGATAAGAGCTAGTAGTTACGTATGCAATGCCTCGAAGGGCGTATGCAATGGGTTTAGTTACGTCTGAGGGAACGTTTGGTATGATACGTTTTTTTGATAACGCTCTGGGCGTTGGAAAGCCTATCGGCTTTGGGGCACGCTTCGCGTGATGCTGGAATGTTTGAATTCCTGGAAGAAATGTTTAGCTTTTCTCGAACTTTTTTTAATGGGTTTTCAGTCGGGTCTTTGCTACACGATGTCCTGTTTCACCGACCGCAGCGGCGACCGAAGCGAAGCAAACCGCGAGCCCAACTTGCCGCAGCCCAACTCACCGCAGCCCAACTTGCCGCAACGGACACACTTCCCCCGTTGACGGGACAACTTCCCCCTTTGACGGGACAAATTCCCCCGTTGACGGGACAACTTCCCCCGTTGACAGAACAACATCCCCCTTTGACGGGACAAACACACCCCCCTTCCCCCGTTGACGGGACAACTTCCCCCTTTGACGGGACAAATTCCCCCGTTGACGGGACAACTTCCCCCGTTGACAGAACAACATCCCCCTTTGACGGGACAAACACACCCCCTTCCCCCGTTGACGGGACAACTTCCCCCGTTGACGGAACAACATCCCCCGTTGACGGGACAACTTCACCCGTTGACGGGACAACTTCACCCGTTGACAGAACAACTTCCCCCGTTGACGGGATACCTTCCCCGGTACTTTATGGATATGTCACCCCCCTCCTATTTTGAGTCTCAGAGTTTTCCTTAACGTAGAAAATGGTCAGAGGTTATTTTCTTCTCCATGTCAATCATTTTATTTTTTTCAAGCAAAATAAGTGAAATGTGGAAACGAAATGAGTGAAATGTAAGTACTAAATTCAAAAATATGTGAAAAGGCAAAATAAACAAGCAAAATACTTGAAGAAGAAAAAAATGATTGACATGGAGAAGAAAATAATCTCTGACCATTTTCTACGTTTAAGGAAAACTCTGAGACTCAAAATAGGAGGGGGGGGGTGACATATCCATAAAGTACCCCTTCCCCCGTTGAAGGAACATCTTCCCCCGCTGACGGGACGAGGAAATAAATTTCCCGACACTGGAACAATTTTCCCCGACACATGAATAATCTTCCACGACATTTGAATACCTTTATTGATTAGTTTATTATGAAATTATCGGCGGTAAGTTGGGCTGCGGCAAGTTAGGCTGCGGCAAGTTGGGCCCGAGGTAAGTTGGGCTCGCTTGGGCTGCGGTAAGATGGGCGCGTTAAGTTGGGCTGCGGTAAGATGGGGTGTACTCATTTGTAGTTGATTCCACTATGATTTTTCAATTTTCGTGGGCCTATATCTCGGTCTCTAGGTATCGAACCAACTTCTTCCACACCTAGTTCGAATTATCTTTTCGAGCGCTTTCGAATGACACCATGTTTGGTATGTTTCGGCCACAGAAAAAAGGGCTAGGTAAAGAGCGAGAAATCAATGAAAGAAAAGATGAATGATCAAAATATAAAAACAAATATCTAACCCTACTTCATGAGGAAATCTTAGAATTGGAAATTTAATTTTGAGTTTATTTCTAAGCATTAAGATAAAATATAGTATATGTATGTGGAAATTAGGTGGGAGTAAATAACTCCAATAAATAAGGCAACAGGTTATACTATAAACTGCATTAGAATTGAAAGAATTATCGATTGGTGCAAAGAAAAGAGAAAATTTCTTTCTTTCTCTTCATAACATTGTCTATCTTCACTGCTGCGATGTCAAAATGTTAACTCATAATATTTAAAAACATCTACCTATTCTCTCGTTCTCACGATTACCAGACAGAGAGATGTAAATAGCTTGCTAATCACTGGAGAGTGATTAGCAAGTCTTACCAAAGAGAAGCAGAAGGAAGAATTTTTAATCTTATTGTATAAAATCTATTCCAATGTTTACTAGCGCTAGAAAAAAAATTTCTTAATTATAAAAATCGATATGGTAATATATAAATCGATACGGAGAAGCCTTTACTTCGGGTTTGTTTTTTTTTTGCTCAATTTGTTTTTCCGACCTTTTTTCAGCAGTTTTGATTGGCCAATTAGGTCCATCCGGACACTGAAATTTTCAATGAGAATAGTGAACTCGTCAGGTTTACCTTTCTGTTTTATATTTTATTTTGAAGTTAATTTTTTAGTTTCACTCTTGATTTTGTGTGGACCGAATGAGGATTCAGCAGCTCCAAAAGTAACAAATTTTGCTAAACTGCAGTAACCCAAAGTTTTTTAGATTTTAATAATTTATATGTCATTCGAAAGAGCTCGTCGAGCTGAGTCGAATGACACCAAGTTTAGTCCGCGGACTCTACTGTGAGCCGAGATACAGCACCCTAAAGTTCGAAAAACTATAGGGGGAACCAAACACTTTTTGGGGGTGAAAAATTCGAATATGTAAATTATACCTCATTCGAAAGAGCTCGTCGAGTTGAGTCGAATGACACTAAAATTAACGAAGTCCGACTTGATTGAACAAAGTTATGATCTTTTATTTTAGCTCCTTACCTATGGCAGTAGTAACCCCACCCCCTCTGACCCAACTGTCCCATTTGAAAAAATGGGGGTTGGAGGAAAGGGGGTGATTGACAAATGGGGGTTGGAGGAAAGGGTGTGATTGACAAATGGGGGTTGGAGGAAAGAGTGTGATTGAAAAAATGGGAGTTGGGGGAAAGGAGGTGACCTTGGTCACCTCCTTTGAAGTAATTGAGGTACCTACCCTTCCGTCCCCAAAGAGAATAATGGGAGGTGTGGGAAGGGAATAACTTTGGCAAGCTATTGCTAAAGAAAATGTGCGGCGGATGAGGAAAGATCAAGGGGAAAGTTGGCAAGTTTGCCGCTCCCACTAAAAAATCTCTCTACTGTTCCGCTTATATAATTTGGTGATTTTGTGGTATATGGCGGCAAATCAAAGACAAACCTAAGGATTTTAAATATTCTTCCGCTAATATATTTCCCTGCACCCGGGAAATTTTAAAGTGACAAGTTGTTTGATTGACACTTGAAAAGTACAAGTGATAGTATTTTTTTTATAGATTTAAAAAATTTTAAAATTTCATACTTCAATTTAAGATTAAAAAATTTTCTTAAAAAGTTCAAAGTGAACTATTTAAAATTGGGTGTGAATTCAAAACGTAAATTTCAAAGGTCAATTGGTGGTGATTAGAAATTTAAAAATATTTTAAAGAATAAAATAAAATTAATAATTAATTTAAGTAATTAATTCAAGACGTATTTTCTATATTCTTTTAACAAAATAATTAAAAATTTTGTTCAGTAATTAATTTAAATATATTCGATTATATAACTACCTAACTTTGTCTAACATTAAAGTTCTATTCATAATTTTACTTAACCTAATTTATTAATATTTATATTATCTTCATCTTATAATCTTATTTATTCTAAATTAAATATGGTGCATTTTCCCTTTGACCCACGGACAGTAGGATACGATGACCATCATGCACCTATAAGTCAAACAGGTGGAGGAGCTGATGAAAATTATTACTATTTTCGTGGACTTAACCCGTATCAGCGTGGATACGGGAGACAAGCAGGCGGGGGTGTTGGAGATGTACTTAGGAATTTTTGGCGTTTCCTTTTACCTTATGCAAAAAGTGCTGGTACAGCCGTAGCAAAAGAAGCTTTGGATACTGGTGGAAGAATTTTAGAAAGTGTGGGGAATCCAGAATATGGCAAAGAAGATTCTAACCCAAATTTTAAGCAAACAGTTATAAGTGAAGGAAAACGGGGGTTAGACAGATTACTTGAGAAAGGCGGATTGCCAAAACAATTTGGAACCGGATTGCGTGCTAGGGCTAGTATAAAAGGACTTAAAAGAAAAGTTAAACCTCATCCAACATTTTCGAAAGAAAAAGGTCATCAACTCGTGATTGGTAAACATCCATCTCTTACCCCAAAAAAGAAACGTCAAAAAATAGATACATTCGGTCTTTATTAAATAAAAATGTCCACTCATCAGAAAATAGATCGCGATTCTGGCAACGCAATAACAAATGCTTTATCATTTTTCGAAACTCCTCATACGAATGTTAGTATTAGCAACTCATCATTTATTGAATTACTCACACTTAACCCTGTAAATATCACCCCATTTCATTTTAAAATTCATGCAACTACAAATTATATTGATTTAGCCAAAACCTATGTTTTTACTGAACTTAGGATTAAAAAGGAAGATAAAGATGGGAAACTTGTTGATATAGGAAAGGATGATAATGTGGCGACCGTGCAGCTTATAGGCCACACAATTTGGAAAAATTGTCGCATGCATATTAATGGGACACAGGTTTTTGAAGGGAATTCCCTCATGGCATACAAAAGTATTTTCGGCTATGAACTAACTTACCCACAAAGTGTGAAGAACTCTTATCTTTCTGTTGCAGGATATTATGATGATGGGGCTACACAGACATATCCAGGAGTTGATGCAAATGGATATGGAATTAAATCAAGGAAAAAATTATTCTTAGACGAAGATGGAAATCCTCGTAGTGCACAATTTATGGCCAAATTGGATGTTGATATTTGTAATCAACCAAGATATTTAGTGAATCAATGTGAAGTTGATATTGAACTCCTACCCAATGAATCAAGTTTCCTACTTAGTGCTCCCTGGGACACTGCCCCAAAATATCATCTAGAAATTGTGGCTTGCAAATTATATGTAAAGAAGATTGAGTTAATGGATAGTTTAGCTTTTGATATTTCAAAAAAACTCGAAATAAAGCCCGCTCGTTACCCGATAAGAAAAACATCCTTAAAATCCTTATTCATCAGTGAAAATAGAACAGAATTTAATGCTAACCTATGGACGGATCAAGTACCTCGACGAATCATACTGGGAATGGTTGATAATAAAGATTTTGTAGGACGTCAAAGAACAACACCTTTTTATTTCCAACATTTTAATTTGAGAGATATTTCCATAACTGCTGGGGGAGTAACTTTTCCAGCAGCCCCTTATTCCCTTGATTTTTCAAAAGGCAACTATGCTAGAATTTATCATGACATGCAAGAAGCAATAGGGTACGCGGGATCGCTAGAAAGTAACGGTATATCAATGTTTCGGTATGCATATGCAGGATATTGCTTCTTTGTATTTAACCTCACAAATAGTCAGGAAGATAATGGACCAGAAATGTTTGATTTAATAAAGAACGGTACAACAAGTATAAGGATGACCTTCAACGAACCAGTTCCAAGTGGTGGGATTGTACTTGTAGCAATGGGAGAAATCGATTCGCTGCTAATGTTAGATAGGAACAGAACTATTTCCACAGATATTTCAGTATAAATACCCACAATTTTCCTCATTTTTAATCTTTTACTTCATTTTAAAAATGTGTCACATAAATATAAGTAATAAATTTAATTTTGTTTGTATCATTTTGTTTTTCTTTCCGTATAAATTCACACAGCAATATTATATGTCTAACGAGGATGAAAATCCAGAGTATAGAGAAAAATTAAGAGAACGTATAGGCTATTACGCTAATACAATTCCCCCTAGCAAAATTATTAATTCTTCAACAAAATTCCCAATTATTCCTGAAAGAGTACAAAATAGTATTGGGCTAGCATCTAAATTTAACTCTGAAAAAAATATTACAATTTTGGATTTCTGGTCAATGGAACACGTGGAGAATGTGCAATTTCCCTCACCTTGCAAGGAATTCCCTTCATCAGAAGCATCATTTGCTCAAACTATTTACTGTTATGCATTAATTGTACTCTGGCTTCTATTGCTAGCAACAGCCTTAACCTATCAACTTAGAAAATTTATAAAAATTAAAAACAACAACAACATTGACATTGAACTTGGAGAAATTCGAAGAAAAGATTCACACTTCCAGCTCCTTGACGGAAATGGACACATTACAAATCGAGAAAATTCTATTCCACAACAGAATTACTAGAAGATATTTTATTGGTTGCTTTGCCTCAGATAAAATTCCACAGGAAGTCCGAAAATACCCTTGTTCAATGGTCGTCAACCTCGAGAAGTCTTCTCAAAATGGATCACATTGGATTGCATTTTTCATAGAAAACCAAGAGAAAATATTAATATTTGACTCATTATTACTCCACGAACCTCCCATTTTAATAAAAAATTTTATATCCAAATTTCCAAATCGTGTAATAAATAATGTACCCCTTCAAAACCCTCTTTATTCCACATGTGGCCAGCATTGTATCACTTTTATTTATTTTATTTCCTCTGGATTTTCTTATAAAAAATTTCTATCCCTATTATCAAATCATTCAAATCCAGACGAATTTGTTTTTTCTTTTATTATTAAAATGATAAAAAATAAATAAAATTTGAAATTTTAAAAATATATTATTAATTAATTAAAATTTTATCATTCTTTTAAACATTAGAGTAATAATTACAGTTCCATGATCAAATTTTACAAGACTTCCGTTCATCCATCTCAGTTCAATTTCGATCTCGTTAATCTCTCTGGGTAACACTTGTATGAACATTGGCTGATCATACACTCTTTCTACAACACCGCCAGACCTATTCTCAACAGCCACAATTCTAAGTAATGAACTGACCGAATTTCCCATAATTACCGTGTTTGTTAACCCTTTTGAATAAACAGCAAAGCTAGTAAATCCTCCTTTGAGATCAATTCCATATTTTCCAATTTGACCGTTTAACAAAGGCCCCATGGGGAAGCCGAGAACATAGCATAATTGTGAAGATATTGTTATATTTCTAATCTCAGGATCATTGAAA
Organism: Meloidogyne enterolobii; assembly: GCA_963681835.1. Taxonomy (NCBI): domain Eukaryota; kingdom Metazoa; phylum Nematoda; class Chromadorea; order Rhabditida; family Meloidogynidae; genus Meloidogyne; species Meloidogyne enterolobii. The sequence continues at coordinate 145,462 of CAVMJV010000087.1, read as the reverse complement.
ATTACCCTAAAGCGATCAATGCTGTCCAAATATTCAAATTCAATGTCAGAATGCAAATCTTTTGCCTGAGATTCTTTTTCTTCAATCAAAGTAACCGTTTTCTCATTTATCATATCATCATCATTTCTTTGCTTATCCTCTTTCTCATCAAATAACTCTTCTGTTGGTATAATTTCTTCCGAAGAATCTAAATCTAAAACTGGCCTTTCTCTACTTTTCTCATCCCAACCTTCTTCCTCTTTTTCGAAACTTTCCTCATCAGGTACTGTATCTTCCTCTTCATCTATTGGTTGCTCAAGGGGTATAGGTTGCCCATATTTATCTATTCTTCTTGCATGCATTAATTGTTCCTTGCTTTCTTTCAACTCTTTATCTTTTCGTTCATTTTCCTCTGACTCTCTGGCCTTGTCCTGCTCATATTCATGCCTATCTTTAACAACTTCAACCATTTCATCTGTAATTACAGGAGCAGGAATTGGCACTGGTTTGCCTTGATCATCTACCTTTAGAGCATCTTCCAAATATTCTGGATGAGTTTTCTCTTCAATTTTTTGCATTTCCTTAATTTCATTCTTAGTTGGCGGAATTGGCAGCTCAAAATTTTTCCATTTCTTGTAGGCCGCATGATGTATCGCTGTAAATCTATTTCTTCTGTAGGAAGCCAATTTACTCAAATTGTCAATCTCCTTCCCTAATTTATTCTTTTCTTCCTCATCCTGTTCTTGTGAATGCAAATCTCTTTTTTCTCGAATTTCCCTGTGTAATTCCTGTAGATCACCTAAATTTTTCTTGAGAGCAGCCCAATGATCTACAGGGTGGTCGTCAAAAAATTTTTGGACAAATTCTGAGTGTATATTTGAATTTTGTTGATGAAATTCATCCCTACTAATTTTAAACTCTCTTTCAATTATTGCAGATTCCAATGCTTCCAAGTTTTTTCGCATACGCTTTATTGAATTAATAAATCTTTGAATTTCTTCTCCAGAACGAACATTTTTACCACCCTCTTCCCTGCTTTCATTAACTTTATCTTCTAGCTCAATATACCTTACTATTATATTTATTTCCATCTTTATTACTTGCTCGTGATAATCATCTGGGTGCTTTTCCAGAAACTCATTTGCTATAAGTCGATCATTAAGCCTATCTCTCTTATTAGCTTCCTCTGTTAAAAGACGAATTTCCTTTTTTTTACCTTCTGAAAGGGAATGTAAGTGATCAAGTTCTTGCTGAAACTCTTCCTTCTGTATATCATCCTCCTCATTAAGAACTTGTTTTGTTTTTTCTTCTACCTTAACTTTATGTTGTTCTAATTCTTGTTCATAATCACGTATGGCTTCCCAATAATTGTGAGGATACTGATTAAAAAATTCTTTTATCCATAATGGGACAGTATCCAATTCACTTGCCTCCCTTCTTCGTCTTTTCTTAGTTTGGTCCACAACTAAATTAATTTTTGGGTCAATAATAATTTCATCATTAAAAGCATCTATTGATAAATCACGTCTTTTTCTAGATTTTTCTTTATTTGATAATACAAGTTTTAAAAAGAAGCTGAGTCCGTTGGGCGTTAATTGTGTTGTTTTGGGAATTCCAATTTTACGTGGTTTCTTGTTTTTGTAATTAATTTCGATCCATTGTTTAATGTCTGTGCCAATGGTTGCAGCCCATGACTGGGGGTATTGGATGCTGTAGAGCCCACATAACCAGTTTCCACCTTGAAATTCTATTGGCTTAGGGAGATGTACTCGATACTTATTGGGTTTATTATCTGGATAATCACTAACATTGCTAGGAAGAACAACAAAGAATGTATTAGCCATTATTTATTTAACGATAAAAAATAATAAATTAAACAATAAAAGTGAAGAATGATTACAAATATTTATGGGGAATGAAAAATTGGCTTTTATACAAATTGATTTTCATTTATCCACTGAGGTTGGGGATAATCAAAAAATTTAACATAAAATTCTTTTCCTCCATCTCTTTTCTTTCTGCTCTTGATAATCTTCTCAATTCTGTAGCTGGTATTCTCATCCTTCTTCACTCTGATTAATTCCTCAGGGTAGAAGTATCCTTTAAATAATTCTCCATTATCGTCTCGAACGCGATACCTGTTGGGATTAGCCTTCTTTTTAACAAGATCAATCTGAAGAATTTCATCGCTATAATTTGGGAGATATCCCTTTGAAAATATATTTTTATTTTTACTCATACGCACATGATCATTTTCTTTAAAACGTGGTTTTTTTCTAGGCTTATTTTTGCTGATAGGGCCAAATACCATTTCTCTGATTTCCTTTGCATTGTTAAAGCTCACATCTACCGGTCTTAAGCCTCCTAAAACCCTACACTTTGAATGGTTTATTGCTTGAACTATTTTCGGTAAAGCTTCTGTCCATTTTAATGTATGCTTCTCGCTCATAAATCTGTATAATCTCTGTTTAATGTTCCGTATACATCGTTCAGCTAGGGACGCTTTAACTTCAGAGAAAGTTGCCGTGTATTTTTCAATATCTTTTTTCCTGAAAAAATTCATAATTTCTTTGCTGGAAAATTCAGTTCCTTTATCACTAAAAATACGGTGGGGGTGCATTTCCATTCTTGACAAAATTTTTTCAAATGCATCAATCATATCATTTGATTTTTTAGTGCGAACAGGTTCAGCAAAAACTCTTTTGCTTAACACATCTATTGCAACAAGCGCATATTTCTTTCCATTATTTTGCCGCGATAATTTTTGAAAATCTGCCAAGTCGCACTGAACATCTGTCATATACCCAGATGGATAAGTTATCGATCTTTTGAAGTGCACGCGCCTAGGGCGATGAATTGTATAAGTTCTATTTCCTTCCAAGTATTCCTCAACATCCTTCTTCTTAATACTCGCATCTTTTTTTCTAGCCTCTGTCCATAGTTGGTTTACACCAGCAAATCCTGCCGGATTCGCCGGATCATTGTAAAGTTTATCCAATATCATTTCCACTCTGCTGGGGGTCTCCATTTTGATTCAGGTATTTCTTTTGTTTCAACAATTTTTCTATTTTGCTTAGTATTAGTTCTTTTTGGAGTACAACTTTCTCGTGCCTTCTCTATCAGTGGCCAAATTTTATTATCACTTTTTAGCTTGTTTTCTAAGACTGATGTTCCTGGAGGTGTCAATTCACCCCATCTCAATTTCCCACTGATTCCTGTTCGAAGAATACACTCTATAGACTTCTCTGCATTACTTCCCTGTATTTCTTTTCCTCCCTTTTTATTTAAAATTTTTCCATCAGTGCTCACATCATATTTATCAAGATTCTCATGTTTCATGCTTTCAAAAATTTCTTTTGTTTTTACTTTTATTTTTGTCTTATTTGGCTCATCTTTCCCCTTAGTATCTGGAGATTCCTCCTCGGCATTGTGCATACTTAGATTATCCTCTTTTATATTTTTACCTTCATCTAACTGGGAAAATTTTGGTGTGGCAATATTTTGCTTAAAATCTTTTTGTGCATTTTCGGTAACTTGACGATTTTCATTGGTGTTTGTTTGGAGTAGTGGTAATAATTTTTTAATTTGCTCTAGGGCAGGATCTTCCATTTGTCTTACTGAAACATTCATTGGTCTCTCATTTTGCTCCTTCAACATGTGTAAATAACGTCTTAATTCCTGGTTATAATTTATATTTTTTAATTCTGAGTCACCACTTTGTCTTTTGATATTTTCCAAATTTTCTCTTGTAAAATCCAAATTGATATTTCCTGTTTCTGGTAAGGGTTGAGTAAGCAGTCCACGATATATATCTTCAGAAATCAATATAAATTTATTTGCCATTTTTATTAATTGCTTATTAAAGTTTTTGTTAATTCGATAATGATTGGTGTTAGAAGGGCAGGAAACAATCCTATTGGTAAACCGCTTCCTTTTTGTATTACTGTACGCCGGGCTCCTTTTTCCGTTTTTAGCCTACTCACACGACGAACAAAATCAGCAAATGGTAGAAGACGAGATTTTTGCCTTTTAGTTAGTTTAAATTGATCACGTACAATATTGAAACAAATTTCAGTGAGAGAGAGTAGTTGGTCGGTTGAAGCTTTTTTTAAAATGTGTCTTCGTTTAGCTAGTGACCGTGTTTTTGCGAGTTGTTTGAGAAACAGTAGGTTGTCCTTGACAAGTTGACTAATATTTGTTGGCATGATTTTAATTTGAGGAATTTTTGGGTAAAAATATAATGGCTGGTGAATTATAGGTGTCTTCTGATTCTTTGTCTCTAAATATATTTGTTCTTAGTCTAAGTGTTGGATCTGATGAGGGGTGTAAATCGATAAAAAGATAGGAATAATTACTAGTGTTTGTAGCTTGTCTATATGCGTCTAGAAAATAATTCAATCTTCCTGGGAATAGTTGAACTCCTAAATTGCGAACGGCCAATTCACTATTAGGTGCGCGAGTTAATACAATATACATAGAATTTTGACGTGCGACTTTGAGTTTTTTCTCAAAGAGATTCTGTGTGATGAAAATTATTCCAAAATTAAGATGATGAGATTTCTTTGTAAAAAGTTCCGATAAATATTTTTCGTCAATTGTATACATTAAATCGTCAAGAATGACTAGAGAAGGTTTTTCTTGTTTTTTAATAATATCTTCAGGCGGAACTCCGGCATAAACTGAAACTCCAGCTCGCTGTAGCTCGGGAACAAGCGAATTATATTCGCCATAGCAGTAAAGAATAGATTTTGGGATAGGGTCAATAAGTTGATCAGAATGGGAAATTAATTTTCGTACAAATGTACTTTTACCAGTTGAACTTGGCCCGCTAATAATACAACCAAATGGAAGCTTTAGTTTTAAATCTTTATTAGAAAATAAATTAAAATTCATGTTTAAATTAAATGTTGAAAATTAAAAATAAGAAATGATTAAGAGGTGATAATTTTATTATTTTTTACTTCTGATATATTTTCTTTATCATCCTTCTGTATATTTCCTTTTGTTTCCTCTTTATCTTCTTGCAACTGCTTCTGAGAGAACTTTGACAAAAATTCCTTGACAGTCATTTGTTCATTTCCGTTGATGAACTGTTTTTTATTCCAGATTTGTTCCTTGTGTAAAATATTGAAATTCTTCCCTTTTGACTTAACCCGAAAGACACACTGTTGAGGAATCTCGTAAATATGATCGAACATTACTACTTTTTCTGATTTTAGACGATTGCAATATAAAGTTACATCCTTCGGAGTAACAATAAAATCTATGTCCACATTTTCTCCCTTGCAACTTTTACATTTCCCTGTCATGTCAAACTCTACAAAACGTGTAGTTAAGAGCCGTGGTGATGAAATCGTCACACCAGAAGAAGACAACGTAAATAAAACTTCAGGGATAGCCTTTTCCAAGAGCTGACTATTATTTTCAATTACAGACATTTTCTATAAAATTTATAAATGAATTCAAACTTTTGGTGAAAATTTGATAATTGGAAATATTTTTGTATTTACTCTGAAAATGGGCGTGGCCTAAGGAAAAGTCGGATCCGATAAATTTTTCAAAAATTTCTTCTATGTTAATAAATAATATAACCTTTAAAAATTTTTATCTAAAATTAAATTAAATGTTTACAATTATGAAATAAAAATAAATAAGGTAAAAACAATTTTAATAAGAAATATTAATCTTTAATCACTTTTTCATGTTCTGGATATTCTTCTCATCCCAGTCAGCAACAAAATCCTTCAGACACATGTTTAATTTTGCACATGCTTCACAAATCTCAAAACAAATTCCAATATTTCCATTCTCCTTTTGAGAGAACTTATTCTTATTATTATAGAGTGCAATGGCACATTTTCTGCAAATTCTAATTTCAATCCTCGGTGTATCTTTCATACGCACGAGTTTCCACAGAATACGTGGATTTATACTGTTGATTTTCTCATTATTTACTTTTGAAGTAGTAGGCTTTGCTTTATTGATTTTTTCCTTTTCTTCCACTACTTCAATCATATCTTCCTCATCCTTTTCATTTTTTGGCTCATTAGCTAATTCAAGCTTTGGGATCTTTTCTTTTTTTGATCCACTCATTTTTATATTTTGATTTTTAAATATTTTTAAATTATGAATGAGGAAATGAATGATAGTTGGTAAATCTCTAGGCTTATATACTCCTCAAAGTCCCGCCCACTTTATAATTTTGTAGGAATTGCCAATATTCAAACCAAATTTTTTTAGTATAAAAAGCTGGGATTTTCATTTATCGTGTCAGTTTATTAAACCATTTGTTCATTAACTAAATCATTTAAATTAATCAATAAAATGAATTCTATTTTGGAGGATATTTCTAAAAAGTTAAACTGTCCACTTTATTTGGTGAGATTTAAACTAATGTATCAAGAAAATGCTGATTTAATCGCAAAATTTATAAATGAAAAAGGAAAGATAGAGACAACTTATTCAGATAGGACTGGATTGAGATATCCAATTCGATGTGATGGAATTACAACATCAGGAGCTCATTTAATCAAGGCCTTCGGCGATTTAAGTTATCCATTTAATATATCGGTTGCGGCATATTTCTTTGCGCATCACAAAATAAAACTCCAATATCCGTTTCATCAATGTGTTATAGTAAGAACTTATACAAAGGGTGGAATTTGCGAAAGATACTTCCCGCTTGAGCTTGTATGTTTTGCTCCTACATCACCCCCGTCAGAAATAAGTTGCTCAGAGTTCGGGGCTCGACGTACACATGCAACTTTGTCATCATCAACTCTTAGCCTTAATAGTATTCAAATTTCCGACGGAAGTTTACCTCCTACACCTACTAATGGGAAATCAAGGCGAGGAATAGTCTGGATTGAAATAGAAGGTAAACCCAACCAATGGGAAAAACGCAATGTTTTGATATTTTTTGATTAATTTATTCGAAAATTTTATTTTAATTACATATTTATTATTTTTTTATATTTTTTTAAAAAATTATAAATTTACATAAAAAATGATAAAATTAAAAAATAATTTTACAAATTTTTGAAAAAATCGATAATGTTTGAAATAGGCTGTTCATATAAAAATCGCCATCTTGAATACATTATGTAATCTGTTCTATTAGATTTTCCAAATTTGAATTTGTTGTCATAAAGGTCCCAACGAAGAATCCAACGTCCCATATTTTTTATTTCTGCTTGTCTGGCTAAATCTTTCTTTTTCGGATAATATATATCCTTTACAAACCATTTCAAATTTTTCCCGTCATCAGTTTTATTAAATGTTTTAACGCTAAGTCTATCACCTCGTTGAAACACATCTGAATTATTTACCTCTCTGATTGAAAATAATGGTTTTGGTGGTGGTGTCCTCCTCCATATTGGTATCAAAATATTCACGGTTTTATTAGAAAGTATTGGTGGCGGTGTCCTCCTCCATATTGGTATCAAATTATTCTCGGTTTTATTAGGAAGTGTTAGTGGCGGTGTCCTCCTCCATATTGGTATCAAATTATTCTCGGTTTTATTAGGAAGTATTGGTGGCGGCGTCTTCCTCCATATTGGTATCAAATTATTCTCAGTTTTATTAGGAAGTATTGGTGGCGGTGTCCTCCGCCATATTGGGACTGGTGTTCTACGAAATAATGTAGTCACATATTCTTCCCCCTTCCAGGGTCTATCGTCAACACTGTCTGCAAATAAGGACATAATAGTTATTAATATAATTTTAAACATTAACATTTTAGGTAATAATAGATTTTTATCATAAATCATAGCTAGTTCTAGGTGCTGGATGTCTCTACGAAATTTTATAATTTTATATATTATTTTCTGGTAAATTATTAATTAATTTTATTTTAATTAAAATATGTATTTTATATAAATGAATATTGTTTTTCAGGTGGATAAAATTAAAATTAAATTTAAAATATTTATTTTAAATAAAATAGGTATTTTATATAAATTAATATTGTTTTTCAGGTGGATAAAATTAAATTTAAAATATTTTTAAATAAAATAGGTTCTTACTATAAATGAATATTGGTTTTCAAGTGGATACGTAGTACCTGTTTAGATGAGGAGCTAACTTACAATTGAATAGGGTGTATTTCTCTTATGCACGTGTATACTATCACGTGAGTACCATATAGTGACCAGTTTACTGAAAATGTTTGTTATTTCTCTTAAGTTTTCATCAATATTATCTTTTAATCCTTAAGTTTACATCTATAGTATCTTTTGCTGCTTAACTTTGCATTTTTACCCCCTAAATCTGTATCTTCCATCCCTTATCATTACATCAATTGTTTCTTCTATTGCTTAACTTTACGTGAATCTTATCTTCTATCCTTAACTTCTCACACATTTTATATTCAAACTCTTAACTTTAAGGTAATCTTATCTTCTAATCCTTAACTTTACAACAATAATATCTTTTATTGCTTAATTTTGAATATTTACACCAAAAATCTACATCTTCCAACCCTTAACATTAAATTAATTGTATCTTCTATTGCTTATCTTTTCATAAATTTTATCTCTAATCGTTAAGTTTACATCAATAGAATCTTTTAGTGCTTAAATTTGCATTTTTAACAACATAATCTACAACTTTCATCTCGTATTATTACACCATTTTATCCAAAATTCTTGAAATTTTCGCCTGCGGCGCAAAAAAATGGAAGAATTAAGTGATTTTTGGATGAAATTTAGCCTTCCAAAAGTTTGGACTTCCATCTTAGGCCGGAGCTCCAGACCATAGGCCGGAGCTCCTCACCTCAGGCCGGAGCTCCACACCATAGGCCGGAGCTCCTCACCTTAGGCCGGAGCTCCACACCACAGGCCGGAGCTCCTCACCTCAGGCCGGAGCTCCACACCATAGGCCGGAGCTCCTCGCCTTAGGCCGGAGCTCCATATATACCTCAAGCCGGAGCTTGATACCAAACCATATCTGAAGAAAAAAAGGAAGAATTCTGGCTTCTTGACACGAAATATTTAGATACACGACGCAAACAAGAAAATTTTAATGAGCAAAAAATAACAAAAAATTTTACATATTGGGTCAAATAATTTGACTGAATTTCTTTGTTCTTTAAGTCCAGTCCTACACATGAGTATCGGAAAAACTGTTTGTGATGAAAATTAAAATATTAAAAACTTTTTATAAAATAAATATATGCAGTGCTGATGTTCGAAAAAATGCTAAGTTTAAGAACAAAATGTTTATTTAAAAGTACATATAGTAAAAATTTTCCAAATATGACTACATTACAAAAAATTAAAAAATTTATTCTTTCGGTAGAGGTTCTAGAATATACAATTTTATGCCGCAGGCGAAAATTTTGAGAATTTTCGAAGGCCATAAAAAGGACGTATTGTGAGATTTTTAAGGTTAGACATAATTTTTTAAATTAAACTCATTTGAAAAAAGACCCATTTTATTTGAAAAATAGATAAGGTAGTGAAAAATAAATAAAAGAAAAAATTATAATTAAAGAAAAATTAATCTAAATCCAGCATCTACGTTTTTTCATTTAAAAACAAATTTTTATTTTTTGTTTAATTAAAAGCAAAAGTACTGATTGAAAAATCAATCTTGAAAAAATAATTAAATATTATTAAGAATTAACATTAAAATTAATAAAGTTAAATTTTAAAACAATAAATTTAAATTATTTTTCAATTTTTATTTTTAAAATTTTATGTCTAAATTTCAAAGTAATCTTGAAATTTTTAGGAATTATTTTAATTTTTTTTAAAATTCTCACAAGCAAACAAGAAAAGGGAAAATTTACTTTTAAAATTTACCGCAACTGACCTCGTGGGGAGAAAGGTACTCAATTTTTTCAACTATTCATCTTTTCTCTTTTTAAATCAATTCCGTTCTGGAATTTTATTATTTTGAAATTTAATAAGTTCTATGTTTTTGTTGAAAAATATTAACTTGCACATTTTTCATATCTTACCTGTCACTTATCAATAATTCTGTTAAATTGTGCCTTGTCACATATCAATCAGTCAAAAATTGTTACTTTAATATTTCCCGCCTTCATATTCACTGGGATAAGTGTTAAGTGGGAGGAGAGAAATATATTAGCGGGGGAATATTTGAAATCCTTAGGTTTGCCTTTGATTTGCCGCCATGTACCAGAAAATCACCAAGTTGGACAAGCGGAACAGTAGAGAGATTTTGAAGTGGGAGCGGCAAACTTGCCAACTTTCCCCTTGATCTTTCCAAATCTGCCGCACATTTTCTTCAGCAATAGCTTGCCAAAGTTAGTCCCTTCCCACACCTCCCATTATTCTCTTTCGGGACGGAAGGGTAGGTACCAAAATTACTTCAAAGGAGGTGACCAAGGTCACCTCCTTTCCCCCAACTCCCATTTTTTTAATCACACCCTTTCCTCCAACCCCCGTTTGTCAATCACCCCCTTTCCTCCAACCCCCATTTGTCAATCACCCCCTTTCCTCCAACCCCCATTTTTTCAAATGGGACAGTTGGGTCAGAGGGGGTGGGGTTACTACTTATGGCATCTGAGGAGATGTTTGCTGCTACGGAGGCCCCAAATACGTCCAGAGCAAGGGAGATAGGCATAAGTTTATGTTACGAGCCCAGACCCAGCGCCCGTAGACTCCCCGCGAGGCGCGTGCCGCAAAACCCCGCGCGAAGCGCGGGGTTTTGCACAAGCGCCTCGCCGACGCTCCGTAGGTTTAGGTTTTTTGTTCTTCTATTGTAACTTTGTCCAAACTTGTACAATCACGATGATTTTGGTGTCATTCGACTCAGCTCGAGGAGCTCTTTCGAATGAGCTACTATTTGCATATTCGAATTTTTTACCCCAAAAAAGTGCTTGGTCCCCCCTATGGTTTTTCGATTTTCGGGGGCCTATATCTCAGCCCCTGTATGAGTCCGCACGAAAATTTTTTCACCTTTCGACTCAACTCGACGAGCTCTTTCGAATGACATATCACTCGACCTAATCGGCGTCTGTGTCGTATACCGAAATTTTTCCTTAAACCTCATTTGAAAGAGCTCGTCAAGCTGAGTCGAAAGACCAAAATCAACGAAATCAACGTGAATGGACAAGGTTATGACCGTTTGTTTTTATTCCCAACATAGGGTCTACACGGAAAAAAGGTTTTTCCGCTGCGGAGGACACCGGTTTACCGAGCGGACGACGGCCGCCGCTTCGCTACGGTCTCCGCGAGCACAATGATTTCGATGCTCGAAAATCTTGGACTTGAGGTTAAAAGGACATGTGAAGCCTTTGGTGGCAGAATGGCATAACAACTTTACATAATGTGAAATTGCCGTTTGGTAACTGAAGGTGCACATCTAGAAATTATAGAAAAGAACGTGCAGATCTTTGTGGAACATTTTTTAAGGTTTTTTCTTAAACTCTTTATTTTTGCTTAAACTCTTACATTATTGAAAAAAATAAATATTACACATAATCCTTTTTAATACTTTGCCTCATGAAAAATAAGGGGGAAGAACAGGAAAAATGAAAAAGAGTCAGAAAAAATGCGAGTACGAAGGGACGGCACTATATGAAATGAGGTCGGTAATCGTTTTTTTCATTACTTTTTTCATTAACTTTTTTCCTTCCTTAATTATAAATAATGGTCAGTCTTTTCTTCCTCGTTCAATTCCACTCTTTTTACCTGTGGCTTATTCAAATGAGGACAGACAAAAATACACACACGGACAGACAAAACACGAGTGTTTTCTGTTCGTGTCCGTTCGTGTTTGTCTGGTGTTTTGTCCGTCTGTGCCCGTCAGTGTTTGTCTGTTCGAGTCCGCCCGTTTTTAGTCTGCCTGTGCCCGTCAGTGTTTGTCTGTTCGAGTCCGCCCGTTTTTAGTCTGCCTGTGCCCGTCAGTGTTTGTCTGTTCGAGTCCGCCCGTTTTTAGTCTGCCTGTGCCCGTCAGTGTTTGTCTGTTCGAGTCCGCCCGTCTTTAGTCTTCCTGTCCCGTCAGTATTTTTTCTGTCCGAGTTCGTCCGTGTTTTGTCTGTCCGTGTTCGTGTTTTTCTCTCCTCTCATTTGATTATGCCACAGGCAAATTTGATGGAGTTGAACAAGGAAGAAGATGCTGACCATTCTGTCATATCAAGGAAGGAAAAAAGTAAAGGAAAAAAGTAATGAAAAAACCGATTACCGACTTCGTTTCATATAGTGCCAAGGCGACAATTAGCCAAACCTCAAAAATATCTGAAAAGCACTTACTAAAATCCTCAAAAATATCGTAAAATTGGTAAAATTCCGTCATATCACCCGGAAACCGATTCAGACAAATGATATGTCATTCGAAAGATCTCGCCGAGCTGAGTCGAACGACACCGAAATTAGCTTCGGGACTCACATATGGGCCGAGATATAGGTCCCTGAAAATCGAAAAACCAAAGGGGGGAGTAAGCTCAATTTTGGGGTGAAAAATTCGAATATGCAAATTATACCTCATTCGAAAGAGCTTGTCTAGCTGAGTCGAATGAAATCAAAATCAACGAAATTCGACTTGATTTGACAAAGTTATGATCGTTTCTTTTAGCTCCTTACCTATGGTCTCCGAGTAAGTTTTTGATGCTTCTGAGGCCCCAGGTATGTCCAGAGTAAGGGAGATAGGAATAGGTTTATGTTACGAGCCCAGACCCAGCGCCCGTAGACCCAGCGCCCCCCCATCGTTTTTTTCATTACTTTTTTCATTAACTTTTTTCCTTCCTTAATTATAAATAATGGTCAGTCTTTTCTTCCTCGTTCAATTCCACTCTTTTTACCTGTGGCTTATTCAAATGAGGACAGACAAAAATACACACACGGACAGACAAAACACGAGTGTTTTCTGTTCGTGTCCGTTCGTGTTTGTCTGGTGTTTTGTCCGTCTGTGCCCGTCAGTGTTTGTCTGTTCGAGTCCGCCCGTTTTTAGTCTGCCTGTGCCCGTCAGTGTTTGTCTGTTCGAGTCCGCCCGTTTTTAGTCTGCCTGTGCCCGTCAGTGTTTGTCTGTTCGAGTCCGCCCGTTTTTAGTCTGCCTGTGCCCGTCAGTGTTTGTCTGTTCGAGTCCGCCCGTCTTTAGTCTTCCTGTCCCGTCAGTATTTTTTCTGTCCGAGTTCGTCCGTGTTTTGTCTGTCCGTGTTCGTGTTTTTCTCTCCTCTCATTTGATTATGCCACAGGCAAATTTGATGGAGTTGAACAAGGAAGAAGATGCTGACCATTCTGTCATATCAAGGAAGGAAAAAAGTAAAGGAAAAAAGTAATGAAAAAACCGATTACCGACTTCGTTTCATATAGTGCCAAGGCGACAATTAGCCAAACCTCAAAAATATCTGAAAAGCACTTACTAAAATCCTCAAAAATATCGTAAAATTGGTAAAATTCCGTCATATCACCCGGAAACCGATTCAGACAAATGATATGTCATTCGAAAGATCTCGCCGAGCTGAGTCGAACGACACCGAAATTAGCTTCGGGACTCACATATGGGCCGAGATATAGGTCCCTGAAAATCGAAAAACCAAAGGGGGGAGTAAGCTCAATTTTGGGGTGAAAAATTCGAATATGCAAATTATACCTCATTCGAAAGAGCTTGTCTAGCTGAGTCGAATGAAATCAAAATCAACGAAATTCGACTTGATTTGACAAAGTTATGATCGTTTCTTTTAGCTCCTTACCTATGGTCTCCGAGTAAGTTTTTGATGCTTCTGAGGCCCCAGGTATGTCCAGAGTAAGGGAGATAGGAATAGGTTTATGTTACGAGCCCAGACCCAGCGCCCGTAGACTCCCCGCGAGGCGCGTGCCGCAAAACTCCGCGCGAAGCGCGGGGTTTTGCACAAGCGCCTCGCCGATGCCCCATAGGTATACGTGACCATTTTGAGCCTCTTTATCTCGGCTCAGAATAAAGATCTCGAGCTGAATTTGGTGTCATTCGACTCAGCTCGAGGAGCTCTTTCGAATGAGCTATCATTCAAAAAATCGAATTTTTCACCCCAAAATTGAGTTTACTCCCCCCTATGGTTTTTCGATTTTCAGGGACCTATATCTCGGCCCATTGTTGAGTCCCGAAGCTAATTTTGGTGTCGTTCGACTCAGCTCGGCGAGATCTTTCGAATGACATATCATTTGTCTGAATCGGTTTCGGGTGATATGACGGAATTTTTCCGTAAAATTTTATTTTTTTCTAGGATCTTATCTTCGTGTCCGAATGGTATTGAAACTTCTAAGGTTGATGTTATGAAATGCAAGCATCTAAGCATTTGACACAGATGGTCTGGGACAAAATTAAATTCGAGCATTCATAGCAACAAATATTTGCCACATTGTGAATATAAGATTTGGAGGATTCGAAGATGCTTTTTCCAATCGATGAATGTAAAATTGTTAACAGGTTTGTATAATTTACCCAGATACTTAACTAGTTAAGTTTAAAGAGAGATGGTAGACCTTAACGCAACATGAAAAATTGGATTGGCAAGTGAATATGTGAGAAAATATAAATATTTTTTACCTTTTCCTTCAAAGATTTAATGACAAAGTACGAGATGGTTTTTTCAGCAATAATATTTTTTCGTAATTTTTATTGGCTGTAGTGTAGTTCACCGGAGGTAAAAGTTCGGGACGAGACATATGTCATTCGATTCGTCTCGGCGAGCTGAGTCGAACGGCACCACTCCCAGTTTCAGGAAATGATTCTGGACCGAGTTATAGGTCCCGAAAAATCGAAAAACCAAAGGGGGGAGTAAGCACTTTTTTGGGGTAAAAAATTCGATTATGCAAATTATACCTCATTCGAAAGAGCTCGTCGAGCTGAGTCGAATGACACCAAAATCAACGAAATCCGACTTGATTGGACAAAGTTATGATCCTTTATTTTAGCTCCTTACCTATGGCATCTGTGGAGATTTTTGCTGCTACGGAGGCCCCAAATACGTCCAGAGCAAGGGAGATAGGGGTAAAATTCCGTCATAAGTCCCGGAAACCGATTCAAACAAACAATATGTCATTTGAAAGAGCTCGGCGAGCTGAGTCGAATGACACCAAAATTAGGTCCCGGTCTCACCCATGGACCGAGATATAAGCCCCCGAAAATCGAAAAAACAAAGGGGGGACCAAGCACATTTTTGGGGTGAAAAATTCGAAAATGCAAATTATACCTCATTCGAAAGAGCTCCTCGAGCTGAGTCGAAAGACACCAAAATCAACAAAATCCGACTTGATTGAACAAAGTTATGATCGTTTGTTTTAGCTCCTTACCTTTGTTCTCAGTGGATGTTCATGCTGCTGCGGAGCAAGCCGGGCATGACCATCACAGCGATAATTGGAATAGGATTAAGTTACGAGCCCAGACCCAGCGCCCGTAGACTCCCCGCGAGGCCCGTGCCGCAAAACTCCGCGCGAAGCGCGGAGTTTTGCACAAGCGCCTCGCCGCCGCCCCATAGGTTTATGTTGTTTGTTTTTTTGTCATAACTTCGAACAAACTTGACCAATCACGGCGGTTTTGGTGTCATTCGACTCAGCTCGAAGAGCTCTTTCAAATGAGCTATTATTTGTATATTCGAATTTTTCACCCCAAAAATGTGCTTGGTCCCCCCTATGGTTTTTCGATTTTCGAGGGCCTATATCTCGGTCCATGGGTGAGACCGGGACCTAATTTTGGTGTCATTCGACTCAGCTCGCCGAGCTCTTTCAAATGACATATTGTTTGTATGAATCGGTTTCCGGGACTTATGACGGAATTTTTCCGAGATAGGAATAGGTTTATGTTACGAGCCCAGAACCAGCGCCCGTAGACTCCCCGCGAGGCGCGTGCCGCAAAACCCCGCGCGAAGCGCGGGGTTTTGCACAAGCGCCTCGCCGACGCTCCATGAGTTTAGGTTTTTGTTTTTTTGTATCATAACTTTGTTTAATCTTGTTCAATCACGGTGATTTTGGTGTCATTTGACTCAGCTCGTCGAGCTCTTTCGAATGAGGTATTATATGTATAAAAAAATTTTTATTCCAAAAATCGCCCCTTTGGATCTTCGATTTTTAGGGGTCTATATCTCGGTCCAATCAAGTCGGATTTCGTTGATTTTGGTGTCATTCGACTCAGCTCGACGAGCTCTTTCGAATGAGGTATAATTTGCATAATCGAATTTTTCATCCCAAAAAAGTGCTTACTCCCCCCTTTGGTTTTTCGATTTTTCGGGACCTATAACTCGGTCCAGAATCATTTCCTGAAATTGGGAGTGGTACCGTTCGACTCAGCTCGCCGAGACGAATCGAATGACATATGTCTCGTCCCGAACTTTTACCTCCGGTGAACTACACTATATCCATTTTATTTTCTTAATTCGTAATTTTTCACGATATTTTCGTAAAATTAATTCGTAACTCAAAAAACGCCGTAATTCGTAATTCGACGCAACCCTGCTATAAAATAACATGTAATAAAACCTGTATCTTAAGTTCTCAAATACTACACAAATTATTATTGATACAAAAATCATAGAAAGCAATTTATCGAGTGTTTAAATAAAATAAATTTTAAAATATAAGTCGTACTGTACATGTAAATTGAAATTTTTAACTTGAAACCAGAATATAATCCAATTGTAAAAATAATAAAAAATGATTTCTCGTTAATAGTTTTTTACTGGATTGTTTAAATTTTGACAAATTTTTGTTAGAATCTTTAATATCAGACTAAAAATATTTATCGATTTTTGGAACCGTCCAAATAGCGGAACTGTTTAAGGAAAAATAATCTGGAATCGCAAGAAATTCGAACCGAAAATATGGAATTGCCCTATTTTCTGAAACCAAGAAAATGATGCATTGTCTAACTAAATACATATGTACAAAGAAACTAAAAATCCAATAAATATAGTTACATCTTTACTCAATTTCTTCCAAGGATATTCTTTTATTTTTTTGTTTTCTTTAATTCTTTTTTTGTATTTTGATTTTTTCTGCATCTTTTTATTTAAAATACCATATTTATTCTAATTAAATGGCCTCTCTATGACACTTTTTGGATGAATGAAAAATAGAATGGCCGTCTCCGTTTGAATAGCCTCTCCAATATAATGACAATTCTTTGGGGTATTGAAAAATAGAATGGAGGCCATTCAATTAGAATAAATACGGTATATCCACTAAACAATTAAATATCTTCTTTTTGAACAGGTTTCTTCCCTTTAGGGTCATTATTATATTTTTTGTTTTCTTCAAATACAGATTTAATATATCCAAAAGCTATAGTATGTCCTTTATATCTAAATTCAGAATTATCATTCCTCATCTTCTTCTCATCTTCCCCTCCTTTAGAGACATTAAAATATATTCCCTTTCTTAATTCCAAAATTTTAGCCTCATTTATATTTAATTCTTCCAAGTTTTTAGTAATTGTTTTTATCTCGTTTGGGTTGTTAACATTAAAAATAAATTCTGAAATAAAAATTTCTGTTCTATCTCCTACGTAAAAATTGGCTGAATTTAAATAAATAAAGTATTTCCCAATTTCTTTAAATTTAATTTCAATTTTTATTTTATTTTTTTCTTCAAAATTTTGAAAATTTTCAAAGTTTCTTTTTCTCGTATTTTGTCTTTTTGGAGGTGTTTCCTTTTCCAAATTCAAAGAAATTTTTAAAAATTCTATTTGTTTTAATTTACAAGTATAATCGAGCAAGGCTGCCTGATCTTCATTTAATTTTATTTGTTGATTTTGAACATTTTTTGGTGTTCTATATTCAAAAATTATTTCAGAGAAGAAAATTGGATATATTGTCATTAATAACTGAAAAATATTAAAAAATAACCGACAAGAAAATATTTTGTGACTGTTAGGGTGGCGTGTTTAGTATAAAAGGCGCAGCCTTTTATTAGTCGTGGGTGAGTTAGTCGATGGTCAGTTAGTCAGTCTTAGTCCGTAGTCAAAGCTATATTCTACTCCAGCACATAGTCTCGTTATTTTATTTGTTGTGTCCGCACTTGCAGAAAGAACATAAATGAAAATAAATAACCCAGCATTGGGTTGGATGGTGGCACGTCGGTTGTGCTTCGGTCTGGGCTCTTTCCGTGATGGTTCAATTCCATCTCTCATCCACAATTTTTCCACAGCATGAACATCGGACATGACACTATTGTTATTGTTACCTTCGTGATAAGCCTTGGTAGTCTTTCTGTTAGTATCGGACACACCGCAAGTCGATACACAACAAGCTCCCCTCTAATATTTCACTAAAAAGTTAATAAAATCTCCATAAGTACAAATACCGGAGACAACAAAAAACCTAGGTATCAATTAAACAATCACTAACAACTTTATGAACAAATTTGTTGTCCAATTTTTGTGATAAGCATATATTGACTCCATTTTTATATTCATTTTTGTTGCTATTTTCAATTGTCAAAGAATTTCCATCAAAATTAGTATATTCGATACTCTCTTGAGAATTGCAATTTTTGTCTCCAGACAAATAATATAAATTCTTAAAAGACACTCCAGTAGTATTCTCAATACTAACTTTTACTTTTGTCACAGTAAATTCCAATTCTTTCAATTTAATATTTAGACCCAAGTTTTTTAAATTATCAGAATTGGTTATAACAACAATATTTTGATGAGGAGGAATATTACAAAAAGAATAGGGGAAAAGAATTAATAAAAACATTTGGGGAAAGAATTTAAATTTTAAATTCATTGTTTTTAATCTAAGTTTTAATAAAAAGGTTAATGTATAAAAAATCAGTGCCGTGTTAAAGTGATTAAGAACTTGCACTTAGAAGTAAACTCAGGTTCGATGCATGGCGGCAGTTGTTGAAATCTGCTTTATTGCAGCCGAACAAAATTTTTGCCTCTATCATACCCGTTTCCCCGAAAAAGTCCCCCCTCCCCTCCCTCCCCCGACGGTTCTGGGACAAACAATAAATTTTACATTAATTGCCTGTCAAGTTTGGAAAATTATTTGGTTATTTGTCCCCTTCACTTTCATGTTCAAAAGTTTCGGTAAATAAAGGAAAGAATAACAATGAGGAAGATCATACCCCAGAAGAATTTTTATAAAGCTTAAACTTTAAGAGTCAGATATTATTTGCCGTTGAAATTTTAAATTTTAATGGAAAGAAAAATAAAAGGGAGAAGAAAATAAAATGCGAGTAAAATATTAATTATTAGCTAATTATGTATGTACATTAAAGAATTTTCACGTGAATTTATTTACTTTTACCCAATAATGCCGACAAAATTAATCGCAAGACTGCCTGTATTTCGTAAATGCACTTTCTAAATAATGCCCTTTTTATTGAGTAATTTGTTTCTTAAGTCACACACCACCGCCTTTGTGTAGTGGGTGTGAAATGCCGTCATGTATCTGATTTGCACTTAATGTGGGATTCAAGTTCGAAATTGGCGGGTTTGTTGAAATTGCATCCCCGATAGAGTTTTGGTTGTAATTCTACACCTAACAAACAGTCTTCCTTCGCATTGAGTGCTTAAAATTCTTTGTGGTTGATTTGATTACACCCAAAGATTTAACCCGTAAATGTGAAAACTGCCAAATAATTGCAATTATCGTTTGGAATTTTTTAATTAGTTTGCAAACTTATTCTTACCATTTAAGTGTGCCGGTTCTCAATAATATATTCATTAAGGTTTCACCGGAAAATTCCGGCATTTTTTTCGTCCCGGTTCCGAAATCCGGAACTTAAATTGGATTCGGTTCCGGTGAAACCCTAATATTTATGCGGATCTGATCAAGAATAAAAAGATTATTTTCACTTCAAATATTTATTTAGTTTGGGTAGGGGACGATTCAGTATCGCCGATTCAGTCTCGCCGATTCAGTATCGCCGATTCAGTCTACGCCGATTCAGTATCCGCCGATTCAGTATTCGCCGATTCAGTATAGCCGATTCAGTATACATGGAAAAGGGGACGATTCAGTATACGTATATTTTTAGGCTAGAAAATCTTTTTTCTTGTAGATTTTTTTCGTGTTTCTTACTTTCTACGATCTATAGAACATCTTTAAAGCTAGCCAAGTCTTAATTCTATGCTTCTCTTAGGCTTTTTCTGGCTTAGGGTGAAGTTTTGGTCTCGACTTTTTTTCTTCGGGGAACAAAAATTTTTTTAAAAATGAGTCAAATAAACAAAAATTTATCAAAAAATAAATAAGAACAAGGTCTACATTTCACTTATTAGATTCAGTATTCGCCGATTCAGTAAAGAGGACCAGACAACCACCTCAACAGCAATCTGCTCGACACAAATAAAAACAAGTCCAGGACTGGATTGTCTTAAATTTAAAAAAATTTTAAAAATAAAAAATGGAATGGGGAGTGGAATTGGGAAGTAAGAAATCTCCGCAAAAAGCCCGCAAAAATTCGTAGGGATAACGGCCAGGGAGCTTCTGGGGCTATAGCTCCCCCTTATACATAATGGGGAAAATAAAAAAAAATTCAAAAAGCTAAAAAACTAAAGAATAAACCATGTGTCTGTAGTAGAAACCTCGCCATTCACTGTAGAATTCTCGCCGTCTTGAGATATTAAGAAAATTGAAGAAATTTAAAAATTTAAAAAAATTTTAAAAAATTCTAAATTTTCCATAAAAATTATTTTTTTCGTTAATAATTGTTGTTGGTTATTGTTAATTGTTATGCTAGACCACCTAAAGAACAAAGAAAATGCTTAAAACGAAAAAATAAATCAGTTACTTTCCAAAAATTTCTATTTTTAGGGTATTTTATTCTACGTATACTGAATCGTCCCCTTTCCACGTATACTGAATCGGCTATACTGAATCGGCGAATACTGAATCGGCGGATACTGAATCGGCGTAGACTGAATCGGCGATACTGAATCGGCGAGACTGAATCGGCGATACTGAATCGTCCTTAACCGATTTAGTTTATACCTTTGGCGAAACGTTTTTTAATTATTTTTCTTTTTTTCTCTAATTTTTCTCTCTTTTCTTCTTAACTTTTTTTTTAATTTTTATATTTTTAATTTTTATTTAAAATTTAAAAACTTTCTAATGGAAGTAGATTCTTCACAATCCAGTGTTTCAATTCAAGTCCCATCAACTGGTGGACGTAAAATTGAGGTTAATTTTATTGATTGAAAGCAGAAAAATTGAGCTGGTTTCTTATTTGGTCTAATCTGATTTTTTGTCTTTCTTACAAAGCTAGGGTTTTTGCCTACTCTTGAAATATTTTAGAAATAAAGATTTAAATTTAAAAATTAAACAAAATTTTCTAAGGAAAAATTCAACAAAAAAGCTCGAATAGCAGCACATAGCCATGTTAAAGGACTTGGATTGAATTCGACGACTGGAGAAGCCTTGAATAATGTTTAGTTTTTAATTAGTTTTTATTTAAAAAAATATTTTCTATTTTTAAAGGCAAGTGGATTTGTTGGTCAATGTGCAGCGAGAGAAGCAGCGGGAATTATTGTTGAATTAGTTAAACAAAAAAAGATGGCCGGCCGGGCAGTGCTTTTTGCTGGTCCGCCGGGGACTGGAAAGACGGCGATTGCTATGGCTATGGCTCAGGAATTAGGGGATAAAGTGCCTTTTGTTCCGATGGTTGGATCGGAGGTTTTTTCTAGTGAAGTGAAGAAAACTGAAGTTTTGGTTGAAAATATTCGAAAAGCTATTGGTTTGTGTTTTTTATGATTTAGCAATACGGCAGGCCCGTAACCAGGGGGTTCTCAAAATTTTCGCCTGCGGTGCTAAAAATTCGACACAAAAATCCCCTTGCCCCCACCCCTAGAATAATTCTGGTTACGGGCCGCAATATGGTTATTTTTGATTTTTAAAAATTTTGGCGATAAACTAGGGTTAGATATAACCGGTTACTAACATTTACTCCCGTTTTTAGATTAATCCTAGAAAGTCACTAATATTCAAAAATTATCATAATCTGTTATTTAAAATTTCATAAAAACGTTTACTTTTTCCAAATACTATCAAAATTTTTGGTTTTAAAATCTCTTTAAATTCTCTACTTCTTAAATTTCAGGTCTTCGTGTAAAAGAAACAAAAGAAGTATTTGAAGGCGAAGTTGTAGAATTATCACCAAAAGAAATTGAAAATTCCCCTTTGACCGGACTTGGGAAAACAATTTCACATGTTATGTGCACTTTGAAGGTTTTTAAATAATTTTTGTTAGAAAAATAAATTTATATTTAAATTTAGACGACAAAAGGATCTCGGGAACTTCGTTTAGATCCTTCTATTTATGATTCTCTGTTAAAGCAGAAAGTTTCTGTTGGTGATGTTATTTATATTGAGGCTGGTTCTGGAACTGTTAAAGTATTTTTTGAATAAATTGATTTGTGAATAAATTAGAGTTCAGCGGTATCGGGATTTAGAGAAAAAACCGGGATCGGGATTTTGGAATGGTGATACCGATCCCGACACGTGATCTTGATTGACCAAAATTGGATCGGGATTCGAAAAACCCGGGATACCCATCCCGACCGGGATCCCAATCCCGCTGAACTAGAATAAATTTTAAGCGCTTGGGACGATCAGATATTTTTGCCAACGAATTCGATTTGGATGCCGACGAATTTGTTCCAATGCCAAAGGGTGATGTACACAAAAGTAAAGAGCTTGTGCAGGTTTTTTATAAAAAAAAAATTTTTTAATTTAACAGCAACTTTAAGTATGTTAATTTACATGATTTTGATTCTGCAAATTCTGCCCCACATGGAAAGGCTGGGGATATGATGACTATGTTGTCACAAATTTTGAAACCGAAGAAGACTGAAATTACAGGTTTTTCTTAAAATAATGTTTCTAACCCGTGACACTAGAAGTCAGATTAAGTTAATTCTAATAGTTTAGTTCCAACAAAAACTTCCAACCAAATTAAAAATATTTTCCAAATTAAGTAAGTCCAACAATTAATAAATAAACGAGCTAAACAGTAAGCCAATAAAAACCAACAAAGCAAGTTAGGAACCAGAAAAGCCAGCCAGAGCATCCAAAACGGAACTCTGAATGAGACCCCTCATTATCACAAATATTAAATTACAATTTATATTGTTAAAGTAATCTTTCTAATTTAGAAAAACTCAGAAATGAAGTCAACAAAGTAGTTAATCAATTAATTGAATCGGTCATTTTTTAAATTAAATTTCAAAAAAAAAATTTTACTTTCTAAGGGCCAAGCAGAACTCCTTCCCGGTGTTTTATTTATTGACGAAGTTCATATGCTTGATTTGGAATGTTTTACATTTTTACATAGAGCGTTGGAATCTGAAATTAGTCCAATTATTGTTTTTGCTACAAATCGGGGGAGAACAAAAATTAGGTTTTTTTGTAATTTTAATAGAAATTATTTAATTATTTTTTTAAAGGAATTCTGATGAAATTGGATTTTATGGAATTCCTTCTGATTTAATTGATCGATTATTAATTGTTCCAACAAAATTATATTCTATTGATGAAATTTCTTTGGTAAATCTATTTTTTTACGTTAAGAGGACCTGAAGTAGGGGAATGGGGGAAGACACGCATACTCTGTGCGATTCTGAGTGTTTGACAGGGCTGGGCTTATCGTTTTTCATTTTTAAGAGCGAAAAGTTTCGCATTTCGCTTTTTAATTTTTTGATTTCGCCCAGCCCTGGTGTGTGGACATATCGGGATTGTTGTGAGGAAAATAGCCTCTTGTGTATTTATGTTCGTTCTAAAACTTGAACATATTTTCTTCAATAGGAAAGGGTTTTTCCAGGGCCCACTAGCTATAGGTCCCGAAACCGGTAGGTAAACTGTCCATATATTTTTTAAATATCCCGATATGACTGCATGCCCAATACTGACGAAAATTATACTTACTCTATTAAAAAGCTCAAAAACCTTCGTTTTCTCTTTTAAGATAATTCAAATAAGAGCAGATGCCGAAGGTGTTCAATTAGACGAATTAGCATTAAAACGTTTATGTGAAATTGGAATGAATGCTTCTTTACGTTACACAATTCAATTATTAACCCCAGCAAAATTATTAGCAATAATTGGGGGAAGAAAAATTGTTGAGAAAGAGGATGTTAATGAATGTTTAGATTTATTTATTGATAGTAGAACATCTGCTAAATTAATTAAAGAAGAAAATAAAAATGAAGGAAATAAAGGAAGAAAAGGGGGTGAAAATGATGTGGAAATGAATGAATAATTTGAAATTTTTTTATTTTTTTTGTTATTTTTTTTAACTTTATTTAATTTTTGCATCTCAAAAAATACGTTAAATTTTGAAATTTTTTTATTGTTAAAGTTTTTTCTTTATTTTTAAATATCTTTAAATTTCTTTAAACGAGTTCTTTTCCTCCTCCAAATCTAGCAATAACTCTTGTTTTTAACTTTTAATTCCGTAGTCTATCCGTTTAAATATGAAAATTATGCCTTTTCCTAGCCCCTGGAAGAGTTGGGAGGGATTATTCCGTTCTTTAGAATGATGATTTTGGCCAATCCGATCTAAAATTCTACTGGAAAGAGCTTATCATTCCTAGAAAATATCAATTTTAATAAGTAAAAGAATGCAAGCGTTGAGCTGATACCAATAGGTTTAGGATGTTTAGAATTTGGCAAGTTATGGGAGGAGCCATTTCTGTCAATTCTAAGTTGCTTGGAATTCTTTTCAATTTTGGCTTTCAACTTACTAAATTTATTTTTTAAACCAATTTTTTCATTTAGTTTATTGTTAGTTAAATTAATTATTTTCAAAAATGGAATTTCCTTCTTCACAACCTTCAGTTGATCAATTCCAAGTTGCTTCAAATGAAGAGCAACTAGCTAAGGTTTTTTTATAAATTTATTTTTTAAATTTATCATTAAAATTCAAAGGAAATTGATGACGATCAATTAGAAGAAACTTTACTTGAAAGACTTGAAGGGCTTAAAGAAATGTTTCCTGCTGGACTTCGCTCTGCTGTTTATTATTCTGTTGGTGCTGGATGGACTTTGTTGGGCACTTCTGTAAGGGGATTTTTTAAATTTATTTATTTGGGTAATCTTGACTTTTTGGCTTCCCTTTTCCTTATATCCACAATTCCTTTTTATTCCTATGAGAATCTCCACATGAATCATTTAAAAATTTTTATTGGCACATTAATAACTGTGATGTATCGGTTGCCATAGACAAACCCCTAAGTCTTCAAAAAGCTTTTGAATCCAGTTCGAATTAAACCTTGATTTTTTGTTGAAATTCACTCACATTTTCAAAGAGTAAATTTATGGCCTCCGCTCTTAAGCAGAATAAATTGACTTTGTTAGTCATGCACAATCTTAATTTAAGAAATATTTTTCAATTAAAAAAATTTTTCTTTTCAGTTTTCGCTCGCGCGTAAAGCTACTTGGGTGTTGTCTACTTCTGCTTTTATCATGATTTTGCCTTACTTTAGTTTGAATAATTTTTATTTTAAATTTAAATTTTCTTTTTTTTTAAGTTGACAAAGAACTTCGCGACATGGAAAAATCTCAATTGAAGCAACAACAACAATTATTGCTTGGGCCGTCTAAATAATTGAAAAATGATTTTTTGGAGATGAGAAGTTAAGAAAGAGAATATTTTTTGAGTTAAAATTAAATTTTTTTCAGTTTTATTAAAAAATAAAATTATTTTTTGTTTTTATTTTTCTTTTAATTGTTAAACGTTTGTAATCGACGGTTATTTCAATTTTTTGTTTTCAAATTTTATTTATTTTTTGAGGGGAAGGATGTCTTTAAAATTGTCTACAAGATTATTTAAAATTGCTTCAGGACTTCGTTATGTAAGAGGTTTTTTAAAATTAATTTGAGAGAATTTTTGAAAAGATTTACTTGGATAGAATTCATGACCCTATCCCAAAAGAAGGGTAGAATTGTTTTTTCATTACTTGCAACGAAAGGGAAAATGGAAAAGGAAAAATAGAGACGGACGGACTCAGACAAGGCACAGACGGCTATCAATTTCTAAAACATTTCCGGCCGTGTTTTGTCTGTCCAAGTCCGTCTCTATTTTTCCTTTCCTTGCAGGTAATAAAAAAAAGATTCCGCCCTTCTTTTGGGATAGGGCCGAATTTATTTTTTAAAATTTAGGCTTCGAGTTCCGCTGTTGCTCGTCTAAAGGATGAAAAACATCTCGATTCTGATCTAGTGGATAAAGGTTTAAATTTTATTTGAAATTATTAAGTTTGTGGGGATGTCTGTGGGAAATATCTTTTACAAAAAATTTTATTATTTTAAGATTCTGACCGTTTTGAACTTCAACAATTTATTGAAAACGAAAATTTTTTAAATGAAAAAGTTTTTGGAAAACTTGAAATGCCTAAATCTGTTGAGGATGAATTTGGAAGAATTGAGGATGATGAACTCAGACAAAAACAAAAAGAATATGAATTTATGATGTTAACACCTAATTTGGTTAAACAACCCGGAATTGAGGTTTTTTACAAAGAAAATTTTAATTATTTTTGTGGAGGAGGGAGAGATTTGAAGAAAGATAAGGAAAGAAAGATCCCCACAAACTTAATAATTTCAAATAAAATTTTTGTTTCATGGAAATTGGAATAGGAACTTGAAAACCGAATAAAAATCAGTGTATTTATCAGGGATAGCGCCGACAGAAAACCAAATTCCCGATTTCTTAAATTTTCCAAAAAAGCTTTTTTGATGTGGGATTAGAGATTAGACTTGAGGGTTTAAATTTAAGAGAAATTAGAAGTAAGGGAATCGTTGTTGAGTGATAAAAGGAGGGATATTTAAGTGATATCAGTGTATCGAGGAATCGAGTCGGCGCGATTCCTGGTATTTATATACTTGTATGGCCTTTTCTCCTATCCTGAAAGGTGGTAAATAACCCTCTGAACTGTTAGAAATATTTTACCATTTTCTGTATAGTATTTCCTTGGAGGTGTTACTTTTACTCGTGCTTGTAGTAGAATAGTCTAATATATTTTAAAAATTCTTTCTATTTCTGTTATAAATTTATCTAGCATTTTTAAAATAAATTTTATTCTTTCGCAGTTGGACATTTCACAAATGGAGACAGGCGAAGAAACTACTTCTAGAGAAATTAATCGTTTCAGACGAATAATTTATGACCAAGGAGAATTATTAAATAGTGATTTAACAAAACCTCCCTCAAAGTTTTTTTAAGAAATTTTTCTTTAATAATTTTTTCAGTTCAAATCCCCACCCTTTTATACCTACAGAGGAGATAATGCCACCAACCCATTCTCATTCAATTGCTCAATATGCCAATTTTTCTCAAACTATTCAAATGCTTGTTGATATGGGTGTGGATTTATTTGAGGTTTTTTTTGGAAATTTATTTCGAGTAGTTATGAGAACTACTATAAACACTCGACAAACAATATATTTATTAAGGGCGTAGGGGGTCGATTTCAGCGGGGCTAAAATTGAGTGTGGCCCAAAATTTTGGCATTGCTAACGCAAATTTTTTAAACCATATTTTTATTTTTTTTCAGCGCCGCAATCGAAAATTCTTTTTAATTTGAACGGTCATAGGAGGAAAAATTTCACTTTTTTGCTCAATCTCTTCCTCAAATTTTTGGAGCTTTAGCCCCAGAAGCCCCTGACTACGCCCTTGATATTTATTATAAAACTATTTTGAAATTTTTTTAATTTTCAGTCCACACAATATGATCCTCGTCTCGGCCAAGCACTTGTCCGTCTAGATTGGGAACGTGATGTCAAACCAAAAATTTATTGGTTACATAAAAGTATTGGGTTTTCACCTGATGATTTGGCTAATTATTTATCTCGCAATCCTTATTTTTTGTTACAAAAGCAGGAACATTTAAATGTAAAAGTTTTATTTAAAAATATTTTTAATTAAAATTAAAATTGAACCAACCGACTTTTTAAAAGTGTATACTCCAATTTGTACTGCCGCGGTATAACTTTGTTCAAAATTATCAAAAAAAAATAAATTAGGGACTTCTCTGTCGATGCACATCGACGATCCAGGGCGTCCAGGATCCAATAATTTTGAAAGTAAGGTATATCTCGGCATAGCAGATCAAAATAGGCAAAGACTGTTACTCGCCTTTCAGTGCGCTTAAAGTAACAGACTGATCTGCTGTGCCTCGGCAGTACATCAACCTTTTGGTAAGTTGGACTGTGCTCTTTATAAAATATATTTTAAATATTTGGTGGTTATATTTTATCAAGTCCAATTTTAGATATATTTATTTGAAGGCTCATCTAAATTACTTAAATTATCGCCGGTTTACATTTCCTCAAATACGAAAAATTGTATTAGAATCGAGATATTGGCTTAATGATTCAGTTGAAAGGCTTGATGCCCGTTTGGGTTGGTTACACAGACAATTTCTACTTCCTTCTAAACAATTGAGGCTTGTTGTAGTTAAAGAACCCAAAATTGTGAGTTTTTTTTTGGAAATTTTTTTTAAATTTTGTTTATATTTTTGCGGGTTTTTTGTTGAGGACCGGATACGGGGTTTTTTTTGACTCGACCCGGACCGGATTTTCCGGATCAAAATCCGGTTTTTATCAAAATACCCGGATTTCGGACCACAAAATCCGAACTCTAGTAATGATATTTAGATGAGCGATTTTTTCTTGATTTTATTCAGTTTGTTAAGAAAGAGGGTGATGCTATCGAGAAAAAAATATTTTTTAACTACAATTATTTAAATTTTATTTTAAAAATAAATTTTAAATATAATTTTCAGATTGCATTTGGAATTGGCCGAATTTCTGTTAGTTTATTTTATTTTTTTATTTATTTTATTATAATTTAAGGGAATTGTTCGTTCATTAAATATTCAATGTGGATTTTCTCAAAAAGATTTACGTTTAATGCTTGTAGCAGATCCCCGTTTATTTATTTGTGATATAAATAGAATGCTTGTTTCTTATAATTATTTGGCTTATGTTATGAAAATAGAAAATGAACAAATTGGTTTGGGTTTTTAAATAAATTTATATTAAAAAGTAGTGGGAGGCAGGGATGTGCGCCAAAAATTTTCGCCTAGAGCCCAAACACACGCTAATTTTTTTTAAATTCTTAAGACACTTAAACAGCCAAAAATTAGGACAAAACGTTATGTCGTACATTCTTTATGTGAAGCAGAGGTGGGTCGGAATTCATATTTCCGACGTTTTTTCCTTCCGAGTTCCGAAAAAAATTTTGATTTCCGAGTTCCGACTTTTGAGCCATTTTCGATTTCCGGCTCTTCCGAGTTCCGACACCTCTGACTGTTCCGACCCACCTCTGGTGTGTAGGAAAATTTAAATTATTTTGAAGGGAACATTTAGCCTTTTTTAAATTAAAATAACAAAATTATTTTTTAGTTCAATATCCCTGCGCTTTGAGATGTCCAATAACTGGTATTATTATTTTTTTATTTTTTTATTAAAAATTAATTTTTTCTTCTTTAAAAGGTTTACGTAATAGACACGAATACCTTCACCGTCTAAAAAAAGCTAATTATATACCAAAAACCCCAAATTCTATTACTCTTTACAAATTATTACATCCAAGTGACCGTTATTTTTCAGAAAATGTTGCTGAAACTCCTTTGGAGGATTACAATCGTTTTTTAAAATTTATGTAATTTTGTTGAATTTTTTTAAAAATAAATTTTTAAATAATTTTTCTTTTTTTAAATGTTTATTTCATTTTTTATTATTTAATTTTTATTTTTTCGTTTAATTAATTCTTAAATTTTTTTTATTTGATAATTATGGTGATAGTGTATAGGCCTTACGTGAGTAGATGGGCACGCGCTTGGAAGGCACTTAAAGTAAGTTTATTATTTTTGGAGGGGGGATGTTTTTAATTTTGATTTAATGTATATTTTAGTTTACTGGGGGAATCTAAATTTTCAAAAATTTTATATGTACTCCACGATGCTTTTGTTTTTTCATTAGGAGTTTTGGTAATAGTGAAGATTACAGACCCCATTTTTTCCTCCACAATTTTCCGTCTATATTTTTACGGTGATCCATTTCAAGCCTATACTAATTCATTTTTTTCCGGAAACATAATAAATATTACAATAATACAATAGTATCCCTGAAAAGAACATAATGTTTAAAACATAATGTTTAAGGCAAAACCTCGACATTGGATGTACAATTATACCGAAATATTTTTTTCTTCTGTCTTCTGCATACCTGTCACTATTGTTGCTTTGGGCTTCAAAGTTTATAGGGATGGATTGCCTGATGATTTGCCTACTTTGGGCTTTAAAAGTGGAATTTAAATAATTTTTTATTTAAATTTTTTTCCTTAAGGACCTCCCTATTATCGCCAGTTTTATGAAGTTCGTCGTCCAAACGACCGTTTGGCGTTGAATTGGCGTCCGCCTGAAGTAGGGGGAATTTTATGTTTATATTTAATTTCACAAAAATTTTAAAGGATTATCCACCCTTTTTTCATTATCATCGTCCGGGTGTTTGGCCGGCACATAGTTGGAAGGACCATGCTTGGGATGTTAAATAAATAGAGATAATGTAAAGGAAGAAGAATATTTTGTTAAAATAAAAATTGATATTTAGGGAATTTCAATCCTTTATGTTAAAATATTTTTTTTAGAAAAATAAGTAAATTTTCGATAAAATAAATTTTTGTATGAAAACTCATGTCCTTTTTCGTTATCCCTTAGGTTTCTTAGGTTTTTCATTTATGCAAAAGTAGAGTGGCAGAGGATTAAGGTGATGTTAAGGATAAAGGAGATGGATTACAAGATATCAGGAAGGAAAGAAAGAAAAGGAGATCTCAGGAAGGGAATAAAAAGAAGGCATTAATTTAGACATTTAAAATCTAAAAAAAGAGAAGAATAAGTAATATTACGTAGAGGAAGATACGCTTACGTAGAGGAACATAACAGAACGTTTATCACACAAGAAAATACAAAGAAGCTGAAGATTGGGGTAGGTCAAGCCCCTCAACCACTTTTGAGGGGTTTGACTTTTATTGGGTTTTTAAAAATCAAGCTTTCATTTCTGGGGTATATATTTTGGTAGTATTAGTATTCCCTTGGATTTTTAATTTAAGTTTAATATATTTTTTGGATTTTTTTAAATTTGTTTTTTATGTTTTTAAATATTGTTTAGTGGGGATTTATCCATTGGATTCTTCCATAGTTATTCCTCCAACTCAACTGATATACCACTTAATCCATTTGCCTTACACCAATTATTGGGGATATAGGTGGACTGGATATCACGGGTATCTAGGGATAAGTAGGATATCGACGGATTATTTTTACATATATTTTGGCAATACTGTCAAATCCTGATAATGCCAAATCAGTAGGCCGGACCTTCTTTGCAATTCCTTCTTTTTTAATTTAAAATATTTTTTAGTGTGAGATCCTGCAAACGCTGGCCAAAATGCCTGAAAATGGCAATTAACCATTTTTAGATTAATGTTAAGAAAAATTAATTTTCTTCTCCATTTAAATTTTTGTGTGTTTAATTAGCTGTTTTGAATTAATTTAAGTTTTTTAAATAAAATTTTGTTTATAAAATAAAATATTCATTCATAGAAAGAAAGGTTAACTTAGTCGTATTAACTTAACAATTAACTTAGTCGTATATCTGTGTATATCAATATCCCTTCATTATGATTATTTTTGTTGAATATTCAGTTAATTTATTACCATTGACCAAATATCATATATTTTATTAAGACAATGATGTAAGTGTCCATCCCTTTCATTGTCATTTTTATATTGAATAAATAAAAGGAGAGAAGTTTCGAACTTACATAACTAAATTGATTATGTAAATCCAATCATTCAATTCGCTGCTAACTTTTGTTAATAAAAAAAATTTATTTATTTATTCAGCTGATAATTATACGAACCAAGACTAAAATTAAATACGTTCGTATACATCAGAATCATCCATATAATTTATATTTTGCATAGTATATTGACAATTTTGCCAAAAAATATTTTATATTTAATGAAATATAAACCATTTTATAGCATTTTATTAGAAATATTTCTTTCCTCTACAATTACCAACAATAATTAATTTAAGTGTGACTCCAAACCTTAATATATATCGTTTCATTGGGTAATAATTAGGGTTGCTCTCGGTTAATTAACCGAACCACACGCTCCCTTTTTTAGGCAAAAAACCGAAAAACCGCTGGCCTAAACCGACCGGTGCCGCTTTAAAACAAGCGCCCCTAAGAGTAGAATTTTTGGCACTATCTGAAAGGAGGTGCGGGATCGTATTTTTTCCTCCTTCCTTAAACAACCTTTCATTTTTCCTTAATATGAA
Source organism: Meloidogyne enterolobii (assembly GCA_963681835.1). Taxonomy (NCBI): domain Eukaryota; kingdom Metazoa; phylum Nematoda; class Chromadorea; order Rhabditida; family Meloidogynidae; genus Meloidogyne; species Meloidogyne enterolobii. The sequence goes on along the minus strand of CAVMJV010000087.1, from coordinate 113,250 downwards.
AAAATGGTCAGTCTTTTCCACGCTCTTAATTTTCCCTGTGGCATATTCAAATGAGAGACATTAATAAGGAAAGGACTAATTTTTTCTCATTGCCATTGTCAGGACGGAACAGACAGGAGATGGAACGACAAAAAGGTCGGACAAGTCTCCGTCTTACCAGATTACAGACCAGATCTTCGGTCAGTTTTTGGTCATTCCGTGTTATGGTCGCTCTGTTATTTGGTCGTTCCTTGATTTGGTAAGACGATGTTTTGTCTGTTCGAGTTTTGGTATGATCCGTGTCTTGTCTGTTCCGTAAGTTAGCCGTAAGTTAGTAAAATAAGGAAGGAAAAAAGACTGACCATTTTTTCATATTAAGGAAAAATGAAAGGTTGTGTAAGGAAGGATGAAAAAATATGATGCCGCACCTCCTTTCAGATAGAGCCGAATTTTTGGGAATGTTGGGCCATTTGCATTAGTATGTATGTCTAATTAAGCATTTTTTCTTGGTATTTACATACATTTTATACATGCATTTTATAGAAATTTCATTTCATTATAACCATTTTTACTTTTATACTCTTTTTGTAGCCCCCCCCCCCCAATTCTCTTTCATAGCTTGCAAGCACGATTCGATTATTAACTAACTTACAATAGATTTTTAACACACAAATTTCCATAAAAGCACTTTCCAAGAACAATTAAAAATTCGGGTATGAAATAATTCATAGGGAAAATTTTTCTAAAATATGTTTAGGGGAGTAGGTACCAGGGCTGGGCTAATTTCGCATTTCGCGTCTTTCGCATATTTCACATTTTTCAGCGCGAAAAGTTTCGCGTTTCGTATTTCGCTTTTTATTTTTTGATTTCGCCCTAGGTAGGTACGAGTGTTGACTTTTTTCTCTACAGGTTACTAACAAAAATTAATTTAAGTGCGACCCCAATAAATTTATGGGGAAAATTTCCCATGAAATGTTTAGGGAAGTAGGTACGACTGTGTTGACTTTAAAAAAGTGAAAAAGAAATAGTCAACAAGACAACAGTCAACAAACTATTGACAAAAAATTTGCACTAAATTTTTTCACGCGCCTTCGTAACCAAGCAAAGGGAAAAAAGCATTTAAAAATTCTTTATATTTACATATTATTTATTTATTTCGTTGTCATTTAAGTTTAATTCGAATAAAAATAATAAAGTGTCCAGTTACTTTTGGGTTATCCTGTATTTTAATTAGAAAATGCAAAGAAACACCATTAGAAAATGTAAAGTTTGTGAGTCAAACATAAGTGTTTGTTTTCATTATGGAGTTATTACTTGTAGGGCTTGTGGGTCTTTTTTCAGGTAGTTTTTAGGTTAAATTAAAAAAAATTATTTCTCAAAAAGGCGTTATCTTTTAAATGAACATTCATGGAAATATGATGAATGTAAATGTTCGAAAGAGAATAAAGACGAAAAGTCACAAAAAAATTTGGCAAAATGTAAAAAATGTAGAACTGAAAAATGTTTTTCTGTTGGAATGAAAAGATTGGGTTTGTCAAAATTAGAGCTGGGGACGGGACCCGTTTCCCGGTCCTTTTTCCCAGTTTTTTTGAAACAACCGGGATGAAACCGGGAACGGGTTTTCCCGGTTTCCCGGACCCGGTTCCCGCCCGGTCCATTTTTCAGAACCCGTTTCCCGGACCCGATCCGGTTTTTTCAAAATTCCTAGCTCTAGTCAAAATATTTAAAAATAATTTGAAAAGAATTTTAGATGTTGGATATGTACGTCAAGATATATGCCGGGAAGCAATTGAAGGAAAGGGGAACGAAATTAAAGTAAAAGTCTATTGTTTAATAACGATGGATCCGCACTAGGGATGGGCGGATTGAGAAAAACGTCGGGTTTTGGGTCGAAAAAAGTCCGGGTATCGGGTAACCCGTCATCCCTGATCCGCACTCGCATATACTTTTCCACCTCGTCGGAAGATCTCAACGGATATTGTAATCTCTCGATGAGACAACGACGTGTCTCAACTCTAAACGAAAAGGCTGTTACAGTTCCAATGAGAGGGAAAATACTAAACCTAGCTAAAAATTGTACTGGGACTTCCCTATTAGGACATGGATGGACAGATATCTAAATCTAGTCTCTTCTCCGTTGTGGGGAAAAGACGAGAACAGCATTGAAAAGCGGTACGCTCAGCAAAGACAAAGTATCGCATTGGCTAATCTAAAAAGCGCTAGTAAAATAGAACCCCTTCTCCCAAATAACTATGCGCCGAAGCGGTGGACCCTTTCCAGATCTTATAGGATACAAGGGGAGTGGATGTGATCGGAACAATCCTAGAAGACCTTCGGGATTGATCAAGTCCCTTAGAAGCTTCCTTAACACAGATACACCAAATTGATAAATATCTTTATTCACGAACTAGGAAATGTGGACAATAATATAATCGCTAGCTAGCACATGATAAAAATTAAATTAGGCTAAAGTCTCCAAGCTCAATATTTCCTGGGGAAGGACATTAGTGTTCTACACGCTCTCCCCAAACAATCTCGGCGATTCGCGAAGTCGCGACGGCATCTAGTATTAAATGTATCTTATATGAAGCTAATTTGATTTATTTTTTAAGCTTTCAAATCCTTCAATTGTCAACCTAACCATCAATGACCTAAACTTAATAAACTCAATTTTACCAATTATGGAAGCCAAAAAACGTATAATGCATGCATTTAATGATTTGGATGATATATTCCTTAAGGGCCCGATTTTGTTTGAAGAAATAATTTCATCTAATTTTAATATTTTTCGTTTGGTTGATACTTTTTCGGTGAATTTAAATTTAATTTTTAATAAAACTCAATTAAATTTAAAGACAAATCCAAGTCCAATACCTTTTAATGAATTAAAAAGTTGGGGATCTTCATTACAAAACGAAGGATTACTGAACACTCGCTGTCAAAAATCTTTGTTAGTTGACAGATTCTTGTGTTTTGGTATAGCTAAATCTATGCCTGTTTTTGAAAAATTGACTTTATCTGATCAGGTATTTACCTTCTCTTTATAGGAGTTTTTCAAATTAAATATGGATAAAGTGTGTGCTCAAACTGATTAAAGTAAGGCAAAACAAAATAAGAAAAACTAAACTGTGTTGCTTCAACCTTATAGTTTTATTATCCATAAAATTTGTGTGATTTTAGAAGCATACTGTTACGACCTCGCTTACGTAGAGGAAGATAACAGAACGTTTATCGCACGAAGAAAATACAAAGGAGCTGAAGATTGGGGTAGGAAGAAGGGACTGAGACTTAGACTTAACTATTGGATAGCTTTTATACTAAACCCTTTAAGGGCTGTCGCCCATACATAACTGTTACGACCCGAGGTGTGTCCGAGATTTAACTAATGTTGACGAGCATAACAATAACAGTTTATCCAACGTAGAATGAACAATGAAAGCGAAGGGAATGGGACAGACGAAGGAGATCAGTGACTAACCCCGCTAGTATGACACTAGACTGACGCTTTCACTGGCTTTTATACTAAACTCTTTAAGGGCTGTCGCCCATACACAACACATACATATGTATAACGAGTGATTAAAAAAAACAAACAAGAGATCCCTGAATACCTCAATTAATGCAAAACCTTTATAAAATAGATTGCACATCTGAGACGGATTTATTGTGTGTTTTTTGTATTTGCAAGCACCTACATATCCTGGGAAATGGGCTCTGAAACTTGGATAAAAAAGGATGGTGTTATGCCTTCCCTCGTTGTTAAAAATAGTAAATATTCTTGTGATCAGAGGTAATTTGAAAATGATAAAGAAATGAACGGTATAAGGTTGAACTTCGTTCCCCTTGCCTCAAAATAATAGAGGGTCAGACATTAAATGCGTTACTAACATTACTCTGTGCCTATAACTAGTACTAATTATGCTTTTTAGAACAGGTAATTTATGTATGTGTATACCATAACTGTTATGACCCCGCTTACGTAGAGGAAGTTAACAGAACGTTCATCACACGAAGAAAATACAAAGAGTCTGAAGATTGGGGTAGGAAGAGGGATAATACTGAGGCTGAGACTTAACTATTGGCTGGGTTTTTATACTAAACTCTTTAAGGGCTGTCGCCCATACACAACAATAACCCTGGGCGAGTAGGGCTTTCTATGACATAAAAAAATTTTTGGAAAAGGGTGAATCTATTCAGGGTAGCATATCACGTCTCGAACTTTGTTGGATGTTGGATTAGTTCTAAAAAGCAGAGTGGCTACTTTTAGCCATAAAATAATGTTTATGCCACATTTTAACTCTGTCTAATTTAATATTTTGAGTAAATAAAAGGGTGAAACGAAATTCAATTTTACCACAAAACTAGCAAGAAATAAAAAATAATAATTTTTTGAAATTTTTTCAATTTTTAGTATGAATAAATGGTCAGAAATTGGATATACAAAATCTGTTGTCCATTTTAAACGTGTTGCATTAACAAACGTTGAATATGCTTTGTTAATTGCTATTATTTTTACGAGACCAGGTAAACACTTTGGATATACTTTTTCTCTTGGCCGGTTGTAAGCACAGTGATGGGCAAAGTTCCAGTTCCGGAACTAATTAGTTCTAGTTCCAGAACTAGAACTACGGAACTAACGATTATCTGGAACTAGCTTGGAACTGGAACTACGGAACTAGTAAATGTCTGGAACTAGCTTTGGAACTAGTAGTTCTGGAACTAAGTCCTAGGTCCTCTATCCTTATGCGTAGAAAATGGTCAGAGATTATTTTCTTTTCCATGTCAATCATTTTTTTTATAGTAAGTCGAAGGTCTCCTATCGAGTGGTACCAAAAAATTATCAAATTCGCACTGACAGTAAACGATGTTCCCTTGTAAGTAAAGCCCTCTATTGTCCTCTTATTTTAGCTTTCTTTCAAATTTAATTTAAATAAACTTTATAATTTTTCAAAAAAGATGCGGAATTGTCCCCCGAAGGAAAGGAATTACTTTATAACGAATCTGTTAAATTTACAAATATTTTACTTCGATATAATCAACGAAGATTAGGCTTAATTGAAGGGGCTCAAAGATTGGATGAATGTATTTGTCTAATTAATGTTGCTATTGAAAACGAGCACATTTTTCGTTTGATGCTTCTTTATCATACTAAATATTATTCAATGGATAGTATTAAATGTTCAAACTTTTTTGAAAATTTAATGAAAAGAACTGATTAAAAATGAGAAACTTTGAAGAAATTTTTTTTTAATTTTAAATAAAATAAATAAATTATTGTCGGTCAATATATACTAATTATTTAAATGGGTAAAAATATAAATTTGTATATTTTGTATTTGAAATATCTTAATTAAGAGCCTTTAAATTTACTAATGGGATATTCATGTCATATGCAAACTTGCACTATTTAGGAAAGATTTTGGAATATTAAACAAAACACAAATGGTCAAACCATATGGCATTCGAAAGAGCTCTTCACGTTGAGTCAAATGGTGAAAATATTTTGTGCGGACTCATAGAGGGACTGAGATATAGGCTTCCGAAAATTGAAAAACCATAGGGAGGAGTAAGCTCAATTTTGGAGTGAAAAATACGATTTTTTAAATGATAGCTCATTCGAAAGAGCTCCTCGAGTAAGTCGAATGACACCAAAATCAGACCGATATCTTGATTCTGAGCCAAGATAAACAGTTTAAAAATAGTCACGTAAACCTACGTAGCGTCGACGAGGCGCTTGTGAAAACCCTCCGCTTCTAATTTATGAATACTGCATTTCTCTTTTGGACATACCGATGAAAAAGTGTAGAAAAAAGGGATATTAGGCTCGAAAAGTAATATGTTCACGATGAGAATAGATGGAATAAAACTAAACCGGAAATTTGTGAAATATGAGTGATTTTATTTGAAATTCCCCCAAAATTAAACCGGTATTTGCCTAAAACTCAAAACCGAAAACCGGGTTTCTAAAATTTAGATTAATCGAAAACCGCGGATACCGGTTAATAACCGGTCGCCAACAACCCTAAATAAAACCGTCTAGGAATGAGCACAGCCAGAAGCAACCCTAACCTCAATTAGGGTTGCCAAAATGGACCGACTCGAACACACGTCTAAAGCCTCCTTTTTATTCCCTTCCTGAGAACTCAGCCCTCATTTTGACTTTTTGGAAAAGGACAAACTGAGTTAATTTAAAAAAATTTTAATATTTTACAACTTGAATATAATATTTATTTTCATTATTTATTTTTCATTTAGCTTTTCAATTAAATCATTAGTCTATTGTTTTCTCAACTGTTTCCATTATACGTCTATATATAAATTATTTTTTATTTTTCATAAATAATTAATTTTTACTTTACTGGTCACAAATTGGTCAACAATTGAATTATTAATTAAATTTGTATTTGAGAACATTCTTTCTATAAAACTAAAAACATTTTAATCGAACAACCTTTATAAACAACTAAACTTTTCAATTATCTTTAAATTTTCAACTTTTATTTGTTGATATAATTGAAGATATTTTAGTAAAAGATTGTTGATTTTTGCCTCCAAAATTTCTTTTGATCAAATAAAAAATATGCCTTTACAGATATAAGTTTTCGGACTTGGGCCTGCAAACCTCCAATAATTTTATTAAACTTGCCTTAATTAAATTAAAAATGTTTTTCTTAATTTGGTTGAAAGTAACTGGGGAAAGTTGCTTAAACCCCCCCCCCCCCCTAATTTATAATTCCCCTCATTAAAAAATAATTTTTACTTTATGAGTAATTTATAAAGAGGTTTTAATTGTTAATATACAACTTTTATAATTACTTTTTTTACTTTTTAAAATAATATCCACTAAATATACTATTTCCTTTTCATTATTTTGTATGTTCAACTGCAATAAGTCCCAATAATTTCACAAAATATAGTAGGTGGTAGCAAAAGATAATAACGCGCATCATCGACTATTCTGACTAGTATACTAAATTAAACTAAACATTACAGACGATATAGCCTTTTTATTTTACGAAATATTTTTATTATTAAGCTAATTTTCCGGAAAATGTTTTCCGGAAAGTTTTTCTGTTTATTTCTTAAAATATGTTCGTGAACATGTTTTTGTTTGGAAAATAAATGTTTTGTTTAGAATGTTTGCAAAAATGTTTTGTTTATCATTTGTTCAGTAAAAATGTTTTTATATAGAAATTTATTATTATGTACAACATGTTTAGGGAATGTTTTGTTTGTTTATACCGTCATATTTTAGAGAAACTCAAAAAAACATTTAAACATTTTTACAAAAACATTTCCCAACAAAAACTTATTTATTTTTAAAAATGTTTTCAGGTTTTGAATTTGATGTTTTATTAATTTTAAACAAACATCACAACAAAACAAATTAAATCTTTTTATTAAAACACCGCCGCTTTATTTTATAATCGGCTAATAAAAATTTAAAATGTCTAGACTTTAAATCAATATTCAGACATTTATTTAATTTTATTTTTAATTAATTATTATGTATCTCATTATTAAACAGCAAAAAATTCTTAATTTTTTTATTTTAATTTTTTTATTATTTATTTATTCATTTTTGAAAGGTAATTTTTAGAAAAAAGAGAAAATTAAATATATTTTTTAATATCCAAAATTAAAATTAAAAACTAATTTATTAACAAAATAATTATGAATAAAATTAAACTAAAACATTGTTGATTTTTCTGAAAATGTTTCCGGTTTATTTCTAAAATGTTTCCACGAACATTTTTTGTTGGGAAAAATAAATGTTTGTTTCGAATGTTTTGGAAATATTTCCCTGTTTATTTCTAAAATGTTTTGAAATTTATGTATTGTTCAGAAAAACAAATGTTTTGTTTGGAATGTTTGCGGAAACATTGTTTTGGGAAAAACAAAAACAACAAACAATGTTTTGTTTTTGTTAAGAAAACAATGTTTTGCCTAATTTAATTAATTCAAACAAATACATATTTAAAAAACAATTTTTTTAAAGTTTCCTGTCAACAACATTTAAATTCTTGGGATAGAAATTTGATTGATCACGATGATAAAGATTTTGAAAATAAATATATTAATAATCAATTCCCTAAACTTATTGAATGGCCAAAGGAAGGCCAAATAGGATCTCATTGTAATCCAGACTTGAACGGGGCTTGTAATGTTCCAAATTCGCATTGTTTTAAAGGAATTTGTGAGTGCTTGCCTATGTAAGTTTTTAATTGGGAAATTAAAAAAGTAATTAAATTTTAGGTATTATCCCGAGTCTGCTGCCAAATGCGAACAAATAGATCCAGGTATTTTATGAGGAGGTGTAGACTCCCTAAAGGTTCCTCCGCCTAAGCGTTTTAAATGCTGCTGGGTGAATCATCCTTACAATGTAATCCATTCACTAGTGATGCTCGGGAGAAGAAAAAACCCGGGAATCGGGAAACGGGAGTCGGGTCGGGAAATGACCTCGGGAGTCGGGATCGGGAGTCGGGAATTAGCATAAAAAAATTTTGGCGCCTTCGGCGCCATAAATTCCGATCTTTAGAATCGTAGGTGAAAATATTGAAATTTTGGAAGGTAAAGAAGCCAGGCATCTTCCTTACTAGCGCCGCAGGCGAAAATTTTGAGAACTTTTAGGTAAAGAAGTCAGATTTCTTCCATTTTTTGCGCCGCATGCATAAATTTCGAGAACTTTGGAGGTGAAAAATAATACTAAATTTAAATCGTTCTTATGAGAAAAAAAAGGTTAATCATCATCATCATACCAGATTCTCCGATAAATTGTCGGATAGTCGGAAATCCTCGGATATTCAAATCCGGTATCCAGACCGAACATTTTGGACACCCGTGTCCAGAACAGAAGGTTATATTTTTAAAATTTTTGAGAGTGGCACTGAAATTTTGACTCCATTGGAGTGAAATAGAGGAAAAAAGAGTGACACAGTGAAAAATATTTTTACGTTCAATTTTGCTTGAATTTTAGTGTTTTAGCCACATATCTCTTCATATCCCCTCTATAGTATTAACACCCCCTATACAACATTAATCACTCAAATCCATTGATATCTCTCATTAATATCTCTCGGCCCTATCCTAAAAAGAGGGCGCCTTGATTTTTTTCCATCATTTTTTTCCAACCTTAATATATAAAAATGGTCAGTCTTTTCTTCCTCGTTCAATTCCACTCTTTTTACCTTTGGCATATTCAATTGAACAGAAAAGCACATACACTACAGACAAAACACGGACGGACAAACACAACCTTGTTTCGTCTGTCCGTGCTCGTCCGTGTTTTGTCTGTCCGTGTTCGTCCGTGCTTTGTCTGTCCGTATTCATCCGTGCTCGTTCGTGTTTGTCTGTGCTCGTCCGTGTTTGTCCGTGCTCGTCCGTGTTTGTCTGTGCTCGTCCGTGTTTGTCCGTGCTCGTCCGTGTTTGTCCGTGCTCGTCCGTGTTTGTCCGTGCTCGTCCGTGTTTGTCCGTGTTTCGCCGTGATTGTCCGTGTTTCGCCGTGATTGTCTGTCCGTGAGTGTATTTTTCTGTCGTCTCATTTGAATATGCCACAGGTAAAAAGAGTGGAGTTGAACGAAGAAGAAAAGAATGACCATTAATTATATATTAAAGTTGGAAAAAAATGATGAAAAAAATTCAAGGCGCCTTCTTTTTAGGATAGGGTCTATCTCTCTTTATTACTGCAAATCCCTCATCTCTTCAGATTCACCATAATCCTAGTAAATCACGTAAATCTTCTATACTACAACTCCACAGCTTCTTCCATTAACAGCGCCGCAGGCGAAAATTTTGGGAATTTTGGAAGATCAAGAGGCCAGATTTCTTCATTTTTTATAAAGAAAAATATAATTTTGCCAGAAAAAGTCATTCTTAGGGGTGTAAAAATTTCCCGACTTAGTCGGGAATTGACACCGGGAGTCGGGATCGGGATCGGGAGGCCAAAAACTCGGGAAATTTTCCCGAGTCGGGAGTCGGGATCGGGATACCCGAGCATCACTACCATTCACTGACCAAAAAAATATTTTACAGAAACTAATAGAGTCAAGAATGCCCCTCCTCTCTAAGAAAAGACTACTAGGTAATTTAAAACAGCAAAATTAAGTGCCTGTTCAATGGGTGGATTGTTAAAGAAAAGAAATTTAATTTTTAAATTATTAAAAATAAAAAACTAAAATTTTCTAGCAAGTTCTCTCACTCGAGATTGTATTCGCCCAATGGATTGTCCTGGTAATGGAGAATTTTGTAACAGAGTAACTGGAAAATGTGAATGTGTTGATCGTTTTGTGGAAGTTGATTGGCGGTGTCTTCCCGGAATTCCTCCAGGAGATTGTTTGATAAATTATTTTGATTTAAAAATAAAAATAATTCTTTTAGTTGGTTGTATAGATTCTCGTCAATGTTCAATTTTCTTTTCAACAGCAACTTGTTCCGGAGAAGGAAAATGTCATTGTCCGGAAGGGATGGTACCTAAACGGGGAACTTGTCTTCAAGAAATTAGCGGTAATGGAACAAATAAATTCCGGAAAAACATTCCGGACGTTAAAACAATGTTTTGTTTAGACCGAACATTTTGGAAAACAAAGTAGAAAACATTAAAAATTTTTAAAATCAAAACATTAAAACAATGTTTTGTTTAGACCGAACATTTTGGAAAACAAAGTAGAAAACATTAAACTTTTTTAAAATCAAAACATTAAAACAATGTTTTGTTTAGACCGAACATTTTGGAAAACAAAGTAGAAAACATTAAACTTTTTTAAAATCAAAACATTAAAACAATGTTTTGTTTAGACCGAACATTTTGGAAAACAAAGTAGAAAACATTAAAAATTTTTAAAATCAAAACATTAAAACAATGTTTTGTTTAGACCGAACATTTTGGAAAACAAAGTAGAAAACATTAAACTTTTTTAAAATCAAAACATTAAAACAATGTTTTGTTTAGACCGAACATTTTGGAAAACAAAGTAGAAAACATTAAACTTTTTTAAAATCAAAACATTAAAACAATGTTTTGTTTAGACCGAACATTTTGGAAAACAAAGTAGAAAACATTAAACATTTTTAAAATCAAAACATTAAAACAATGTTTTGTTTAGACCGAACATTTTGGAAAACAAAGTAGAAAACATTAAACTTTTTTAAAATCAAAACATTAAAACAATGTTTTGTTTAGACCGAACATTTTGGAAAACAAAGTAGAAAACATTAAACTTTTTTAAAATCAAAACATTAAAACAATGTTTTGTTTAGACCGAACATTTTGGAAAACAAAGTAGAAAACATTAAACATTTTTAAAATCAAAACATTAAAACAATGTTTTGTTTAGACCGAACATTTTGGAAAACAAAGTAGAAAACATTAAACTTTTTTAAAATCAAAACATTAAAACAATGTTTTGTTTAGACCGAACATTTTGGAAAACAAAGTAGAAAACATTAAACTTTTTTAAAATCAAAACATTAAAACAATGTTTTGTTTAGACCGAACATTTTGGAAAACAAAGTAGAAAACATTAAACTTTTTTAAAATCAAAACATTAAAACAATGTTTTGTTTAGACCGAACATTTTGGAAAACAAAGTAGAAAACATTAAACATTTTTAAAATCAAAACATTAAAACAATGTTTTGTTAAAACAATGTTTGAACATTAAAACAATGTTTTGTTTAGACCGAACATTTTGGAAAACAAAGTAGAAAACATTAAACATCCAAACATTTTTAAAATCAAAAACAACATGTTCGTTTCTCTTAAAAAAATGTTTTTCTTAAAATATGTTTTAATTAAAGTTAAAAAAATATTTAATAAAAACATTTCAGGATCCAATATTAGAACAAAACAAAGTGGCGACCACATTATTATACCTTCAGTATATCCACCGCCTTATCAACCACCCCCTCAACCCTCCTCAAATGGACTGCCTAGTATTATACCAGTTCCTTCTAATGGAATTGAAGAACTTCCGATGATTTCTGGAATTTCACCAGGCAAAAATAATTATTTTTTGGAGATTAAAAATAACACTTCCTTTTAAAGGAAGTGTTTGCAGTACTGATAGTTCTTGTGCTGGTTATCCCTTAGCATTTTGTGATGGTGTATGCAAATGTAGAGAAGGTGCATTAAATGCAGGGTCTGCATGTATTGCCGCGCTAGAAAATGGGGCAATAATGGGAGGAACTTGTTCTAACGGGCAGGTAAAAACAACTAAATTTTTAGAAAAGATATACCGAAAAACTTAAAACAATGTTTGTTAGGACTAGTATTTTTAATAAAATAATTTAAAACAATGTTTGCAAAGCTTGAAATTATGTTGTTTAAATTAAGAAAACTTGAAACATTGTTGTGTTCGGATTAAAAATTTCCTTAAACTTGAAACATTGTTTTGTTCAGGCTAAACTTAAAACATTGTTTTGTTCGAATTGAACATTTCCATAAACTTGAAACATTGTTGTGTTCGGATTAAAAATCCATAAGCGTGAAACATTGTTTTTTTCTAAACATTTCCGGAAAACTTAAAACAATGTTTTGTTCGAAAAACCCAAAACATGGTTTGTTCGAATTAAATATTTCCATAAACTTGAAACATTGTTGTGTTCGTAATAAATATTTCTATAAACTTGAAACATTGTTGTGTTCGGATTGAATATTTCCATAAACTCGAAACATTGTCTTTTTTCTAAACATTTCAGGAAAAATTAAAACAATGTTTTGTTCAAAAAATCTAAAACATGTTTTGTTAGGACTGGACATTTACATAAACTTGAAACATTGTTGTGTTCGGATTGGACACTTTGGGAAAACCTCGGAAATAAATAAAGGCATCTAGAATATTAAACTATTCTTCTCGAGATGTTTATAAAGCTTAAACAATAGTTTTGCGATAATTAATTAGTTTTGCGATAAATAATTTTCGATAAAAATTTAAAGCAATTCCAAACATTGCAAACAAAGTGATAAAAAACTTAATTAAATTTGTAAAACTATTTTTCTACTTTTAGGCGTATGTTTCTGAAATTGGAGCTTGCTTATCTGGTTAAATGTTATTTATCTACTTTTTTTCAAAAATCAAAAATTTAGAGTCAAGCCCGGGTTCACCATGCCAATATTCACAACAATGTGCCCTCCAAGAGCCAGGCTCATTTTGCCGTCGTCTTATCTGTCAATGTCCATATGGAATGCAAGTAAGCGCTGACGGCAGGAATTGTGTCTTTACCGATAGAAATTGTACTAGACGAGGAGAAATTTGGATATCTGAAATTGGTCAATGCAAACTTAGTGAGTAATTAAATAAAATTTTTTTGATCCTTTTCACGGAAAATCTCTAATTTCCAGAATAATTTTGATGATTCTTGAATATTAATATTTTAAATTAAATTGTTATTATTTCTTAAATTTAAACTTTTGGGAAACATTTTCCTTAATACCTATCTGAATTTTAAACAAACATTTCCGGAATATTACATTTATTCCTAATTAAACATTTCTTGATGTCAGAATTTTATTAAATCATTTTTAATAAACATGCTCTGACTATAAACATGTTCTGGAAACTAAAATCTAAAATAAAAATTAATAATACCGAGTTTCTAGCTGTATTACCTGGTTCTGGCCTTTGCACACACTCTATGCAATGTTCGGCTGTTGTGCAGGTATAAATTATATTTGAAATAATTCTTATATTAATATGTATAATTTATCAAGTATTTTAAATAATTATTAAATATTTAATAATCTTTAGGGGGCTCAATGCGTTTTGGGAAAATGTGTATGCCCTCCAGAATTGCCTATTGCTATTGACGGGACTTGGTTATTTTTTAATTAATAATAAAGATTTCCCTTAATTATCATTAAAATATTCCTTTAGTGGAGAACAATGCCCACAAGGCCAGGCTTTTTCAAGTGTAACAGGCAGCTGCTTGCCAAGTTTGTTCCCTTTTTAAATTAAAGGAGAAAATATCAGAATTTTAATTAAGCATGTTCTAGAAATCAGAATTTCAAATAAACATGTTTCGAAATTTCAATTAAAACATTTTCTGGGGTATCAGAATTTAAAACGAACATTTTCTTTAAATGTTTAATTTTAACATTTTTAACATTTTCTTAATATGCGATGTTTTTAATAAACTTGTTCTGAATGACACAAACAAGTTCCGGAAAAAGTTTGAAATCAGAACTTTAAATAAACATGTTTCTATGTTTTAATTAAACATTTTCTGGATTATCAGAATTTAAAACGAACATTTTTTTCTCTTTAATAAAATTGTTTCACAAACATTTTCCGGAAAAAGTTTAAAACAAAAATTATTTTAGCTGTCCAACCCGGCAGTGAATGTTATTACTCTAGCCAATGTCATGCTGTTTATCCTGGAATGCTTTGTAGCTTGAGTCGTTGTCGATGTCCAAACGATCAAGTATTTTCTGGGAATCGTTGCATGCCTTGTTTGTTTTTATTAAAATTCCCCTTTAATTTTATTCAAAGTAACAAAAAAATTAAAAATTATTCTAGAAATTTTAAATGATTTTTATAAAAATTTTTAAGCATCGGGATAATGAAGAAGAAACAATTGAAAGAATTTAAATCAAAAGACTTAATTTTTAAAATACTCCTAAAAATATTTTTAAATTAATTTTTAATTAAAAATTCTCAATTAATTTCAATTTTTGTTTATTTTATTAGCTTGTCCGCAATCATATATTCGTAATCAATTTGGAGTGTGCCAACCTGGTGAGAGAGATATATTATACCCTGTTTTATTTCAAAATTTTAATAATTTTCTAAATATCAGAATTTTAAACAAACATGTTTCTAAATATTAAGACAATATTTTATCTCCCTTTCCCTTTATTACCCTCACAAACATTTAAGGCTGCCGAACAAACCAAATAGAACATCAAGGTCATTGTATTGACATTGTTGGCCCTGGACAAGCTTGTTTAGTTAATAGACAATGTGCAGGCGGCTCTCAATGTGTAGATGCCCAATGTCAATGTCCAATTAGTATGGTTAACAATAATGGAGTTTGTGTGCCTGGCAAGGATATTTAGTTAAATTTCAAAGAAAAATTCCTTTTCTTAAAGTCCGTGCAGCCCCGCACGAATCGTGTACTCGAGGACAACGCTGTGTTGGAGGATCCAGCTGTATGGATGGAATATGTTTATGTCCGACAGGGACGAGCCCTTTAAATGGTGTTTGTGTGACTAGAATGACTGGCAAGAGAATTTTGAAAATTCTAAAAAAAATAATTTTATTTCCAGTTCCCCCAAATTCTGCTTGTTCACCAGCGGTGGAGTGTGGTGGGGGGTCAAAATGTGAACAGGGAATATGTATATGGTAATTTTGGAAAATTATTTTCTAAGAAAATAAAAGAATAAATTTTATTATTTAGCACGCCCCCACTTTTAGCAATTAACGGAACATGCCAATACCCCCCTACGGGTAAATAAATAATTAAAATTAATTTTAAAATAAAAAAATAAATATAACAATTTTTTAGTACTTCCCGATGGAGCATGTCCTACGGGACGGGAAAGATGTTTGGGCGGTTCTAATTGCCGTCAAGGAAGGTAATAGTTAATAATTATTAATTGTTAAATTATAATTTAAATTTTCAAAAATTGAATCTCATTATTGGATTCCTTTCGGGATTGAAAAAAATTACGACCTAATAACTTTATTAGAGCTCCTCCAAATGGTCAAATAAATTTTTAAAAATTACTTTAAATTGGGAAGGGGAGGGGTGTATAATATAGTGTAGTAACTTCTGACTGTTCTAAAACTATTTTGGGAATATTTTAAGAATTTAGGAAATATTTAAAATTTATTAAACAATTTTTTGTCAGATGTAAATGTCCTCTTGGAACTGTAGCAGACGGGGTAAAAATCTACAATTATTCTTTTCTTGAACTAAAAAAATATTTATTTTCCCTTCTAAGAGTGAATGTTCAATAGTTACACAAGTTGGCGCTGGTCAGGTGGCTCTTTTGGAATTTTCTAAGATTAAAAAATCTTTTTTTAAAGAGTTGTTCTCCTACTAGAGTTTGTACAAACTTTGCTGTTTGTGTACAAGGAATTTGTACATGCCCCTCTCCTTTTGTGGCACAGAGTGGGCAGTGCGTGGTGAGAATGGAAAGAATTTAAGAAATATTTTTAAAATTAATTTTTAAGCGTCCGGAGACAGTTTTAGCCGGAGATTCTTGTGCTTTAGGCGAGGCTTGCCCTCCAAATTCATATTGCGATCAAACTGATAAGGTGGAGAGAATTTTCAAAAATAAAATATAGTGTTTTTAATAAATTCGAAACTCGTTCTTAGATTACTTTCTGGGTCTGAAATAAATTGTATCTTATAAGACGTAGAGTTCAAACTGGGACGAGCTCTCGAACAACTCCCAGTTCGATCTTTAATAAGAGCTTGGATAGCCTCCACACCCAGTTTTATTGAAAAAGACGAGCATGCCAATGTACCGCCGAGCTATAATTTCGTTCAAAATTGTCGAATTCGGGACGCTTTGGTATGTTCGGTTCAGATTGTTGAAGTCATTGAACCATGCCAAGGCGTCCAGGATTCGGTAATTTTTAATTAAGTTATTTCTCAGCTGTGCATTGGCCTCGCGGTACATCGAGGTGCACCCTTAAAAAGTTATTTAAATTGTAGAGAATATTTAATATTGGATCATCTTATATTGAGATTCGAATAAACAAAAAAAAATTTTTAAATAAAGGTTTGCACTTGTATAGCACCCACAACTAATATTAACGGTGTTTGTCGAAGTGCCCAAACTGGTGGGTTTTAATTTAAACAAAAAATTATTAGAACACGATTAAATTTAGCCAAGCCTGGAGAATCTTGTTTAAACGGTGAAATATGTTCTGGGGGTTCTAATTGTGTGGAAGGAACGTGTCAATGCTCTGCTGGTAAATTTCCCGAATTTTCTTGCTTTTTTCAAATTCTCAACAAAATTAATTAGGAATGACTATCCAAGCAGACCAATGTGTCCTCATTCCTTCCAACACCCTCGGCCCTTGTTCTGAAAATAACAATCAATGTGTTGGTGGGGCTTATTGTGATTTGAAACGTCAACTTTGTGTTTGTCCACGTTCGACTATTTTATTTTACAAAAATTTAAATTTTAAATTTAGAGGGGAAAATGGCAATTGGGGGTGTTTGTGTAGATTTAAAGAAGCAATATTCGTTGAAAAATAAAAAGAGAAGATTGCAATATCGTAGAAAAAGGTGTGACAGATTTTTGGATCTTAGAGAAATTTTTATAATAATTACACTAGATCATTGCCTTTAAATTCGTCTAAAAGAAAAAGAGAAGAACGTCCTCTGCCGTCAGAATTTAATAATAATATTGAAAATCAAAATAATTTGGGGGATGAAGGGAATAAGGATAAATTGATGCCTGTAGACTTGAAAAACAGGTAAATATATTTTGTGATATTGAAAAAATGTTAAAAACAACT
The DNA here is from genome assembly GCA_963681835.1 of Meloidogyne enterolobii. NCBI lineage: Eukaryota > Metazoa > Nematoda > Chromadorea > Rhabditida > Meloidogynidae > Meloidogyne > Meloidogyne enterolobii. The sequence goes on along the minus strand of CAVMJV010000087.1, from coordinate 95,801 downwards.
GATAAGCATTATATGTCCCCTACACACTACTTGTAGAGAGTAGTGAACATTTAGGTTACCATAAATCTTAATTGAGTGGTTCTTCTAGTTAACGATAATCTCTATTAGCGTGGCCCTCCGAGGTCCACAGTATTTATGATTTTTTGAAATAACATTACTATTAGGGTTGCCATAATGGCCCGACTCGGACCGAAAGGGCCTAAGATATTTGGCCCGAAAAAGACTCGTACCGGCCCAACTCGATAAAAATGAGGCACGAAAAAAATGGCTCGACGGTCGGTCCGACTCGAAAACAGCAACCCTAATTACTGTTACTTATCCACACTAGGGAAGGTTCAATCACCCCAATAAAAATTTTCTAACTTTAATTCTAGTCCAATAACCCAAAATTCAATTCAACAACAAACCCAACCAGAAATACCAAACCCTCAAACTGGGCAATTCTCTGAAGGATTAACAATTTTACCAAAAGAAGAAAATTTAAAAAATGAAGAACAAAATGGTCAAACTTCTTCTATACAATTAGGGCATGAATGTCAAAATGAGGGGCAAATTTGTGGTCCTTCTGGAAATGCAAACTGTTTACATGGATTTTGTCGTTGTGTTGAGGAATTTGTTCAGGCAGGGACTTCTTTGTGCCTTCCTAGATCTAAAAGTGAGTAGACACTTTTGGCATTTCCATCCGACCTCTTTTGCTTTTCGCTCCCTGCAGATTCCGAATTTTTTGACTTTCCATTTCGTCTTCTGTTTTTCGGCTCCACCATTTAAAAGAGGTCTTGAATAGGGTTGGGGTTTTCGAGTCGGGCCGACGTTCGTTCATTTTATCGGGCCGGCCCGACCTAGTTTTTTTGGGACAAAATTCAATGCCCGACTCGATCTTTCGGATCGGGCCCTCAACTCTAGTCTTGAATATTTCCTATAGACCCTTCTCTCAATTTACCTGGATTATGTTTAGGAAATACTAACAACCCCTTAGACGTTATTTAAAATATTTTAGTAGCAAATCCAATAATCAATCCTGGCTATAATTGTGCAGCAGGTGATTTTTGTGATGGAGGGGCTACTTGTGTACAAAACGTTTGTCAATGCCCAAAAGGTTATTTACCCCAACAAAGAAGCTGGTAGTCATAAAAATATACGAGATAACTTAATATTCCCTTATTTTTAGTGTTATTCTGGAAGGAAAGAATTATTATAATAGCACAATTTTAATAATTGGAAATGACGGGAAGCGTTTAGTTAAAAGTTTGTTTAGATAAAGGGTTAAAATTATTCAAAGAAAATTTAATTTAAGAGTCCCCAGGCCTTAATTGTCGCCATAACCCCCAAGTTTGTACAGGCGGTTCTTTTTGTTTTAATGGCTATTGTGTTTGTCCAGAAGGGTATGAAGAGCGTGACGGTGAATGTATTGTTCCTAAAATATATGGTAAATCTCTAAAAAAGGATTTTAAAAATAATTTTAATTAAAACTATCAAGTCGAACCCGGAGCTAGCTGTGAACGCCCTCCTGGAATTATAGCACAAGTTTTTAAAATTCAAAAAATTTTTATTTTTTGTTATAAATTAAAGGTTGAATGCCTAGGTAATTCTGTTTGTGCTAACGGTTTTTGTGTTTGTCCAAATGGGGAACCGATTCAAAATAAGATGTGTGTTACTGTTAATTCTATTGGTAATGTGTTTAAAATTTGAATTATAGGTCGTAAGGAACATCCTGAAAGGGACATCTTTCACCCACCATCCATTGTTCCCTCCCCCTATTTTTTTTATTTTTTCTTTTAATTTCTTTAAAAAATTACTAATCTTTCTAGCTGGCCCAGGGGAGCCTTGTATTGCCAGTTTAACAAAATGTACTGGAAATTCTGTTTGTACGGCAGGGTTTTGTACTTGTCCACAGCAACAAGTAATTTTTGATTAAAGACCAAAAAATAAGAATTTTGAGGTTCCTTTAAACGGTCAATGTGCCTCTGTTTCACTTGCCACCCAACTTCCAATGCAAACATGTACACCAACAACTATTTGTTTAGGGAATTCTGTTTGCCAAGGTAGAGGAAAAAGTATTTTTCAATAAAAATAATTTTAAGCTGGCCGTTGTCAATGCCTTCCAAACACAATTTTGGCCCAGTCTGGAACTTATTGTCAACCAGTCTCAGCAATTATTGTACAACGTAAATATTTCTCTCAATATACTAGGAACTTATATTCCTCTACCTCATAATGTTCCCCTCGTTGTATGTTCCTTCACCCAGAGGTCGATCGGAACTGACGAAGGTGTAGGAAATCGGAACTGTCGGAAATCGGAAATGGCTCAAAAGTTGGAAATCAGCCTAAATTTTCGGAAATCGGAAGGAAAAAAATGTCGGAACTCGGAATTCCGATCGACCTCGCCTTCAACTTACATGTCATGCTCCTTTCACCCCACATACCTATGTTCCCGTCACTCTACACATTTCAATAATTATATCTTTAAGCTCTAAGTTCTCCAACAATAACTAGCAATACTGGAATCCCCGGTTATCCCTGCGCAGTTGGGACAAATGCACAACAACCTTGTAGTGGAGGAGCTACTTGTATTCAAGGAATTTGTGCGTGCGGTGGGTCTTATTGTTAGTTAAGATTATTAAGCATTATTTTAATTCCAAAATGATTGAAAATTTATTTAGATTATGGCTATTATCCTCAACAATCTGTTTGTGTTCCCTACACACCTTTAGCACAACCTCCACAACCTTATGTTCCTGCTACAGCAACATATCCTCCTTTTCCATCGGGTGTTGTGCAATGTGAGTAGAAAAGGGATAAATTAACTCTGGTTATACCCTCTTACATGCCCTACATGTTCCTTCACTCCCCTCCCTATTAGCTATTCAACTGTGTTAATGTTATAACTGGAGTAATATTGACACAAAATATTTTATTTTTAAGTACTTCCTGGAGAGAATTGTGACCCTCGTTGTGAATATACAGGTACTTGTGACAAAGTCTGTTCTGGCGGGTCTATCTGTGCAGATGGCGTATGTTCATGTCCCCAAGGACAGCATAATGTTGGAGGACAATGTGTTCCATATATAGTAACTATTCCTCCACCTCAACCACAAGTAAGGAAAGTGGCACTTTTGAAGAGTGGAGTGTTTTTCTAGAGTTTTCATTATTTTCATTCAATCAGCCAATAGAGATTAATTTTATTGTTGAAATTCTTATAAAAGTTATAAGTTTAAGTATAAACTCCAAAAAATGTCCCTTAAATTACGTAGAATCAACACTCCTCTCTTTAAATGTGCCAAGAAATTAAAAATATTTTTTTATTAAATATTCCAAAGATCCAACCATTACAACCAACCCCACAACTCCAACAACCTTCATCTATAATTATTCCATCAGTTAAACAACGCAGACGACCCTCTGAAAGTTGTGATTTTTCTTCCACAGTTTGTACGGGCGGCTCTTCCTGCATTTTGGGCGTTTGCCAAGTCAATAAGATTTTCTTTAATCTCTCAAAAATATTTTTCCTCCTTTTAGTGCCCTCCAGGCTACTCACCTAGTTTGGATAAGGAATCTTGTGTTAACGGGCTTCTTATGGATCCAGGTTTAATTAAGCCTCGTGCATCATCAGCAGAACAACAAAAACAACCCCAACAAACTCCAAACACCCTTAGAGGCAAAAAAGAAGAGCCTCAAAGGTTAAAATTAGGCCAGAGATGTAAACAGTCTTCTGAATGTGTACCCGGTGCTGACTGCTTATTTGAAGTTTGTGCTTGTCCCCCTAGAACGGTGGCTAATGCCTTGGGGCATTGTGTGTCCGAAAATATTAGTATCCAAACAAATACTCAACAAACACAACAACAACAGCAACAACAACCCCAAAATAATAATGGTGATTAAATTGCCTTAATAGAAATAAATACCGGACTAACTATGAGATACCTTTAAGGCTGAAAATTATCTCATAATGAGGTGTGGTCTTAAATAGCGGATATCGCTTAGTTTTAAGAAATATTCTTCTATTGAAAATATGACCTCATTAGAGGACACATCCAATACTAGATACACCTAAGTTTCTTTTAGTTTGTGTAAATTATACCCCCTTATTTAGGATATACCTGATTACACCTGATATACATAGGTATCTTATAGTAAGGTCTCTATATAGTAATATATCAACATTTATTTCAGTTCAACAGTTGTCTCCCTCATCTAAATATAGAGCCTTTCCCTCTGCCCCAATTCAATCCAAAATAGAAGAAAATAAAGGCTTAATAGTCCCTATAGGCACTCAATGTAATAATAACAATCCTTTACAAAAATGCCAATTTGGTGCCCAATGTATTTTGTTAATGGAAGAAGCAAGTGCTTTTTGTGTTTGTGTCGATTCTACCGGTGGAGAGATGGTAACTAATTCGAATGGGTTTTGTACTCCCAGACTTTTATCGGACGCTGTTGATAAACGTAAAAATTATTTTCTATATGTTTTAAATAGTAATGGATTTTAATTGGAGACCGGACTTTAGGAACGATTCGGGATTGATAGCTCGAAAAATCTTGATATTGATAAATGAGAGTTTGAAGGAGATATAGTATCTGTCCAATCTCCAATTGAGAGGGCATAAGGGCATACAGTTTTATTGCCAAATCCTACTAGTTTGGTATTGTCTTAACAAACACATTACTTGAACCGAAACATTGCCGGATCAAACCTGTCACATCACAGTATTCCATGAATCATAACTAGGTCTAATAAAATTGGATCTACATAAATAGTTTTTCGATTAATTATATCGTTGAACTGTGTAAGATGGAATCAAAATCGTTAACTTCAAGTTCTGATAGATTGACCCCTCAGTAGACTACCGTATTTACTCGATTAATTCCATACCCTCGATTAATTAATTCCCCATGCTAGGGATAGGGTAAAAATTAATTCGAGTAAATACGATAGCTTACTATCAAACACAATTTTCCAAAAATTATTTAAATCTTTAAAATAAATAAAATATTAAAAAAAGGTTCTTTTGGTTCTCCTTGTCATCCAATAGACAGACCATGCATTGAAGGCTTATGCCGTTCTGGATTTTGTTTAAAAATACAAAATGGATATTCTAATAATAAAAGAGGAATGACTTTACTTTCTCATAACGAACTTGGAGATGATTCTGAAAGGAAAAAGAAAAATTCTGAAAATAATGTATCGAGGGAAACTAAATTCTTTGCAAGTGGACGAGCTAATAATTTTAAAAGTATACATTTTTTAAAGTACATACTTATACATCCTAAGCTTTAGAAATCAAAAATTAAAATAGATATTTGGGGTTATTACTAAAGATCGAGCTGGGCCTTGACCAAGGCCTGGGTTTTTCCTGTACCCAGAGTCCAGGCCCAGGCATTTTTTGACCTTCCTGAGTTTTTCCTGGACTACAGGCCCAGGATCCGGCCCAGGTCAATAGATCAAACCCGGAACCCATGAACAGGCCCAGGCTCGATTTCTAGTTATTACCCTGTGGGCGGCTCAAATAGAGAAGAATACTCGAGAATCGAGTCGAAAATTTCCGTTGTTAGGGGTGTAAATTTTTCTTGTTTTCCGATACTAAAACACCAAAACCGAGACGCTCAAAACCTCAAGTAATTTCTCGACTCGGGAACTGAGACCGAGACTTTCGAACTATTAAACACCCCCAAATTATATATCCTCAATTTTAGACTGATTTTTTTAAAATTTGATCGATCACCATCTAGGCGGGCTCCGGCGATAATTTCTAAGATACTCCCAAATAGAATACAATTTTTTGAGCTCCAAAGGGTTTGACTAAAAAATCTGAGATTCAATTTTTTAGAATTAGTTGGAGAGCAATGCCAAGCACATTTTGAATGTGAACCTCCATCCTTATGTTTATTAAATCGTTGTGGCTGTCCCCCCGGAACATTTTCACAACCTGACCACGCTGTTTGTGCTTTTCTTCCGCCACAAGACGAAAAAAGAAATAATCTCATAAATAAATGAAGATACTTTATGGCCAACAAAAATATATTAAACTTTCAAGATAAATTGAATACATGTCTTTCATTTTGGAATTTTTCATAATCCTTACAGATAAATTATTATTTAAAACAATTTTTAAATATTTTCAATTTTATTTTGGGTCAGAAATGGGGTTATCGGTTTCAAACCCAACCGAAAAACTGAGGATTTTCGGGTAACCGAAGGTTCACCAGTTGGCTTCCAATATTCTTAAAATTCATGCCTGCAGCGGCAGGAAAGGAACACTGTATTGACATTCATTTTGACTCTTTATTTGTGACAACATATAAGTGTTCACCCATTGTTGTTTTTTTTTAATTTTGAATAAAAAGGTAAAAAGTATTTCGCTTGAGCCCTAAACAAAGAATCGAGGCTTTTTTCATTCTGTTCTTGGATCAATTCAACGCCTTTAAAGAATTACCTAAACAAATTATATTTAAAAATAAGTTAATTTACACTTAAAAATTTACAAATTAAAGCATTTAAATGGAAGGGAAAATATGTAAATAAAGGGACAAATAAAAATGTCTGACCAGATTTGATATACAAATTAGAGTTGGACGATATCGATATTTTAGGAGAAAACCGATATCGATATTGGTCGATATTGACATGGTCGAGATCGATATCGATATGCAAGTTTTGAGTCGATATCGAGATCGATATTCGATATTAACCAATATTTTTTTAAAAAATTTTTATTACCCCTAAATCCAGAAAATTCGTTGAAATAATAATACTAACCTTAATACTAACCTAAAAAGAACAGAGAAAAATGTTTAACAAAAAATCCCGGAACTTCTGGTCTACCGGAACCGGAACTAACGGCGCAACACTCCAAAAATCTAATTTTTTAGCGCCGCAGGCGAAAATTTTGAAATTTTTGGAAGATCCTTAAGCCAAAAATCTTCCAATTTCAGCGCCGCAGTCAAAAATTTTGAGAATTTTGAAAGATCCTTAAGCCAAAAATCTTCCAATTTCAGCGCCGCAGTCAAAAATCCTACTTACAGCGACGAAAAAAAAAAAATCCTACTTACAGCGACGATCCTACTTACAGCGATCATACTTTCAGTGACGATCCTACTTACAGCGGTGCAAGCGAATTTTTGATAATTTCGTAAGGCCAAGAAGCTTGATATCCCCCATTTAAAATATCCGCCATATTTCCAGATCTAGGGGTTAGGAAAAGTTAAGGCAATTCCGAAATTTATGGTTTTTTCTTTCTTTTACAGCGCCGCAGGCAAAAATTTTTATAATTTTGAAAGGGCAAGTGGCCAGATTTCTTCCATTTTTTAGAAAAAAAGCAATCTTTAGGGGTGTAAAGTTAATATCGATATCGGTCGATATTTGGGGCGATATATCGGTATCGATTTCGAGATCGATATCTATAAAACCGATATCGATATTGGAAAAAGACCGATATTCGAGACCGATATATCGATATCGATCTCGACTTGTCCAACTCTAATACAAATGGCCATTTGAAACGAGTATTTACAGGGACATTAACAGGTAAATGTAAAATGTGAATAGAAAACAATGGATAAGGGTATGGTGTTAAAATATGTGAACGGTCGGGATTCTTTTTACATAGGAGGTGGTCAAAATATATACCGTATTTTCTCGATTAATTCCCCTCCCTCGAATAATTCCCCCTCTCAATTAATTCTCCATGCAAAAGTTTGGTTGAAACAATAATTCCCCACCCCCAAATACCCTACTGCACGTTCAAATGCCAAAACTCAAATAATTCCCCTCCCTCAATTAATTCCCCACGCCAAGGAAGAGATGAAAAAATAATTCCCCAGGGGAATTAATCGAAAAAATACGGTATATTGATAAAAATAAACATAAATGCAAAAAGAATATTTAAAAAAATGACTCGGTTACAGTTTTTAAATTTTCATAAAATTGTTAATTTTTGCCTAAAATGACAAAATTTTCTGATATAAAATCGATTATGAACAATCTTAATTTTACATCAAAATCAGCTTCTCTCGTCTCTAAAATTAAATAAATTATTTTTAAAAAATTTGAAAGAATTACAGATGATCGGAATTATTTTTCCGTCTCATGGATTGTACTTGTATAAAACCGCTACTCGACAAATTGGGCACCCTCCTTCTATCTACAAAAATATGTATATAATTTAAGCATTTTTAATAAATATTTTTCAGTTTTTTTGTTTAATTAATTTTAATTAAATTTCGCACCAAATGTGTCCCCTCAACATATAGTGTTTGCTGGGTTAGCTCCAACTTTGTTTTCAACCTGTAATTTGTTTTAAATGTAAAAATTAGAAGTTATATACAACAAGTTATTAAAAGATATTTTTGGTTAATACTTGGGTCGCTCAAAGCATAATTTCAAAATTAAATTAATTGAAAATATACAAATAATTTTAAATAAAATCCGATTTAATTTGACCGAAATATACAGACCCCTGAAAATTGAACAACCATAGGGGCGATTTTTTGGAATAAAAAATTTTTGTGCAAATGATAGCTCATTCGGAAGAGCTCGCCGAGCTGTGTCAAACGACACCAAAATAAGGACCCGGTCTCACCCATAGACCTAAGACTGACTGACCATTATTTAATACTTTTAGAAGGAAAGGGGGGCGGACTTGAATTTTACCAAAATAATTAAATAATTACCATTTTTGAAGACATTTTTTATGAAAAGTATGCTAAAAATATATTTAAAATTCTAAATAATTTTTATATACAAACTTTGCAATTTGTTATTTGTTGAATTTCCTTATAATCTTTATTTTCGGGTTCACTCAAATCATCAAAACAAATACTACATTCTTTAACTTCATTCTCGCTTTTAAATTCTTCATTAATTTTAATATCCGTAACAGTCGAAGCTAAACACAAAAATAATTTTAAGATAAAAGAAAAAAGAAATTTCCATCAGTAGTTTGAAATAGAGATCGGAACGGGACTCTTGTTCCGCTTCCCGATCCTATTTCTCGTCTTTTTTGAAGATGCCGAGATGAAACAGGGATAGGAAATTCCCGCTTTTCCCGGTTCCGTGTCCCGACCGGGTTCCTTCTGCTACAATTCCCGTTTTCCACTCCCGGTTTTTTCAAAATTCTAATCTCTAGTTTGAAATCCGGATCAGTTAAATACACATAATTATTTTAAATTAAAATATTAACATAATCATTAGAGCACGGATTTTTAGACTTTTAAAAACAATGAAAGTCCAAAATAGTTAAATCATAAAGATTAAATTCTGCAAAAACAAATCTTTGTTTGGTTTGAAAAAAGCTAATTTATAATTTAAGAAATTGTTTCAAAATACCTGTAAATTTATCAAAGAATAACTGTCTCGGATAAATCATCAAGTAAGAGTCTTTATAATCTCTAGATAAATAGGAAGGAATATTTTTATAATAAAAAGATTTTGGATTTTATGAAACTTGAAAGTTTTCTTATACCCCCCGTTTGAAAAATAACGATACTGGAACCCCGGACTTGCGATTTTGCCTAACTCTAGAAAATTATCCCAAATAAATTTGTTTAATTTCTAGTTAATTTCCATCAGTATTTTCTGAACAGTATTATGGTAAGAAAATATTTTAAAATAATTGTGAATATTTTGTTTTTGCCATTACCAAAAATTAGAGTTCGAACCCGGGACCGGGTTTTCCGGACCCGGTAGCCCGGAAACCGGGTATTTTGATAAAATCCGGTTTTTCGGGGTTTCCGGGTTTTCGGGGCTTTTAGTCCGGAAAACCCGGCCCGGGTCCGATTGAAAGAAAAAAAGACAAATTGAAAAGTTCGAACTCTACCAAAAAATCAACATTAGCGTTATCGAAATTCACAAATTATTGTAAATTAGTAAAAAAAATTTTTTATTTAAATTATTACATACCCTCCATTTTTGAGTAAGTTGGCACATTTGCTTAACTCGTTAGAATTTTTTTTAATAACACCGTTTAATGGGTATTTTAATTTAAATACATAAAATTTACTTCCAATCTTTATTTTATATTTAATTAAAATAGCATCATCCTCATTATTTATATTTTCTGGGGGATATAAAATTTCAACTGAATTATTGACTTTATTTTCTTCTTTATATAATCCATGTATTTTAGTGGCCAAACAAAATGACAGTTTTTCTAAAAAAATATAAGTATATGACTCTAGACCAAACGTGGGTTTTGGTCGAAATGCAAAGTATCTTATAGGACCACAATTTTTAGTCCCATAACCAATATATGGGAAATTTAAATACTTATTTGGCCCCCAACAATGAATAAATAGTCAATGAATAAAAAAAGTAGTCAGTGAATAAAATGGATAAAATCGAATAAATGTGAAACTCGTACTTGGTATAAAATAAAAAAATTGAAAGAAATATCATTAATTCCTTTCACTCGCCGTTATATAAGAGAGTGGCCGAGTTGTTAAGGTGCTTGGCTTCACCAAAGTCTTTTATGATTTAATGTTGGTTTCGATTCCCTTTCGGTGGACAATTAGTTTTAATATTTTTCTTTTCATAATAACTTATTTTATGTATAAGTTTAATTTTGTTTTAAAAATTATTATATTTTTACATGGAGGAATTATGGGTTTTTGGCCCTCTAAAATTCTTAAAAAAATTTGTTTGACCAATAAAAATTGAATTTATTATAATACCTTCCAAAATTTTAAAAATTTTTTGCCTGCGGCGCAAAAAATGATAAAATATGTAGAAGGATTTATGGCTTCAAAGCCTTCCAAGATTCAAAAATTATAGCATACGACGCTTTAAATTTAAAACTCTATGTCCTTGACTCCAAAAAATCATAAAAATTTAAGTTTTTTTGCTTTTTTCTCAAGTACGTTTAAGTACGAGGTACTAGGCCAAAAATAGGCAGGTACGAAGTACGAGTACGAGCAAATCTGAAATTTATGAACACTGATTGTGGTGCCCAGATTTTCTTGCCCTTACCCCCATTTCGAAAAGTTATAGGGTTTCAAGGTTTTCGACTTTTGGACCTTGTTCCTATTTAATCACTTGATATTAGGTACCGAAATGAATATCTTGTCTTTTTGTTCTAGATAGGTTCTGGCAAGTTACGGGTGGTAAAGGAATAGTCAAATCCTGCTAAAACAACTCTCTGATAACACAACACTTGATTTACCTAATTTCTCTTGCACATTTTCTGATAAAATTAAATATTCATTCTTGAATTGGTTTAAATAATCGGTGAAACTAAAAGTGTCCTTTTCAATACTAAGCAGCTTTTTAGCTTTAACACTTTCTTTAAACGAAAAATTTTTAACTTTATTTAAGGGTTTATCATTATATTTTTTAACTAAATCATTGTTTAATTCAAAACATTTATTTGCATATTCCTCTCCCATTAATTCTGACATTTCTTCTTTTTTTATGACAAAATTTTTTTTAATTTTTCCAAAAACATCTATTTTATAAATTCCTCTTTTAACTTTCCATTCATTCCCTATTTTCTGGGCATAAATTTCTGTTTCAAGATTTTTCGAGAGCAAAAGATAATCATTTACACAAGTAATTTGTTCTGTCAACAATTCTTCTGTTTCACACAAAAATAAAATTTTCAAAAGAAAAATTAAAAGTAATTTTATATTTAAATACATTTTCTCTTGTCTAAAATTGTTAAAATTAATTTTAAAAAATTTATAAAATAATTTTTATTAATTTTTTTTAAATGTAAGAGTGTATGGAGGGGGTCTTAAAAGCATAGAATTGATTTTTTGACAATCGAATGTTATATTCAAAAAATCTATCGAATATGTCTATCGAATAATTAAATCGATTGTTAAATATTAAAATTAAAAAAAATTTTTATTTTAAAATTTAAAACTTATGTATACAAAAGTATAGCCGCACCTGGAAAAACGGGATAACCCCTATTTTCAGGATATCGAGATATCGACATTGATATGAGATATGGGCCTATTTTTTTTTTATTTTTTCTTAGTATCGATAAATATGTTAAGTGAAATTTTTGTAGATTTTTCTGAAAATTAGAAACATGAAAATCCAAAGTGAGGCTATACTTTTGTTCCGTAAAAATTCTGGCATTTTTTGAAAATTTTGATTTTTTTGAATTCCTTCTAATAATTTCAAAAACTTTTAATGTCATCATGTTTCGCATTTAATCTAATATATTTTTGCGAAATTTGATAAAAATTGGTGAACTCAGTCCGGAGTTACACCGTTTTTTCAGGTGTGGCTATACGTTTGTCCCGCACTGTATATCTTTATACTGTCTTACCATATTTATTTTTAAATTTTTGTTTTGTATAACTTAACTAACTCCATAAGTGATCCGTATGGATCCAGGAGTATTTATTTTATTGTTTCACACTTTATTGTCTCTATAAAGGAAATTTTTTTTTACTTCAGTAAGGTAGAATATGTCAGAAAAGGCATTTACTCTTCTATCGACCAGATAGAAGAGTAAAATGTGATCCCCCGTGGGATGTTTTCCTTTGTATAATTTTCTTAATTACTTATACTCTTCGCCGAAGCGGCTGAAACATTCCCGGATATTAAGGATATTGTAACGGGGAAATGTGATCTGGACAATCCTAGAAGTTCCTTAGGGTTGATCAAGTCCTTCGGAATCTTTCCAACACCGAAACACACCGAAGTAATAAAACGTTTTATTTACAAACTAGGAAAATACAAACAATTATAAATTAGCTAATACATAATAATGGAATAATAATAATTGACAGCTAACATAATGAACATTTTTCCAATGAAAACGAAGGAATAAATAGTTGTAAAATGGGAGGGATAAAATTGCTTGTTTGTAAATAATATTGGACATAAATCTGGATTCAAAATATATGATTTGCTCAGTATTACCTTCGGGATTCGATTCTGTCTTACACAAGCCTTTATAAAAATAAAAAAAACACTAGAGGAACCAAGCTAATTTTAGGTAACAACATTCGAATTTATCTAACATTAAAGACAGATGTTATTTAAATTTGTATCTAAACAATTAAGGAAATCTTGACTTATAGGGGACTTTTTTTGGCTGGACCGATTTCGACAAATGATATGTCATTCGAAAGAGCTCGTCGAGCTGAGTCGAATGAGGGGTGAATGGTGTCGATCTGACAATCAGGGACCGAGTTACAGACCCCTGAAGTTTAAAAAAGAGTAGGGGGGAGTAAGCTCATTTTGGTCAAAAAATTCAAAAATGTAAATTATAGCTCATTTGAAAGAACTCCTCGAACTGAGTCAAATGACACCAAAATCAGCTCGATTGAACAAGTTTGGACAAAGTTATGACACAAAAAACAAACAACGTAAACCTATGGGGCGTCGGCGAGGCGCTTGTGCAAAACTAGAGTTGCACGAGATCGAGATTTTAGAAAAAATCCGAGACCGAGATTGACCGAGACTCGCATGACCGAGACCGAGACCGAGATGCAAAATTTGACCCGAGACCGATGTCGAGATCCGAGATAAACCGAGATTCTTCAAAACTTTTTTTATCCACCAAAACCCATTTAAATTAATTAAATATCATCTAAATCATCATCAAAATCATCTGTTTCATCAGAATCAATTTCAGTTGGTGGACCAAGCAACAGTTTATCCATATTTGTCTTTACAACTAGAATTTTTTCCACCATTTCTCCAGAAAGACTTAAGTATAAAGGGTAGGGGACACTTGTGTACGGGACACTTGTTTATTAGAAGGGGTCGGTCTGATAGAGACAGTCCACTTGATCTGCGACCTACGTCCACTTGATCTGCGACCATTCCGTACCTTATTCCTCGAAATTTCTGAAAGTTATAGCCAACTTTTAAAAATTTCAGAAATCGGTTATGACCTTAAGAAATTTCGAAGAATAGGGTAAGGAATGGTCCCAGACCCAGTGGTCGACATGCCCGGCTTGGTCGACATGCCCAAACTTTTTTCAGCGAAGGTTGATGTGTATTCGGCCGAGCCTATTTGTCCTGCTCCGCTCTCTAGACAACTAAATTAAGGTGAGCACAACAATATACCAATAGCGAAATTTTAAATATTTTGTCAAGATAAAAATAAATCTCAAGAAGGTCAATCTTTAGGGGTGTATACTAATCTCGGATCTCGGCGAGATTAAGTGCCGAGAATCTCGTCTCGGTTAGGTGATCTCGTCTCGGCAAAACCGAGACCGAGATTGGAAAATGACCGAGATTCTCGTCTCGGTCGAGATATCGATCTCGTGCAACTCTATGCAAAACTCCGCGCTTCGCGCGGAGTTTTGCGGCACGCGCCTCGCGGGGAGTCTACGGGCGCTGGGTCTGGGCTCGTAACATAAACCTATTCCTATTTCCCTTGCTTTGGACGTACCCGGGGCCTTGTAGCAGCAAAAACCGCGGAGACCATAGGTAAGGAGCTAAAACGACACATAACTTTGTCCAAACTTGTTCAATCGAGCTGATTTTGGTGTCATTTGACTCAGTTCGAGGAGTTCTTTCGAATGAGCTATAATTTACATTTTTGAATTTTTTGACCAAAATGAGCTTACTCCCCCCTTCTCTTTTTTAAACTTCAGGGGTCTGTAACTCGGTCCCTGATTGTCGGATCGACACCATTCACCCCTCATTCGACTCATCTCGACGAGCTCTTTCGAATGACATAACATTTGACGAAAACGGTCCAGCCAAAAAAAGTCCCCTATAAGTCAATAGTACCACAATTAAATTTTTAAACTTTTTCAACGTTAAAATAAGAGTTAATATAGGTCGAGTTTTTTGATAAAATCAAGACCGAGGACCTCGGTTTGGAGGTCGAGGTCAGCAAAATTGAGGTCAAGGTTTGAAAATGGGCGAGGACCTCGGCCTCGGCTTTGGCGAGGCCTCGACCTCGACCAACTCTAATTTAAATTATGAGCATTTATTAAAAATATTTTCAAATATAAAATTCATCAATTATTGTGGAGCAATTTGTGTACTTTTAAAAATAGCATTTCGATATGGTTTGTTTGTTAATATACAAACAATTGAATTAAATACTGGGGTAAAATGTAACCAATGAAGAATAATTAATCGAATAATGTTGGACATATTACTGTTTGTTTGGATGTATAATATAATTATTAAAATTGCTGCATGTTTTACGAAAGGAACAACAGCCTAAATATTAAATTATTAAAACTTGTTTTAAAGCCAGAATTAATCTAAAACATACCAGAATTAATTCAAAACATACCAGAATTAATTTAAAACATACCAGAATTAGTAATGTTTTTGTTAACTGTTTAACCAATCTTTTCATATTCTCATCTAATCCAGTATGTGAATTGACGTATTTAACCATTTTAGTCCCGCAAATTATTATTATAAAATATGGAATAATTTCAATAAATGATTGTAGGAGAAGTGCCGGCATTCCCATCTTTTTATAAAAATTATTTTAAACCAAAAAATTATTTAAAAATACTTTATCATTTGCACATTGAAAATATGGTAATATTATATTAAAATTATCAGCATCAATTTGTTCAATACCCCCGCCGGAATATGGAAGTATATAGAAAATAATATCCCATATATAAATTACATTCATTATTAAAGCAATCAAAAACATATAAAAATATCGACGAACACTAATTTTCATGTTTCTGTAAAAAAATAAATGTTTGTATCAAGATTCAGAACTTGAAATAAGCATGTTCTGATTTTTCTGTTTTTATTTAAAAAATCTTTTGTTTTGGAAAACATGTTGTTCTGATTATGTTTTAAATTAATTCTGATTATGTTTTAAATTAATTCTGATTATGTTTTAAATTAATTCTGATTATGTTTTAAATTAATTCTGATTATGTTTTAAATTAATTCTGATTATGTTTTAAATTAATTCTGATTATGTTTTAAATTAATTCTGATTATGTTTTAAATTAATTCTGATTATGTTTTAAATTAATTCTGATTATGTTTTAAATTAATTCTGATTATGTTTTAAATTAATTCTGATTATGTTTTAAATTAATTCTGATTATGTTTTAAATTAATTCTGATTATGTTTTAAATTAATTCTGATTATGTTTTAAATTAATTCTGATTATGTTTTAAATTAATTCTGATTATGTTTTAAATTAATTCTGATTATGTTTTAAATTAATTCTGATTATGTTTTAAATTAATTCTGATTATGTTTTAAATTAATTCTGATTATGTTTTAAATTAATTCTGATTATGTTTTAAATTAATTCTGATTATGTTTTAAATTAATTCTGATTATGTTTTAAATTAATTCTGATTATGTTTTAAATTAATTCTGATTATGTTTTAAATTAATTCTGATTATGTTTTAAATTAATTCTGATTATGTTTTAAATTAATTCTGATTATGTTTTAAATTAATTCTGATTATGTTTTAAATTAATTCTGATTATGTTTTAAATTAATTCTGATTATGTTTTAAATTAATTCTGATTATGTTTTAAATTAATTCTGATTATGTTTTAAATTAATTCTGATTATGTTTTAAATTAATTCTGATTATGTTTTAAATTAATTCTGATTATGTTTTAAATTAATTCTGATTATGTTTTAAATTAATTCTGATTATGTTTTAAATTAATTCTGATATTTATTTCCTGTTTTAAACAAATTCTGATCTTGGTACTTTTCGGTTATGAGGTTACACTTTTTAAAAAGTTCTCAAAATGGTCAATATATCATATATAGGGTAGAAAAAGGTGCTGAGTCGGACGGTACCTATCTTTTTTCACGGAGATTCTTGTGGACCGAGATATAGGGCTCGAAATGGTCGTTTTGCACAAGCGCCTCGTCATGCTCCATAGGTTTACGTTGACCATTTTGAGCTTGTTCATCTGCTCTCAGAATCAAGATTTCGAGCTGATTTTGGTGTCATTCGACTCAGCTCGATGAGCTCTTTCGAATGAGCTATCATTCAAAAAATTTAATTTTTATCCCAAAAATGAGCTTACTACTCCCTATGGTTTTTGACCATTTCGAGCCTTATATCTCGATCCACAAGATTCTCCGTGAAAAAAGATTGGTACCGTCCGACTCAGCACCTTTCTCTACCCTATTTATGATATATTGACCATTTTGAGAACTTTTTAAAAGTTGTAACCTCATAACCGAAAAGTACCCTGATTTTTTACTTGTTTTACCTGTTTAAAACTAAATATCTATATATAAATTGGACACATAATCCGTTTGCACCTAAATTGTAAATAAATATCCAAACAATAATCATATAATAAAAAAATAATGGATTAAATATTTCTTTCATAAAATAAATCAAAATCCCGTCAGAGATAATAAAAATTGCATTTCCAGCCTTGTCGTATAAATAAAACTTAAAAATATTTTTGCCTTTATTTTTATTAAATTATGGTTTTTTTTTGTTTTTTCTGGTTTAAATTCTATCTAATTATTAATATCTATCTAATTATAGTAAAGCAGCTGGGCTATAGCTATTTCTCTCCTTTAGCTAGTGCAAAAGGTTATTTGGCGGCTGGGAGCGAACCAGCATCTTCAGTAGACCGGACTGATGTGTTAGCCGTTACAACACGCCGCCTACTGCTCAGCCTTAGGAAATTAATAGCTATATGCTTTACATTATTAATATTTCCGTAAAAATATAACATTTCCGGAAAATAACCGATAGAGTACATATCAGGACCTACTTTCTTTTTATTTTTTTATGATATCGATATATAAGTTTACTGGAATTTTTGTAGATTTTTCCTATAGTTGGAAATAACTTTTTGGAAAGTGGATGTATATTTATAGGACACCTATTTTACAAATAAATAGCTGCAACTCTTGATAGCATGATTAGAATTTTTTCAAATTTTAAATATAGTTTGATAATGTCTTTGTGCATTATTTAATAAATTTTCATTCAAATCCGTTAACAACTTACGGACTTAAGCCACAAAATATAGATGGATGTATATTTTTGGGATAGAGTATTGTAAGGCAGATATCATCCTAAAAACAAGTGAAGAGCAATTATCGCTCTAGTTAACGGAAGTTCCCAGAGAAAAGGCAAAGAACGCCACAAACGGCCATTACCATTAGTTATTAGTCGCCCATTATCTGAGCTTAACATCGCCACAAACTTATCCTTGGGAAAGCAATAAGGAAGTAGGCTGGTGCATATAAGCCCTAATGGAATAGGCAAAGGCAGATCACTTCTTCATTCATTCAACAGAGTTGCCGGCCGGCCAATCCATCGAGTCTTATAGGGAAGACGTATTCGCCAACTGCGAGCGATTACCTATTTTCTATACTCTGCGGAGTTCACACATGATTGCAACATGCGCGACTCTGATAATAACATCAATAATACACCAAGCGCTTTACTGTATATTACATTCTCTATTATCTTTCCGGAAAGTTATTTTTCTATTTTTAATTACTAAGTTTTGTTCAATATTAATTCTGGTTTTTCTAAAAGTTTTACCACTTGTATAAACATTTGAAATGTTAATATTAAAATATCCAAAACACAATTTTGTATCAGAATTCTGCTGTGTGTTTTCATTTCATTTGGTGTTTTAAAAATAATTAAAATAATTAGAAGAATGTTTAGAGGATAACCAAGTAATAAACTTGCCCAAAAATCCCATATAATGAAAATATCAATAAAATTGGACATTTTTTTACTTTATTTTTTAAAAGAAGTATAGTAAAATAAAGCAAAATTAGAATAATACTAAAAAATTTTTAAATAAAATTGTCATAATTTAAATATTAATTAAACTATTTCACGCCCATTTTATTTGCCAATAAAAGGGAAGGGAGAACCGGGCTAGAAGTTTAGTCTTGAATTTTCGATCCGCACCAAAAACTTCGCCCGTTTGCTCCCTTCTCTTTATTTTAATCATTTATTTGTGATAAAACTTTGTTAGGGAGCTAGTCTTTAAAACTTTAGGGGAAACGCCTTTCGCGCCCGAGAGTGAGCCGTTGCCCAACGAAAGTGCGGGGTAGCTATAATAAAAATATTTCACATAATAACTTTCAAAATACAAAAAATATTTGTGAGAAAATTTTGTTATTTTAATTAAAACCGTGAGATATTTGTGTGTACTTTAAAAAATATTTATCAATAACTAACAAAAATTAAAAAGCCAATATTGTAAACAATAAAAAGGGGACATACAACAATTACAAAAAAAGTTTACTAAAAATATAATCACTATTTCTTTGCAAATTCAATCTCGCATGTTGACGGTCAAAAATATGGCAAATGAAAAAATAGGGAAAAAATAGGGCGAAAAGTATATAAATAGAGCAAATGCCCTAAAAATAGTGTAAAATGGTCACCCTGATTTCAATATCAAAAATATAAAAATATATTCAAAAATCAAAAATTTTTCAATTTATTTTTAAAATTAAACTTTAAGTTCTGGAAGCAAATCTTCTAATTTCATTTTAAATAAAATATAAAAATTGGTTAATTTTGTTAAGGCTAACGAAAAAAAATAAAAATTAGGTAAACGTCAAAAAATGAAGGTAGGTAGTAGAGATCGGAAATTTTGAAAAACCTGGACCTGTTCCTGGACTCTGGAGTTTGATTTCTTGACCTGGACTGGATCCTGGGCCTGTAGTCCAGGAAATACCCAGGCCCAGGAAAAACCCAGGCCTTGGTCCAGACCCAGGCCTATCTCTAGTAGGTAAGTATATCTATTTAATAAATAGTACCCGATTTCAATGAAAACAAAAAACAAACAAAATTAAAATTTATTTAACAAATCCACATGCCAAATTAAAAAATTTTCTTTAAAATCTTTTAAAAATAAAATTTTCAAAAAAATTTGAAGTAACAACAAATAATTTAATAGAAATTAGATTCCAAAGCCAAACAAAGAGTATCAGCAGTCTGATCACAAGTTAATCCCAGTGAAGGCCCCAATTCATTAGCTGATGATAGGGACCAATCATCCTCCATAGTTAAAGGGTCACAAATAAATGTACAGTCTATTGGGAATTTTTGAATTAGTAAAAGTACTTTTTTTGAAGTTTAAGGTAAGGTTATAATTAGAGACCGGACTGGGAATGTTGTACGTGAATCGAGCTCTCGAAAAATTCTCGACAACCGAGATTTTCGATCGAGATCTCGTCTCAGTCTCTATTTATGATGTAATTATTTAAATAATATTTTTGAGTGGTTTTTGGAATTTTTATCCCCATAAAAATAGGGGCAGCCCAATTTACCGCAACCCCAACCTACCGCCGAAATTCCCCTTTATTGGAAACTTCACCCGTTGATGAATCAACCTTCACCTTTGTTGGAACCTCCGATTTGACAAGTTGGGCTATGGAAAGAATGGGGTGTACTCATAAATATAGTATATGTAATTGGAGTCAGGCCGACTTTACGGACTTGTTATCCCTATATTAATGGAGAACTATGTCGACTTAGGCTATTTTTAAAATATCCATGTTAACCTCCTAATTTTTCTGATTAAATTTCAAAAAATTATTTTAAAGTAAAAAAGTACCAAGATTTTGCTCGTTCTGAACTATTTGAGATTGTAAATCCCCGAGTGTTTTAATCGAATAAATAGTGGATTGGTCAATTAATGTTGTATTTGGTTCCTCCTTTACACCCGTTTGTTCTCGAATATTGAATAATTTGAGAAGTCTAGCTTTGCATTTTTTGCTTAACCCGTCATTGAGAATTGATAATAAACTGAGAAAAATTATTAAATTAAAAAATAATAGAGAATAATCCACAACAGGGGTGTGCCAAAACAGATTTTAAAAAGCGAAACGCTAGAGGCGAAATTAAATTTAAAAAGTGGAACGCGAAATCCGAAACACGAAAGTCCAAAGAACGCGAAAATTTTCAAAAGGCGAAACTGGCACACCCCTTCCTGGTCCACACCTTTTAATTTGTTCATCCTGAAAAAATTGGGGAGCCATAACAAAATGTCTAAGAATTGTTCTCCAATCTTGAAAAGAGACACTATTTGCTGGAAAGAATTTTTGAGAAATTTTTTATTTAAATTTATTTTTTACGAGTTTTAAGATATGCAGAAAGCAAAATTTCCGCCCACCCAGCCAAATGTTTACGACGACCAAAAGTTGGCAAAAAACATTCATTAGAAACTAAACGAGTTATCTGAAGCAAAAAATAATTTTTATTTAAAAAATTATTTTTAAAAATACCTCAAGTAAAAGACAGTGTAAGAGGCCTTTAGAGCTCATTAAATGAAAAATTGGACTGAAAAAAAATTAATCAGAAAGAAAACGGATAAAGTAAAAAATAAAAACGATAGAAAAAATTAAAAGAAAATTAGAAGAAAATAGACATTTTGATAGTTATTCACTAAAAAGGTGTGTATCTAAATTTTCAGAAAATTTGGATCATTGGAAATGAAAAAAATCTCGAAAAAAGGGAGTGGACTTATACTTAACGTATTTACTCGAATAATTCCCCTGGGGAATTTTTTTTCAATAATTTTTTTAAATTTGAACGTGTAGTAGGGTATTTGGCGGAGGGGGATTATTGTTTCAACCCATCCGTGGCATGGGAGGGGGGGAGAGAATTATTCAAGGGAGGGGAATTAATCGAGTAAATACGGTATGTGGACCTGTGTATCAGGGCTGGGCTTATTTCGCACTTTCGCGTTTCGCATCTTTCGCATTTTTTGGCGCGAAAAGTTTCGTATTTCGCTTTTTATTTTGCGATTTTTCTTAACAAATTTCGCAATTTCGCGTTTCGCATTCTCGCATTTTTTAGCGCGAAAAGTTTCGCATTTCGCTTTTTATTTTTTCATTACGCCCAGCCCTGCTGTGTATGTAACTGAGATAAAGAAAGAGAGGAAAGAGGAAAATCAGAAATTAAAATAAAATCAGAATTTTTAGATAGAAGAATCAGAAATTTAGACAATTTACCTATAACAACATTGTTCTTCAGCAGAAATTATCCCAATATGTTTCTGTTGGGAAAACACTTTAAAAAAATAAAATATATTTTAAAATTTCTTCAAATTTCTTACAATTTCCCTGCAAAAATTCCCCCTCGTCCATACTATCTGCTACAAAAATATCATCCTCAGACTCAGCCAATTCGCTACTAATTGAACTTTTGTCATCATCTGCTGAATTTTGAGCCAAACAAGTGAGGGCAAAAAAGGGAATAAAACTTCTAAAAAATCCTTTTTTTTAATTCACAAAGAAATCAACTAAACTCTTCATGTGAATCTAACAAACTTTCAAACGAATTTCGAATTGATACATTACTGGGAGAGGTGGAAGTGGAGGTTGAGGGGGAATTGGAATTGGCTGAAGGAAATTCTGTTAAAGTTGGGTTCTGAAAAATTAATAAGAATAAATTTAAAAATTTAGATAAAATTCAAAATCTAACCAAACGCCTCCATTCACGAAAACGTTGAAGGGCGTTGCACATGCGATTATCTGATTTTTAATTTAATTTTTTGTGTTCCCTTATTTTAATTTAATTCTGGTTTTTGTTTTTATTAAATTCTGGTTTTTGTTTTAAATTAATTCTGATTTTTTCCGTTTATTTCTTTTTTGTTAATTCCGATTTTTAAAATTAATTCTGGTTTGTTTCAATTTAATTCTGATATTGGTACTCTGCGTTTATATACCACCATGTCCGCAAACGTATGTCCGCACTTATTTTCTTTTCCTTCTTTCTCCTCTCATAAAGATTAGAAATGGTAAGTAAAAACAAAGGACAAATATTCGTTTATATAAAAATATAAAAGCAAAAATAAGACAATTTTAGAAATTACTTCGGAGGCCATATTTCTGCTATTTTTTTACAAATCCATTCGATCCTGTCCGAAATCCTGCTTTTTTTCAGTTTTCAGGATTATCTATAGTATTTGATGTTCTTAATATTTATGATAAAATTCTTCTTGACCATTTTAATCTTTATGATAGGAGAAAGAAGAAGAAAAAGAAAATCATGGTTTATTAATACTTACCATTTCTAATCTTTATGAGAGGAGAAAGAAGGAAAAGAAAATAAGTGCGGACATACGTTTGCGGACATGGTGGTATATAAACGCAGAGTACCCTGATATTTGTTTTTAATTAATTCTGATTTTTGCTTTTAATTAATTCTGTTTTCTTTTCCGTTCATTTTTTTGTTAATTCTGATTTTTTAAATTAATTCTGATTTGTTTCAATTTAATTCTGATTTTTGCTTATAATTAATTGTTTTCTATCTCCGTTAATTTAATTTTGAATTTTTAAGCTTTCCAGTCAAACTCACTTAAATGAGACTGCAATAGTTGAATCTGTTCTTCATACTCTCCAGGCAAAGTTTGTTTAATTGCATCTGTGAGAGGCTTTGACCAATGTTGGAACTTTTTTCAAAATTAATTTAAAATTAAAAGAGAACACAAATACCCAAAGCCATTTTCGACAAAATTTAATAGCCTCTTTCAACATACTCATTGGAGGGATTTGCCCGTGAGTCGCCTGGAATGAAATTATTTTCAATTTATAAAGACAATAAATTCCTTAAAACTAGTTTACCTGGTGTCTAAGGTTAACAATCCAATTTGGAATATCCATCTGGAAGAAAAAAATATGAAATAGGATAGGTGTCTTTTAATCGTGCTAAAAAAGTCCGCAACTTTTATCCGCAAGTCAAAAGTATATCCGGAACAAGATTATTACTTACCAACAAAGGAAATTTTTGTCGGTTAGGTTCCGGATATCTGAAAATTTTCCAAAAACCGACAACCTTAAATAAGCAAATATATTCGTTGGTACGGATAAAAAGCTGCAGACTTTACCAGTAAATATATTAATTTATTTAATACACTCATATAATAAAAAAATTTTTCATTATATCCAAGTACCTTTCCAACTGCATTTCTTATGCTAATTTTATGTAATACTGGTTGACAAACTTCGTTTACATAATTTACAAATCTGAAAATTATTTATGAGGAAAATAAAGTAAAAATTGATTTTTAAACATTTTTTGTCTTTTACTGCTTAGAATATTTTTTAACCCTAAATCTTAAAAATATTTGGAAAAAAAAGTCGGTCCCAAAATAAATTACACCCGCCCTCAATTAAAGATGTGTTTTTTAAGAATAGAATGGATGAAACTAGATGGGAAGAAGCTTAAGCAATCTCCTAATTTAAGACACACCTCATTGCAAGTAAGGTTGCCAAAATGGCCCGACTCGGACCGAAAGATCGAGTCGGGCCTAGGATATTTGGCCCGAAAAAGACTCGTACCGGCCCGACTCGATAAAAATGAGGCCCGAAAAAATGACTCGACCGTCGGCCCGAGTTGAAAACGGCAACCCTGATTACAAGTACAATTTTTAGCCCAAGGTCTATAATGAAGTCCACCTATTGTATTCTCAAAAGAATAAATTTTTGAATTTTCCATCAAAATTTTTTCCATAATTTTTTATTATTTATTTACATTCCTCAACTTTAAGAAAAAATAAGCGCATTTAACAACATCTTCCTCAAAAAAAGGGGTGACTTTATTTATCGTCATAGGTGGCAAAAAATAACAAGTAAAAAAGGGAAAAAATTTACCGACAAAGTGGGCCAATCAAATTATTATTATGAGTTTGTGCAAAAGAGGAGACATAAAATGGGGAATAATAGGAGACAAATAAGGAAAAAAAGTAAAACTTTAGTATAGTAAAATAACGGGAAAATTTCTCAATCCGAGAAGGAAAACTATAGCTGTTTTCCTTGTCTCAAATGATTTTTGCCTCGATTGGTTTTTATCTCGAGTTAGAAAGAATCGAATAATCATCGGCTCGATTCCAAAACGACAACCGTTTCAATTAGAGTTGCACAAAATCGGATAACAGACCGATTAATTTTTCCCTGTAACGACGCGTATGCACTTATTCATTCTATTTGACACGCAAAAGGGAAAAGATTAACCGGTCGGTTATCCGGTTTTGTATAACTCTAGCTTCAATAACAATATCAAAAAAATTTAAC
This sequence comes from Meloidogyne enterolobii, assembly GCA_963681835.1. NCBI lineage: Eukaryota > Metazoa > Nematoda > Chromadorea > Rhabditida > Meloidogynidae > Meloidogyne > Meloidogyne enterolobii. The sequence goes on along the minus strand of CAVMJV010000087.1, from coordinate 70,852 downwards.
TAAGATAAAGAAAGACTGGGGGTTTTAAAGTCATCGATAAGCTAGATTAACTAATAGATGTAGATATATCAAGGATATTCGAAATGAGAAAGGGAGAGGAAGGAAAGATTTAAAATGACAGGAATGGTTTAAAAAATTAAATGAATTCCTTAACATTAAGCTTGACATACTTGGACCAAAGATAATGAACAGAGATTGAGAACATCGTAAAATATCATGTTCAATTCGAGAAATACTATATTACTAGCTTATCCCCTTTCAACATTCCCTCTCCCAGCAAAATTTCCAAACACTTGTTTTCTCCCAATTTCTTTTTCTGAGTCACAACCTTTCCCCTATCCTTCCATTTACCCATCCCTTTTACCCCGTTAAGCCCCACTTGTGTGCTCGTTTCCGTCCTCATTCATTCATATTACCCTCTTTAAGTAACTCAATTCCCTTACAGGTCCTCATGCAATTTTTTCACATAGTTGGCATCCAAAAAAGTCTTTTAAAATAATATTTTAAAAGTGATTATTTAAAAGCAAAATCATGACAATCACGTAATCTTCTTTATTATTTTTTTATTTTTTCGAAGGGTGTTAAAAATTGTTAAAAACCCAAAAATCAAAAAAAAAATAGGGAAGGGAAAGTTAGAATTTTAATAGAAAAGTGTTTGAGTTAAGGACAAAAATATTAATTATATAAATTGGGTTTTAAATTACCGTATTTCTTCAAATAGAGCCCCACCCTCTATTACAGCCCCACCTTGGAGGATAGTTGAAAAATAGAGCCCCATGGGGCTGTATTTGAAGAAATACGGTAAATATACTTCTCTACTTGGTTGGTAAAGAATCTTTAGAATTAAGAACTTCAAGACCAAAGAATGAAATTAAAAAGTTAAGAGAAACTTTATCTTGGTAAAAAACCAAAATAAAGTTAAATACAGTTGAATCACTCTATAAACCCCCCCCCTCCTCCACTCAACTAAATGGCCAACCAAATAGCGGTATAATTTTGTTTCATATTTTGTTAAAACCAAAAAAATTTTCAATTAAAATAAACAAATTGATTAAAAAAATTTTATAGAAGAACAAATTGCATTTTCGGTTAAAACGAAAATAAATTTTTAAATGTTTTAAAAAAGCATACAATTTATTTTCTATTTCATTTCTCCCAATTTTAAGTGCCTTTCCCTTCCCTTATCCCTCTCTCTCCCATACTTTGTTCATTTTAAAACCCCAAAATTTTCAAGGTTTAGCACACAATTTTACTCATCTTTTTCACATTTTTGTGGACCACTAACTACCTCACCCGTCCCTTTTTTTAAACAAAACAGTTCATTTAAAACGTCCACTCAGGTCAAGTCGATAAAAAGATGACTAAGAGATGACTAAGAGGTTGCTTTTAAATGGACAAAATTTGGGATTGAAAATTAAAATAAATAAAATGCCGAAAAGGCCAAAAATCCACAATGGTTTTAAAAAGCGCTATACTGAAACAATCAGCCTCACTATAAGATAACCTTATATGTATTAGATACCTTAATTTAAGGCACACTTTTAAAAAAATGTGGGCGGGACAAGGATGTTGCGGATTAACCGAAATCAATCTAAACCCCGCACAATTTTTTTACCCGAAATCCGATTCGAGAAACGTCCTACCCGACTTTCTTCTCCGCCCGTAACATCCCTAGTGTGGTTTGGATTACGATTGCCGGATCCGGATATCCGAAGATTTCCAACTATCCGTCAACCTTAGTATGGAAGCTAGGCGAAACCTCCTATAAAAATTAAATTTTTATAGAGGCTAAAAATGTATTATAATGTATTTATCTGCATAATTAATTTTTTAATCTTAATGGATAGGCTACCAAATATAAAAGGTAAAATAAATTAAACTTCAAAAAAACATTTAAAATAAATTTAAAGCAATAAGTTGCTATGATTGCCGTTCGGAAGACATATCATGCAATGTGGGTGAATGTATGGGTGCTACTTGTGTAAAAATGGAGACATCAAATACTGATAATGGTTAGTACTGGAGGTGGGCGAAAAGCCATTTTCAGACATTTTTTCATATGATTTCCGAAAATTTTCTGATTTCAGTTACTATTTGGGAAAGCTCCGATTTCTGAAACCTTCGGCTGTTCGACCCACCTCTGGTTATTAAGGAAATAGAAATTAGGGAAGAGTAGAAAAGCTCCGATTTATAACACAGGCTGATCTTACCCACCTCTGGCTACCCACCTAAGGATTCATTGAATTCTTAGAATAAAGGGGATTGAAAAGCACTGAACTCGTTTCCAATAGAAATCTGTCTTCAATAACTAAACGACCTTTTCTAAATAGATATTCACCCATTCCGATCCTAGCGAAGTCTAAATAGAGCCCAGGGTTAGCATTAACGAAAAAACTGTTAATAACAATATTGAAAGTAATTAAAAGTCTTAATGAACGTTTAATTTTTTGGGAAATTCTCCAACAAAAAATTTATTTTAGAAAGAAAAACTGTCTCAAAAGCCTGTAGCAACGATTACGAAGACAATCATTGCAGACAAACTTATTTGGGGCCAAGAATTGTTATAAGATGTACTTGTGACAGTAATTTTTGTAATGGAGATAAAAATTTAGCGGCAGCAGGATTATATCTATTAGCAATGGATGGGGATGGAGGAAATAAAGTTTATTCAAAAACTATTTTAATAACTTTTATTTTGTTTATTTTTTGTTTATGGAGGAGATGAGATTTTTAATAAAAGTGAATAAAATAATTTTTATAAAGAATTTTCTAGACAGATATAGAAAAAGATATGGTGTCCCATTATTATAACGATTCTTGGGGATTTTCCAACAGATTAAGCTAAAAACAAAGTTTGGGGCATTCTAACCATGAGTTGAATGAAATATGATATTGAAGGCCGGGATCATTCTGAAACCACGTGAAGAAATCAGGATGAAATATAGGGAAAGACAGCTCTTCCAATTATAGGGAAGAGCTCACCTTATATTCCCCCATTCTGACCCCAGATAGGTTCCTTATGAGTACAACATGCACCACTCTGCTCATATCAACTGGAAAACAAGGCACTAGGAAACGGGAACAACCGCTTAAATTTTGAAGAAAACTTGAAGCCTTATCTACTTACAATTAATAGAACGGGGAAATTGGCTGAGTTTAAGACTAATCTTAAAGACTTTCGGTCAAATAGAGAAAAGAAATATACTTAATAGGAATTTTTAATAGGTATAACGAGAATTACTAGAATGGCAAAAAATTTCTCAAAGTTAAAAACCTTAGTACATATACTCTCATTATTTTAATCAAAAAATAAAAAAAACTCCCCACCTTATAATAACCGAACAAAGAATTAATCCAACATCCGCATTATCCAATCCACTTCCTTTAGCACCATGACGTTTTTGATCTAGCACAAGAGCTCTGAGGACTAATTCAGAAATACTAATAAAAACGGGAGTATCATGCCACATTCTGAAAAATAAAAGAAAAAATTTCTATGGATGAAATTTAAAATAAAAAATAATTTTCAGAAATTTTTAGAAAATATTAAGAAAATAAAGAAAGAGCACATTTTTAGGCCAGAAATTAATCCGACCGTTGCCGCCAACATTAAGGCAGTGCTTTTGGCTCATTAACAGTTCTCACTGTTAATGTAGTAATTCGAAAATAAATAGAAGTAGAGAAGAAAATTTAGAAAATAAAAAGGGGGTCCTTCAAAAATTACCTAATTCAAAGAAATAAACAGACAAATTTACCCAAGGAAAAATACAAGATAACCTATATTCATTCACACCCAAACCATTAGGATACAAGATGGGATTGTGTAAAAAGTTGAATTTTAAGGGGTCCCAGTTACGCTAGGAAAGCAGTCGATCCAACTCTGAATCCGAAAATCTAAAGCTGAATTCTATTTATGTTAGGATAGATCTTTATAGGATATGTCCAGGCCCGTAACCAGGATTTTTCTAGGGGAAGAGAGCAAGAGGGAAAAATTTTTTGCGCTAAAAATTCAATTTTTCTGCGCCGCAACGAAAATTTTTTTGAAAATTGGACGGTCATAGTCGAGAAATTTCACTTTTTTGCTCATTCCCCTTCCCAAATTTTTCCCTTTTCCCCATTTCGGGGCGGGGAATTCCCCCTCCTAGTCCGGACCTGGGTATGCCCAATATTAATCTTAATCGTAAAATTCGAGAATGGGGATGAATGATACAAAAAAGAATAAATTCTTGAATTTTGATTACTTAAACCGGTGATATTGAACCGAACAGGCCCTCTTTTTTCCCCCACAATTTTCCTCCTATAATGTCCTTCTTTTACTCGTTTCTGGCATGTACTTACTTGCAAATTAAATGATCTTATTTGTATGATTGTAGGCAAAAATTAGAAAGGCAATTTGGATCGAAGAAAGGAAGTCTGACCATTTTGCAAAAATATAGGAGTAAAATTGGGGAGAAAAGAAGGGGGTATGTCCGGTTCAACATTACCCTTAAACCTAATTACTCAATCAAAAAGAAAATTTAAAAGAAATACCTATCCAACCACATATTCATAATATTTGTCAACTCCCTCAAAGTGTGCTGATCTTCATTCATAAACTTTCGTTGAACATACTTCCATTCTACCCTAAATATTTTTAAAATTAATTTTTGTTTAATCAAAAAATTAAAAAAATACTCTGTAAAAGGAATTAATTTTTTCGTTCCATCACAAGAAAAGGACGATCTTCTTCGTCTTTTTGAAGCTTCTTTCTTTTTTGGAGGAGGTAGAAGAGAAGGAAGAGAAAGTGAAGAATTTGGAAGAGAAAGTGATGAAGTTGGAAGTAGTGGGGGAGGAGGAATGGGGAATGATGGAAGAGAAGAAGGTATTTGGACGGGGAATGATGAAAATCCGATCCTTTTGTGTTGCATTTTTTAATTAAATTAACTGAAAAAGATGAAGAAAAACAAAAAAATTTTTAAAAATAAGAAAAATGAAAATATGAATAAGTTAAACATTTTTAAAATTTATTCCAAAGTTTTTGTAATAATGGAAAGGATTGTTCGCCATTTTTTTGGTTTTTGTTAAAATATAGACGATAGAATATTGGTAACGAAATGTCCATATTGTTAGCCCAAAACGGCGCGGGCAAAACGTCGCGAGCGAAACGGCGCGACGGAACGTCGCAGACTTTTTTTACTCCAAAATATCGTCCCTATGGTTTTTCAATATTCAGGGGTCTGTATCTCGGTCCAATCAGGCCGGACTTCATTGATTTTGGTGTCATTCGATGCAGCTCGATGAGTTCTACTTGTCAATGAAAGACTGACCATTTTATACAATGTACGACAATGTCCGGGGTTAAATTCCGAATTCGGGTCTGGGATTCGACTTTTTGAAAATCTGAGCTCGGATTCGTAATCAGCATGTTTTTTACCCTAAAAAATCCCTTTTCTTTTTTTTTAAATTTTTTTTTCGAAGAAACCCCAATTCTCCGGGATTGCCATCAAAAGTAGCAGACATTCTTGGCGGTTACAGATTTTCATATCTTCAAGTTATTATCTATATCCGTAAACCCTTTAAAAATTGTCTAAAAGTCAAAGGAATTCTATTTAAATAAGCACTCAAGTTTTGAAATAATTTAAGCAATAAACTCTTTATTATTTAATATTATTGACAAGAAAAAATAATTATTAAGGCTTGCACATTTTAAACAAAAAACAGTAATTTGGAATGTTATATGTATAAACTAGATCGAAAATAATATTTTAAAATTCAAATGAAGAAGGGAATTTTATGTCAAAAATAGTTGCAGGCGGAGCTTGTTGTCCAAACATCCGAATTCGTGTTTTCTAAAAAGAGTTTTACTTAGTATAGAATATTTTATTTTGGCGCTTGTCCAGTTTATGCGTCCAATCGCACCTTTATACGTCCATTCAATCTTTATACGTCCAATGAAAAGTTTATACGTCCAATCATATTTTATGCGTCCAATCACACTTTTTAAGTAACCAGTTCTGTGTGTTAAAACCTATGGACTGGTAATATTCGAGTGGTTCAAAACTGGGTGGGTAGAGCTTTCTATTCCCATTATTTTATGGTACTAAATTGAAGAACCGGGCATTTAAAATATGTGATTGGACGCTTAAAATATTATTGGACGCATAAACTTTCCATTGGACGCATAAAAATTTTTTGGACGTATAAAGGTGCGATTGGACACTTAAACTGGACAAGAGCCTTTATTTTTCATACTTCATCATGTCTAAGTGTTAACCGCTGCAATGTTTGTGCTAATGTTTCTTGACTTTCACCATTTCCATGTGGGCAAGGAGGGCCTGTAGAAGAGCAAGAACAATGGCGTTGATGATGTCTAAATAGTTCAGAAAGTTGCTGTTGATTTTTATCTCTAAACATTTTTAACACTTCTCGACTCTTTTCCTAAAAAATATATTCATACTTTTTAAATTAAAAAAATGCTCCCATGCCTGGTCACGTCTTTCCTCTTCAGCAACATTCAGAGGAGTATTGGCAAGAATTCGAAGTTGTTCAACAGTAATAGGAAGATTGAGGTTTTCTAAAAAAAAACTCAAAAATCAGTAAAAATTTCTAAAAAAACATTACTTTGTCCACTAAGAACTGTATTCCTTCTGCTATGTATTGCTGTATCAGGTGGACTCCAATCCACACTACTACTTCCTACAGAAACAGTATCAATACTATTCTGTTGACTTAAAGTCTTCTTTGTTTCATCCATTTCCTTCAAGTTAGAGCAAAAATCATTTTGACTGTGATCACAAATATCTCCGTTTATTTCTATTGCACTTTTATTTCGATCTAATGGAGATGAAAACATTAAACCGCCTGAAGTCGATGTTGTACTTTTACTTTTATCAGTAGTTGGCTGCAAAAATGCAAAATAAATTTTGAAAGATTTATACCAAACCAAATCAAGTGCAGCAAGTTGAGTACCAGAAGAACCTCTTTTTTGTGTTGATTTCTGACCTGTCGCAATAGATGAGACCTCAAAAGATGTAAACAGTGATTTTGAGACGTTTATAGGTGTGAAAGGCTAGAAAATTTAGTTTAACAAATTCACGAGATATTTCACAAAAAAACCTGTAAAAGTCGTTGAGATTCTTTATTTGATTCTTTTATTGCTTCATAAGCTGTTTCAGCACAAAATAACAATTCCGGGTCATTTTCAGTCGGCAACCCATTCATTTTTCCACTGGTATTAGATTCAGGAACTCTCTGATTCCTTGAAGTGCTTGCTTTTGATCCAGGCACAGAAGGCAAAAAATCTTCTTCAGAATCCATGTGAGCAATTGGAGCTTTTCCTGGAGGTGGAGAAAAAGCAGCACCATTTTCGACTTCTTCAGAAATGGGTTGATCCTGTTTTTCATCAGTCAATTTAATTTCAACGTTGTTAACAATAGATTTTGGTTTGTCAGTATTATTTATATTAAGAAGAGGATGAGCACGTTGAGCTCGAAGATTGATTACCTTAATTTGAATTTTCCGACATTTCGAAACAAAATCTATTTTATGAGAAAAATTGTAAATAAAAATTGTAATTTTCCATTAAATATTAAACCTGCTGAACGTGTTGACAAAGAGCCGGGATTGAAGCGAGTTGTGAGCTTAAAGACATATATCTAGATACCAAATTGTGTATATTGATTGCTTTTTCCTCGCATAATTGCTCATCTAACGCATATTGTTGTAATGCAAAAGCTAGACGAAAAAGTTCAACTTGCGTTTCATCGTTTCCAACTTCAACCAAAATTAAAGCCAATGAACAAAGAAAAGCAAAATATTGTTTTTCAATAGAAACAGAATTTTCAGGTTCTGCAATAACAACACTTCTAAATATTATAAATAAACAAAAAATGATGTAAAAAATTTAAAAACCTATATAAAGTAGAAACAATAACATGAATATTCCTTCGCATAAAAAGAGAATCTTGACGAGAACATTTTTCAACAATTAAAGGCAAATCTTCCATTCGCATTTCTGGCAGAGTTAAAAGTAAATGTTCAAGTTTCTGTTGATTATCATGTCGATCTAATAATGTTTGGAATATTTGATGGGCAATTAATCTGACTTCCGCATCTCTAGTTAATTGCAATTGGAGTAAAGTCCTGAGAAACGCATCGGTGAAAACTGTGGCCAAATAGAACTAAAATACTATTAAATGACAAAAACTCGCCAATTTTATAAAAAAATGTTTCCGTTAAAAAATTTACTGTAGAAATAAACGGAGATATTTGTGTGTTTTTTGTTTATTTATAATATAGTATTTGAAGTCGTAACTTTAAAGAACTGAACTCGTTATATAAAAATCGACCCTATACGCAAATGAGGGGGTAATCGTTTTTTTTCCTTACTTTTTTCCTTTCCATTTTTCTTTATTTTGTACATTATGGTCAGATTTTTTCCTCTGTTTACTTCCAATGAATTTCCCTGTGGCATATTCAAATGGAAAGATTGACAAAACAGGCACGAACTCGGACAGACAAAACACGGACGAAGACGGACAGAACCAACACGGACGGACATGGATGGACAAAACACGGGCAGTCAAAGTTAGAAAGGAAAAAAGAAAGGAAAAATGAAGGAAAAAAGTGAGGGAAAAAACGATTACCCCCTTATATGCGTATAGGGCCTAAAAACCGAATTTGTAAAAATCTATGCATATTCCGTAAAGTTTTTTTTATTTTAACGTCCTGATACAAAAAATTATTTAAAAATTACCGTTTTGTACTTTGTTGCCACCTCCAACAAGGTTTTTACAAGGACTTTTTGCAGAAATGCCTCGCACATCCGTTCCGTTTTAAGATTTACTAAAAAACAAGAAAATTGTCAAGTAAAATAAAATAAAAAAAACCTATGCTTTCAACATTTGGAATACTTCCAGCAGTAAACATCATAATTTCAACTTTTTGATAATCAGGTAACGCACTTGCAAAATCCCCAAGAGCATTGATTAAAGTGTTTTGAAATAACTTTTCCTTTTCCAAATCAACACATTGCTTTGACTGTTGGAATTCAACAGAAGAACGAAGCAATTTTAACAATGAATTAAAAATAGCTAAAAGAAGAGGGCCAATACTCGTTCCAGCAATGCTGACAATATTTGCCAAAACTGTAGCCATTCCAACACGAACATTAGATTCCCCATTTTGAACTTGTTCAAGTTGATTAATAAGTTCCTTTAAGAAATATCTTGGTAATAGTTAAGTTTGTGTTTCCCCTTTATTTCTTTCGGCTGTAGTGTAGTGTACCAAATAAAAGTTCGGGACGTGGCATGACATTCGATTCGTCTCGACGAGCTGAGTCGAACTGTACCACTCCCAATTTCAGGAAATGATTCTGGACCGAGTTATACTATACCTAAATCGATCTTACTACCCCTATGGTTTTTCAATATTTCGGGACCTATAACTCGGTCCAGAATCTTTCCTGAAATTGGGAGTGGTGCCGTTCGACTCAGCTCGTCGAAATGAATCGAATGTCATGCCACGTCCCGAACTTTTACCTCGGTACACTACACCACAGCCGAAAGAAAAAAAGGGGAAACACAAACTTAACTATTACCAATATCTTAAACAAGAGTAAAAAATCAAAAATAACCTGTATAACAAAATAAGAATTTTGTGATTGAATGCTGTACAGAATAGCCTTGAAAGTTTTAATAGCAAAAGTTGGCGGAGGATCCCATTTATTGTGTAAATCAAAATGTCTAAAGACGGGTTCAAGTACAGATCTGAATTTTTTAATAAAAAAAATTTTTGTAAATATAATAAACTTGAGAGATCCAAAACTACATTTTTGGAAAAGTTCTCGAAGACATTGAAGCGCTAAATTTCTTGGTTCGGCTTCAGCAATAGATCCATTTTGTTCTTCAGGATGAAATAGCATTGCGGTAGTATGATCAACACGTTGGTCATCAACTTCGTCTTAAGTTTGAATTAGTGACCGGCGAGGGACGGGATCCCGCGCGGGATTTTGCGGGATACCGCTCCCGCAATCCCGCACTTTTTTCGATTTGCGGGATTTTGCGGGAGTATTCCCGCGGGATCCCATCCCGCAGACATTTTTAAAAGTTACTCCCGCATGCGGGATCCCACAAATACGATTTTGCCGGTCACTAGTTTGAATAAATTAGTCAAAAACTAACCATTTTCATCCTGGAAATTAAAAAGAATTGAAGGAATAATTTTGTTCATGTGTTGTTTCTCCCAAATGTTAGCTTGTAAATCATCACTTGCAGATTTCCAAATAACACCTAATATCGAAAAATGTTAATAGAAATTGACAAAAATAATTTTAGATAAATGTAACTATCTGAATAAGAGGGCGCTTTGATTTTTTTCATCATTTTTTTCCTACCTTAATATATAAATAATGGTCCTCGTTCGATTGCACTCTTTTTACCTGTGGCATATTCAAATGAGAGGACAGACAAAACATGGATGGATTCAAAGAGGAAGAAAAGACTGACCACGGACGAACTCGGACAGACAAAACACGGACGGACTTGGACAGAAAACACTCGTGTTATGTCTGTCCGGGTGTGTGCTTTGTCTGTCCTCTCATTTAATATGCCAAGGTAAAACGAGTGGAATCGAACGAGGAAGAAAAGACTGACCATTATTTATATATTAAGGTAGGAAAAATGATGAAAAAAAATCAAAGATCCCTCTTATTCAGATAGGGCCAATGTGACCGTATTAATTAACCTCTAAGACCTCGAAGCCCATTAAATCGTTGTGAGCGCACATAATCACCTCGATTTGCATGACACATTGAAGAAAATTTTGAAATAAAAAAATCATATTGGCGATGATAAGAAGGTGAATCCTCCTCAATTCCAGAAAATCTAACAAATAAATCAGTGGCTAATTTTTCCATTTGAGGGTCATTTGTTTCCAGAAGTCGTTGAACCATTAAAAGAAAACTTTCAATAAATTGATTAATTGAAGGAGAACCATGACAACTTTTTAATAATTGATCAATTGCATCAACGGCAACCTTGAATTAAAAATTAAATTTAAAAATATGGTAATAGTTAAGTTTGTGTTTCCCCTTTTTTCTTTCGGCTGTAGTGTAGTGTACCGAGGTAAAAGTTCGGGACGTGACATATCTCATTCGATTCGTCTCGACGAGCTGAGTTGAACGGTACCATTCCCAATTTCAGAAAATGATTCTGGACCGAGTTATAGGTCCCGAAATATTGAAAAACCATAGGGGGAGTAAGGTGGATTTATGTATAATATAACTCGGTACAAAATCATTTCCTAAAATTGGGAGTGGTACCGTTCGACTCAGCTCGTCGAGACTAATTGAATGACATATGTCACGTCCCGAATAAATTTAAAAATATTTATAATCAACCTTAACATCAGCAACTTTTTGTCGACCAAGATCTCGTGAAAGTCTTTGAACAAGATAAATACCAATTCGATTTAACTTTTCAGGATGAAATATCGAATAAAATGTTAATTTTTGCATATTTCCACTAACTGGCACATCATATGGAGGCATTCGAGGATAAATATGGTCAACAACTCTTTTATATCGAGGTTTGCAAGATGAACAGCAACAAAAATGATTCATCTCAAGAAAAAGAAAAGAGCATTAACAATAAAATTAGAGATCGGAATTTTGAAAAAACCGGGACCGGGAAACGGGTTCTGAAGGTCGACCGGGAGGGACCCTGACCGGGAAAACCGGGAATTCCCGTTCCCGGTTTCATCCCGGTCAAAAATGACCGGGACCCGGACCGGGAAACCGGGAAATTAAAAAAAATTTTAAATCCATTTAAAAATTTTAAAAAGTTGTGGGAGTAGTTATTTATTGAAAAATCTGATTTATAAATAGAAAAATTTAATAAATCAGTAAAATAAATCAATAAAACAAATGTAAATTACAATAAATTAAAACATAAAGCGGATTACGTAGGGCTAAAGGGATTTGAGAGGCTAGAGAAGGATTGTGGGATATTAGGAGATTTTGGAGTTGAGGATCTCCCGATAGCCTCCTCAAATTTTTTTTATATCGCCTATAGGTATTCCTCATCTAATTCCCTTTAATCCCTCCTAATCCACCTTGATGCTGATTTAATTTTAATTTAATTTTTATTTAATCCCTCCAAATCCACTCTGATCCTCTCTGTGCAATAGTGATATCAGGGATTAAAAGAGATATCGAGAGATTCAAGTATTTGTTGGGTAACATTAAGAGAGAATTGTGGAGAAAGACATCAAACCAGCTATATCACATGATATCTATTCAAATCCCTTCAATTGGAAGGCAATGATGATTAAGGCAGATCTAATGGATTTAGAGGGATAAAGATGGCTTAATCACCAGGTCCCTTGATAAAATCGCACTAAACACTAATTTCCCTCAACTTTTCCTCCAATAATACCTCCAAACTTCTCCGTTCCAGATTCTTCTGCGAAAATTTTGAGAATTTAGGAAGGCCAACCAGCCAAATTTCTTCCGTTTTCAGCGCCGCAGGCGAAAATTTTGAGAATTTTTGTAAAATCTCTAATATTTTTAGGTCAAAAATCAAAACGCCAAGCAAAAATATTTAAAATTAGCTGTTAAAATTTTTCCCGGTTTCCCGGTCCAAAAAAAGCCGGGATCGGGAAACGGGAAATGAAAATTAACCGGCCGGGACCCGGACCGGGAAAACCGGGAATTCCCGATCCCGGTTTCATCCCGGCGTCTTCAAAAAAGCCGGGAAAAAGGACCGGGAAACGGGACCGGGTCCCGATCCCGTTCCGATCTCTAAGACTCAATTAGAAGATTTTTAAAACGGTGGGGTATGATTCAGCGCCCACGATTCAGCGCCATCACGTTTCAGCGCCAGTTATTAAAAATTAGTGCCCGGCGCCGGACCGGATTTTTCCGGAGTTCGGGTCCGCGCTGAATCGTGTTTAACTGTCCCGTTCCAGAATCCCTGGGATGCGATTTTGCCGACCTCTAATCAGAACAAACTCCCCTCCCCTTTGAGTTTTGGGTTTGCGCCGTTTCGTTTGCAACGTTTTGGTCCGCGACGTATTGGGTGTGTCACTAATATCACGAGAATTTTAATTTTTTTATCAATTCTGTATTCTTTTTTGCTTTAATCGGTTTAGAATTGTAGCTATTTACACAAATTTATTTTCGCTTCTTTTGTACTTCTTTCATTGTGGCTCAATCAAACAAACGAACTAAATCGAATCGTGGTGATACCAACGAAAGAGGTGAATTAGAAGAAGAATCTGAACGATTAGCTGAACAGTTGAAACATAAAGTGAATATGAGCAGATACACGAAGGACAAAAAAGAAAAGGTTTTCTTTTGATTTTTAAAGTTTTATAAAAGAAATTTCGGTACTTTTTCGTTATTCAACCGCAAACTGAGTGTCAGCCGACTTTGATCGGCTATAACTTTTTAATAGTTGATCCAATACAAATTAATTTTTTATCATTCAAAAGCCCTCAATAAGCGTTATCTTTTTTCCAACTTGATGGATCATGTTTGATCACGCGGTAAAAAGTTATAGCCGTTCAAAATTCGGCTGGCACCCAGTTGCGGTCGTATAGCGGAAAAGTACCGAAATCTCTTTTTAGACTTTTTTAGAATATTTTAATTAGAAAAAGCTAGAGAAAATTGAAATTCTTTCTTATAAACATTTTTTTGAAATTAAAACATTTTTTGTTTGTTTTTCAAAATTTTAACTTTAAAATTATTTCTCATAGGCCATTTCTCAATTTTTTTACCGTTCAATTAAATGGTCGGGTTGTATTTTCTTAACTGTCCTCTATAATAAATGGAGACCTTTCTAGGTGTTTAATTAACTATTATGGTTCTTCCCAGTTTTTCTCAATTAACTTACACTCTAGGTTCGCCAGTTTGTTAGTTTTACTCAAACTAGTGAAAGTACAGCAATTCAATGTTTAACAAATGCTAATTGGAATTTGGAAATGGCTTGTGATATTTTCTATCAGAATCCTTCTTATTTCTCTCAGGTTGACAGTTCTGTGGATAATCGACGATTGGATCAATTCTTTCAAAAATATGCTAATGGTTTGTTAATTTAAAATATTCCTACGGGATTTGTTTGTATCTTTAATTGGGATTTAAAAAGTTTTTTGGGGATTGTAAGGAAGAGAAAGGGAGAAAGATCCAGCTGGCTAGCATTTAAAACGCTGACTGCGGAGGTTTAAGATCTAATAAAAGACAAGGTGAAAGCAGCGTCCCGGTAGCTCACAAGGGAACATTCCGAACTGTGACCAAAAATTTTTTTATAAAAATTATACCATCGTGTAGAGCATGGTCGATAGCCTATCCCTATATATTTCTTTTTTGGCCCTGACCCCCATTTCGAAAAGTTATAGGGCTTCAAAGTTTCCGACTTTTGGAGCGGTTGAGTCGCCCCCACTTTTCTTATTATTTGTCTTCCTCAAGGGAAAAATGAGACGTGGTGAGCGAACGTGGTGAGCGCTCACCTGTACGTGGTGAGCGAAAGCGCCTAGCAATAACTGCCAGGAGGTCGCAGGATCGAAGCCTGCCCGGGATTAAACTTTTACCTCGCTCTTACTGGATATTCTGTGATTGCCTTTTATTAGGTTTCGTATCAGTTTGCGCTTTTTCGAGCTTCCCACGAGTCCTGACATTTCTTGTAACGAGTGTCCGATTTTCCTTCCGAGAATTTTTTACTACATCTTGTTACTACTCTGTTATCCCTACCTGTTTTTGCGGAACAGGTAGGGATACGGAGTAGTACTTACATTTTTTAAATACAAAAATAAAATGCGAAAAACAATCAAAACCCATATTTTCTTATTTGTCTTCTGCCCGGGCTGTTTTGCTAAACAGAGCAATGTATGAATTATTAAAAATCTCCAAAAACGATTCGCCCCTTCCCTTTAAATATTACCTAAAGTTTTTTAAAATTTAATTTGTTTCTAGACCCAAAGGATTTGGCACAAAAGGTTGAGAATGGTCGAATTGGCCCTCATGGAATGGTTCGATTTTTGCGCGATCTTGGTGTGGATCCAACCAGTCGAATGGCATTGATTTTAGCTTGGAAGTTGAAGGCTGAAAGGCAATGTGAATTTTCTCAACAGGAATTTCGTGATGGAATGAATTCTTTGGGGTTTTTCTTATTTATAAAGTTGAATCTCTCTATAAGAGGCACTAAAAATAAACCTCTGTTTAAGATGTGAATATTTTAGTTGGGGTTTTTATTAAATGGTGAGAGCTGTTTAAACGACTCTCAAAATTTAAGATCGTTTTCATTATAATTCGAAATTTTTTTTCAATTAGGTACAGCCCAAAACAACGCGCGGCCATAACAACACAAAGACATAACTAGCCGGAAAATTTCCGGCTCTTATCAATTTTGGTCCAAACTCTTTAGCTCGATCAGAGGATTCGTTTAATATTAAAATTTTTGAGATAAGGAAATTCTGAAGTAAATTATGGCTGCTCGTTGTTTTGGGCGTGTCCCTTTTGAGTCCTAAGAGTTTCTTATAACGACCTTTAACTTTATGTCACTAATTAAATATTTTATTCATTTTTCTTAAAGTGCTGACAGCTCTGAAAAATTAAAACAATTATTGCCCAATGTCGAAAGAGAATTATTGGAGAATAAAAACCAATTTCGAGAATTATACCAATTTGCCTTCAAATATGTTAAACTTGCAAAACAATCAAGTATGGAGTTGGATACGGCGATTGAATGCTGGCGAATATGTAAATTTTTATTTTTTTTTAAATTTTAGCTTTAAATTACCTTTCCGAAAAGCTTTTCGATTTGCTCCTACAAATATTTTAAAAATTAATTTTTTTAATTTTTAAAGTGCTTGCCAACACAGACACTCGTCTTTCAAGTTGGATTGAGTTTTTGCGTTTGAAAAAAGTTCGTGGAATTCCGAAGGATACCTGGAACTTATTTCTCGATTTTCTGACAAATATTGCTGTGGATTTTTCAAATTATGATAGCGAAAGTTGGTTTTTAATAACGTTTAAAAATGTTTTTAGCTATTTTCTGACCTTGTTATAAGATCCCTCAAAAATTAAATACTACTAGGTTTACAATAAATTTGTTTTAAATTTAGTTTGGGAGCTTGTAAGGGGGGGGGAGTATTTTTTATTTGAGATCCTGAAATTGGAGTTAATATTAAAATTTCTATTACAACCGGAGAAATCCTTTTTTGTTTTGAAAATTGAAACTAATTTTAGTAATTTTTATTTATCTTCAAAAAATAAATTCAGGTGCTTGGCCGGTACTCATTGACGAATTTGTTGAACACGAATTAAAGAAAATTGCAAATAATCAGCCTGCTAACAATAATAATTAGCTAGAGAATATTTGCAATATAAAAACAAGAAATCTTTTTTGCTTCAAAATACTTTTTCTACAATTACAAGTAAATTTTTGTTTTTTTATAAAAATTATTTAAACAATTTTTGTGTTTATATTCAGGATTTTGTTGGCTGACGAAAACTTAATTGACAGGAAATTTACCAAATTTTGTTGTTGTGCCACCTCAAAGTCTGCCTGTAAAATATTTTCTCTAATGCGAGGGTTACATAAAAATCGCGCGCGTTTTGCGACAGAAAAGATAATGGGAAATGATGAGGTAAAGTCGCAAGCGATCTTGTCTCTCCTACTTTTCAATGTTATTTTCTTTCGCAAGACAAAAAGCGACTTTTATGTAATCACAGCATAATGACCAGAAAAATCTCTTCTTTTTTTGTTTGTCCCCGGTGATTACCCAGACTTCGAACAATTTTTTACAGGAGATTTTTCTCTTACTCTCATTACTCTCCTCATAGTAAATACCCCTTTGTCTTTTCTTTTGGATCGATTAAATTTTCGTTATTTTTGATTTCTTATTAAAGAAATTTTTTTTGTTTTTCTTTTCTAATTTAAA
The DNA here is from genome assembly GCA_963681835.1 of Meloidogyne enterolobii. Lineage (NCBI taxonomy): Eukaryota > Metazoa > Nematoda > Chromadorea > Rhabditida > Meloidogynidae > Meloidogyne > Meloidogyne enterolobii. Next base: position 53,935 of record CAVMJV010000087.1, on the reverse strand, counting down.
TACGATTATTCTATCGTTTCTTATTTTAATTTCTAACGTTAAAAATCCATTTCTTTGATAGATTTGAAAGGTTTAAATAATTTATAATGGAAAAACGAATGGAAGAATGTGCTGAAGAAATGTATGGAAATTTTAGAAAATTATTCCAAATTATTTTTAATTATTTAAGAATGACTGAACGCAATGTTTGCGGTGTTCTGTGTACTGACATTAACGGGGCGTTGTTTGTTGCTAAAGGGACTTTGGCATCGCCTGACTGTGCTGGTGTAATTTCTCAACTGGCTAATAGAGCTGCTTCTCAAGAACCGAGTTTACGGGTAGGGGCAGTGATGGACAAAGTTCCAGTTCCGGAACTAATTCTAGTTCCAGAACTGGAACTACGGAACTAACGATTATCTGGAACTAGTTTGGAACTGGAACTACGGAACTAACGATTATCTGGAACTAGTTTGGAACTGGAACTAGTATGTCTGGAACTAGCTTTGGAACTAGTTCTGGAACTAGTTCTTGGGGGTATATTTTTGACAAACTCATACCTTAAATTTTTGCTTGTCTGAAGGCAAAATATCGAAAGAAAATTGGAATGAAAGAAAGAAATAGCTTGACCCTTCTGTACAACTATAGGGGAAAATTAATAAGTGAAAAATTAGGGTCTGTAAACCAGACTGGTGCATGGATACGGATAATATCCGGATATCCGCGGGTATCCGCGGATACGGACGGATATGGATAGTGTTTTTTTTAAAATCGGACGGATACGGATGGATACGGATATAATGCTCCAAATCCGCGGATATCCGTCCCTAATTTTCCCTAATTTCTGTGATTAAACATCCATGATTAAATTATAAAAATACATTTTGCCAAGAGAAAATAATTATATTCCCAACGCCAGGAGATAATTGATTCTCGCACATGACCCCTAACCCCGACCCAAAAGTCAACCAAGACCCCGGACCACGACATGCCCTGTCCGGCAAACGCTGATCCCCAACGATCCCGAACCCGAAGGCTCGGGGAGCCCTACTCAGTGCAAAATTTTTTTTAGAATTTTAAAAGCCAAGAAACCAGATTTCATTGCTTTCCAACGCCGCAGGCGAAAATTTAGAGAATTTTATAAGGCCATAAGCAGAAAAAATTCACTTTTAGCTGAGCAAACAAAAATTCCTGAATTTTGGAGGTCCAAAAACCTATACCAGGCTCATAACCAGGGAGGGAGGGAGAGAGGGGTAATTCCCCACCCCCCTCTCGAAATGGGGAATAGGGATAAATTTGATGAGGATATTGGGCAAAAAAGTGATTTTTTTTTGGCCTATGGCCTTCTAAGATTTTCAAAATTTTCGCCTGCGGCGCTAAAAATGAGATTTTTTGCTTCATGGTCTTCCAAAATTCTCAAAATTTTCGCCTGCAGCGCTGAAATCAACTGGTCAGTTAACAGAGATTTTCATTTCGGCCCGAAATCGGGAATTTAAATTTTCAAAAATTATCAAAAATTTTCAGAATTTTATTTTTTGTCGGTATAATCCCTGTTATGCAGCGTTGGGTCGGAATTCCGAACTCTGCCTTCCTATTTTCGAACCTCCGATGTGCATAAGCAAGGTTCGTTTTGTTGCATGCAGTTATTACAGCATTATCTAACCATTACTCGAATTAAAATAAATTTGACCATTTTGAAAATTTTAGCCAGTCTGACCATTTTGAGAAAAACGGATATATCCGCGGATATCCGCGGATGGATATGCCTAAAAAGTTGGACGGATACAAACGGATACGGATATTGACCTCACGGATATATCCGGATACGGATAGCAAAATCCGTATCCATGCACCAGTCTGCTGTAAACAGCACTATTACCGAATTATTCTCTATTTTTTATGTCATTTAGAAATGTTCTGTTTTCATAAGGGGGTTAATTTCCAATCGAAAGAAGATTCCCAAAATAATTCTCCTTTATGGTAACTATTCTCTTATTAAAATTTTTGTGCTTTGTCGACAATTAAAAAATTCCTTATTTTTCTGTTTCATTTTAGTCACTGGCTGTTTTATTGTCTGTTCCTTCAAATTCACCTACGGCATCTTCCGCTTCTCTGACAAAAAATAAATCTGTCGCCAATCAAGGTCCTTTCCTCCCTATTTTTTAAAAATTATTTTTAAATTTAAGCAGAATCAAAATTGCTTATCAGATCAAATGGGGTGATTACAATTGCAATTCATTTGTCTAAATAATTCTTAATCGAATTAAAATTTCAATTTGTATACATATATTTTATTTAGTTTTAAATAAAAATTTTGAAAAATTTTTGGGTAGTTTTTCTCCATTTTTTTCCGTTAATTTTTGAGGTTCAAGATCTCGATGAACAAAGAAGTTTCGGACTTCGTTCTTTTTTTCAACTCAATATCAATGGAAATGTTCAAAAAATTTATATAGAATTTTTGAAACATTATACTACATATAAGATATTTTCTTAAAAATTTGCGCCCAACTTTTGTCCATGACTGTATATGCGAAACAAATTTTTTGTCAAGTTTGCATGGACAAAAGATCATTAGGGTTATGCAAAATTTGTAAGAATACCCTGTAAATTGAGCTTGACACTTGCTTTTATTTGTTGAAACTTTTTAAAAATTCTAGACAAAAAAGAAGGAAGTATATTTTTAATTTTATTGTCTATTTAATTCCCTCAAACAGTTGCTAGTTTTTTCTAGTAAAGGATAAGTGGATGATTTAATCAATTTAGTGAAAAGGATGATGTAAAAAACCTTGCAATAATCAACTTGCTTTTTATTTGATTTACTTTTAAATTTATTTTTTTTCTTGCAAAAATTCGTTAAAATAATTAAACTACCATATTTGCTAAAATAATTACCCAGGGTAATTATTGTTTTAACCTCTCGCTGGAAGGGGTAATTAAAAGAGAAGGGGTAATTATTTAAGCTTATTTAAAACAGGCTAATTATAGCTATTTTTAAGGGGGTAATTATTTTTCCGATCTTTGGCTGTAGGGGGTAATTAATAGAGCGGGGGTAATTATTTGAGAGAGGGACATTATTTCAGAATTTACGGTAATTAAAGAGTTTAATTAATTATAATTATCTCTCTACTAGAATTATTTAACTCTCATCATAAGATAAGATTTCTCAGTCTCATGGTTTTTTCTCAAATTTAGGTCTGATTATTTAAATATTGTTAGGCAAAATTAGGAGTGTTTTATTATTAAATTGAATCACCGCAACTGCTCTAATTAAAGCCTGGCTCTATTAGAAGCCCATATCTAATATAAGCCCACCCAGGTTGACCCATTGAAAAGTGACGCCCATGACTTTAATTAGAGCATCTACGGTATTTAAAAATATTCAACTCGTTTTCAAAATCCTTGATTTTTTAGTTCTCGGAAATAACAAAATATTTCTGCATGATCCTTCCCTAAATGAAACAAATTTTAATTCAAAAATTTTGCTACTACATATTTCTTGACAAATTAAAATTAAAAAAACTTAAAAATTCTTTGTCCGTCCTTAAATTTAATAAATTTTCTCTTGTAAATTATTCATAAATTTTACAAAATTTCTTTTTCAATTTTTAGAAAATTTAACAAAAATAATTCTTTTTAATTAAAAATAAAATCTAAAAAATTAATTTAGGTAAAAAATGAAAATAAAATTAATTTTATTTTTAATTCCAAAAATTCTAATTATTTATTTATTAATTATTAAAATTAATTGTCAACATTTTGAAAAAAGTAGAAGTGTTTGGGTTGAGCAAGGATTAGTTAAAGGAAAAATATTTAAAATTGATGGGCAACAAATGCAGATATTTAGAGGGATTCCGTTAGTTTTTTAAAATTAAATAAAAAGAAATTAGAAATGTTCACAGGCACGGATATAGTATATGGTCGAATAATTACCCCCTCATTTTCTTACACAAATCCTAAATATATTGAGAAAATCATTGTCAATTTTAATTATTGGACCATTTTATTAAGCATTATCACAACCTAAATGAATTACCTCTTCGATTTATTGAGATATACACCAAATTAGCACATCCTCTCGAATAATTACACCCTCCAGCGAGAGGTCGAAACAATATCAAAAAATAGAGGTCAAAAATATAGAGGTCGAAACAATATCCATGGTAATTATTCGAGCATAAACGGTAATATCAGCGAATAGATAAGATGGATTTTTAGTTACTATGGATTTTCTTAAATTTTGAAAGTTGACTATAACCAAAATTTATATGAACAAGTTAACGGGCGGCTCAGACCGTCTCAGACTCTGTGGCTTTAGACCCCGAACATAAAATTTTTTTACAAAACCCAAATTCCATCTTTGAAACTCAAAAACGACAAGTTTTTCTTGGGCACATTTTTCCGCCACTAAAAATTTTAAATAAGCATTTCAGCTATGCAGAACCCCCGATTGGTGAATTAAGATTCAAAAAACCACTGAAAAAAGAAAAATGGGAAAGAGAATTTGCCGCTATTGACTATGGACCTCCTTGTCTTCAATTTATGGACTTTCACAGAAATGACCGTTATTCTGGCAAAAATATGCAATTGGAAAGTGAAGATTGTTTAACTTTGAATATATTTGCACCTTACGTAACTATTAATGGAATTTAAAAATTCAAAAATAAATAGTGACAGCCAACTACCGGGGCTCAAATATGTAGAATAGAGAAAAGGAGGGAGGAGGGGGAAAAATTTTGCAAAAATTATTTTCTAGCTTTTTAACCGATAAAAATTGAATTAGTTTTAACTAGGATTGTTCACTACCGGTTATTAACCGGGTCCTCTGGTTTCCGATTATCGCCAGTTTTCGACCCCCAGTTGTCGGTTCCGGGTTTTGTCAGACCCTCGGTTTTCGGCTCAAGTTCAGTTAACCGACCATGATCAACCCTAGTGCTAATTACCTATACCAGTTTCTTAAAAATTATTCAGGACTCTGAAGATGAAGGCGGCTTACATCCAATCCTCGTGTGGATTTATGGAGGTTCTTTTCTAGCCGGTTCTGCAGACACCGGCATAGATATGGAAGTACTTGCTAGGAATATTGTTTTTCGCAACATTACATTCATTAGTGTAAATTACCGACTTGGACCTCTCGGATTTATGTCTTTAAGTCACGGAGCAGCAGAAGGTGGAAAGACAATAGAAGGGAATTTCGGGCTTTGGGATATTGCTGTAAATAAATTTCAATTAGATGTTATTCTAATAAATATTTCAGCTAGCCTTGGAATGGGTTCAACGAAACATAAAGCAATTTAATGGCGACCCGAACAAAGTTATTATCGGCACTTGTGAAGAATTGAGTGCCAAGTATTCTTCATTAGTGCCATTAAACTACCTATACATAAATTTAAATAATATTTAAAAGGTTACTCTTATGGGAGAGAGTGCTGGTTCTGCAGCAGTTTCAGCATTAGCTGTTAGTCCTTTAACAAAAGAATTATTACACGGAGCAATTACAATGTCAGGATCAGCAAATGCTGGCTGGGCAATACATCGCCTACAAGGGAGTAGTCCACAGTGGGATATGGTTAATATTGCTGATTATATTCGATGCAATAAACTAATCGCTGACCAAGTAATAAAATTAAAAAGGATTATTTATCTACCGTATATCCTTTAATAACTACCTTGGGTAATTACTGTTCCGACCTTCCGTTGGAGGGAGTAATTATACGAGGTTTGAAATTTGAACGTGTTTTAGGAGGTAATTATTGTTTCAATCCATCGTTGGAGGGGTAATTAATAGGAGGGGTAATTATTTAAGGGAGGGCAATTAATACAGGTTATACGGTATGGGAATGTCCCTACTTCAATTTTAAACACCTAAAAATTGTGTAATTCACAATATACATAACATATGATTATTAAAATGTGGATCAGAGGGTGAGGGGCTGCCTAAATTTAAAATACTCGTCACTATAAATTACGATCTTTTTACCAAAATATTATCTAAAAGTAAGAGTGTAGATCAAATAATCTTTTTTATTTTCCAGGATTTAGATGACGTCCTAGCCCTCCTCCCACAATCGGAACGTTCTCGAGTACAGGCCGCCGACTTTCACGCTTTCAGAAGTTCCCAACGTGCCTGTAATCTTCAAGAGCACATTCCAGATTGTTTAAATCATGGAGGGCCAATGAGTGCACCTGAATTGCTGTCTTGTTTTCGAAACGAGCTTAATTTTAGTGAAAATCCCTTATTTTGGAGAGCATTGGCTGCTGAGCTTGGAGTTTCAAAAATGGTTGTGGATGGGGAGTTAATAGTTGAATCAGGAATTGAAATGATCAGACAAGGGGCTCGAGTGCCTATGATGACTGGGGTCGCAAGAAAAGAGTGGGCACATAAAAAACGTAAAGAAATATTTTTAGGCAAATAATTAGGGAACAAACGAGTTTTGGAGATTTAAATCAGGAAGGATTTCTTTAATCAAGAAGGATTTCCTTTCCTTCTGGTTTTTCTTTCATTCCATTTTCCTACCCTTATCTCCAAAATTCTGTTTATAATTAAATTAAAACCAGAAATAAAAATTTCCAATTTTTTAGCATCCTTCTATCAATTTTATCGTTATTCAAATCTTAGCCGTTCCCAAGTAGAGGAGAGTGTGCGCAAAATAGTAGAGAATGCTTTTGCTGAAACTCTTTCCCACAGAATTTCAAATTCAACAATAGACTTAATTTCTAACGCTACATTTTTACGTTATATACAGGCAAAAACAAAAATTTTTAATTTAAAAATATTTTTTAAATATTTTTAGGATTTAGAAATAGATTATGAAATGCCTGCCGTTGTTGCAAGACTTCAAGATTTGGAGTCTGACGTGGAATTTGTAGCTCCATGTCAAAGCGAAGTTGAAGCTTATGCTTTGAATGGAGTGCCTGTTTTTGCTTATTCCTTCGATTATGTCCCGAAAGGGTCTGTTATAGAGGATGACAGAAGATTTTATTCAATGTTTGGGAATGCCCCTGTTGGGCTAAAAAGGAAAGACCAACATCTAAAATGTGAGGATAAAACAAAAATAAGACACACATTATAAGTCAACACATGGAACCCGGTGTGGTATGATTAGGGGCCACGATTCATTTCACTCCCACGATTCAACCCCTTAACAAAAAACATTTTTAACTGAGCTGGGCGGAAACGGGGGCGCTGAATCGTGTCTAACCGCAAGGAACCGGACTTAACCAGTCTGGAATGGAGTATCGGTCGAGATTCGAAATCTCTAAAAACAGCCCTGTAGGAATATTTTCCCATATCATTTATGGGTCTGAAATGTTTGTGTCGGGAATTACTAATTAAATGTCGGAATTCTCCGATACATAAGTGTATTATTTAGAAAGAGAGAATTAAATAAAGCAAAAGAATTTTTAAATTTATTCAGCACACCGTCTTGAGGCATTTCACGGACTAGATCATGCTTTTATCTTTACTCAAGGATATTCTTCTAATTTTCATATCGAGCCTTTCAGTCGGCGTGACAAAACAATGTCTCGGCTTTTAACAAAGTTTTTGGATATTATAATAAATTATAAATAAAATTCAATTAAAGAATGATAGCCAATTTTGTAACGACCGGAGATCCTTCAACTGGAAATTTTACATGGGCATCAAATACAAACGAGTCTTTATATTATACTTCTTTGGATTTACCTCCAAAGTATTTTAAAAATAATTTAAATTTGTAAAAATTAAAAAAAGAATTGTGCGTGGTGCTATACATTCCCCCTCTCCATCATTTTGGAATGATGAAGTTCAAATGCTAGCAAAATATCAGTTAGCAGATGCTGTTAGCAGAGCAAATGAACAAGCAGCTAGTGAATTGTAAAATATTTATTTGATTTGTTTTTATTTCGAAAGTATTTTGTCTTGTTAAGTAAGGTTGGCGGATCCGGATATCGGAATCGGAGAAAGGCCGGATATCCGGAAATTTTCGGTTCAGATATCGGATCAGGATCAGAGCTGCGTCGAAATAAAAATATCTTCGAAATTCGGAAATCGAAAATCGAAATTTCGACGCAGCTCTGATCAGAATATCCGAAGATTTCCAACTATATCCGCCAACCTTATTGTTAGGTGCTCCTTCCACCCCTTAAATGCGGATAAGCTATTTAGAGTTGGGGAAGTCTGACTCTTTTTACAAAATCCTTTCACTCAGAACCTTTTACTATTTTAATCAAATCTACAAAAACAGAATTTAAATATTTAAAAATTATTCAGAACATGGGAAGAACGAATGCAACTTCGAGCCTATAAACGCGCTTGGTATGCCCTTTGGGTATTTGTTTTTGCAATTGCTGTAATTATATGGCTAATAATTGTTTGTGCTGTATGTCATTGGAGTAGAACCCATAGCGATAAAGCTTATGATAATATTGTTATTGAAAGATAAAGTTTTTTGATAATATGAAATTATTATAAAATATATTTAATGATCTCGATAAATTTAAATGGAACATTTATTTATGATGTAAAGTATATAGCTATTTAATTCATAAGTAGAAATTTCAATTTTTAACGATTTAAAAAATCTTTTTACTAAAGACAAGATTTAAAGTGTCGTAAGGGAATTGAGATATTGAAAAATTCTCGATCTCGAAACCGAGATTTTTGATCGAGATCTCGTCTCGGTTCGATTTCTACCAACTACCCTGCTCTTTAGCAGGCTAGATAAGAAAGGATAAGACACCCGTATACTTATTTCTTTTCTTACGTATTTTTTCTCCAATTTAATTTATTTTTATAAAATATTTTTTTAAATTAAAAAAGATTCTCCAAAAACAAAAACTTCAAAAGAATAATAATACAGCTGAATGTCAAGTATGCTTTATAAACAAAAGGAAATACATATATTTAATGAAATTTCTCCATTTTTTCTCTTCTTGTTAATTAGATAAAAATAAAAAAAAAGAATAAATATTTTAATGGAAAAATATATTAAAATAATTATATTTATTATTACCTTTCCTTTTTTTAATTACAATACAGCCTGTATTCCTACTTCATCTTCAAGTAGCCCTATTAGTTAATGTTGACTACCCAAATGAGATAAAAACAATTATTAAAAACTTGAAAGAATTAAATATAAATGAAGCTAAAATTTTGGAATTAAGAAAGGGAATATATTTTAATATTTCCAAAGAAGGAGAAGACGATGAAAAATATAAAAATGATAATTCTGAATTTAAATATAAAGGAAATACGACAGCTTTTGGATATATTAAATCTGTATTTGAGGAAAACAAAAAATATAATAATGCTCCTCCTAAAGGGAAACCTTTTTAAAGAAGAAATAGCGAATTGTTTGTTGGATGTATTCCAAATAAAAAGATTTACAAAATGCAGAAAAAATTAAAATACAAAAAAAGAATAAAAAATAAAAACAAACAAGATTATTGCTAGATTTAAGATTTATTATTCTTTTAAGATTTATTATTGCTAGATTTATCAATGATTCAAAATTTTTATTATTCAATAATATGTTTTATGCGTTTATTCATATAGATAAATCGTTTTCAAAAATAGATAAATCGTATTTTTATATATGTAGGGTTGAATTAATACCAAATAAGGAATAACAAAATTGTTTTGGTTTATCCATTAAAAGATTGATCGAGAAACTGCAGCCATCTTTTGCTGCCTCGAGACCTTCATCACGTGAACCTTTGCACACTTTAATAGATAACTCCATGATTGCATCAGCTAATTGTTCACAACTAGGTAACATTTCAGCGGATTTTTTAGCATTTTTTTTGCAGCAATTAATTTTTATAGTCGTTGATGGGCAGAGTATTTCTTCCCAAAATTGGATATCGTGCTTGCACTTTTTTATGATTATGTTATTATAATGCTGCCAACCTTTGTCACAAACTGCCAATCCAGCTAAAAGATTTGCAGCTTCATGACACATCTCTATGATTGGTTTGCTTACAAACTGAATTGCCCAATCGCATAATTTTTGGCCAAACAATGTGACAATATCAGTTTTAAAATCGGACTTATCACACTATAAAATTATATATATGTACTAATTGTTTTAAAATAATGATTCAGTTTTCTTAAAAAATTACCATTTCTTTTAAGATTTGTTTTCCTTCAATTATTTCTTTTAATCTTGCCTCAGAATTTAAAATAAAGAATAGTAAATGAAATGATAATAGTTTATTAAAAATTTTCATTTTGAAATAAAGAATTATTAATTATAAATAACTGAAAATTGGATGAAATAATTTTAATGAAAAGTTATATTTTTATTAAGGTCATTTAATTCTCATATAAATGAAAAAGGATAAGTTATAAAACGGATAAATTAATAAATTCCACTCCATAATCTGGAATTTATTATAAATATGTATATGAAGATAAAATTGGAATAAAAACAAAATTTTTATTTAATATAAGTATTTAAATGACTTATATATAGAATAGTTGTGTGGGTTTAACATTAAATTTTTACAAAAATTTATTAATCATTTTCATAACATTTAATTAAATATATTTAATTTTTAATTTATTACTCAGATTTTTCTACAAATATACAATTCTTAACATTTTTGAATTATTGAATAAAACGAATTTATTAAAAAAATTATCCATTTTTTAAAAAAAATGGATAATTTTTAAAGATTCTCCAAAAAAAGAATAATAATACAGCTGAATGTCAAGTATGCTTTATAAACAAAAGGAAATATATTTAATGAATTTCTCCATTTTTTCTCTTCTTGTTAATTAAATAAAAATTAAAAAAAAGAATAAATATTTTAATGGAAAAATATATTATAATTAAAATAATTATTATTACCTTCTCTTTTTTAAATTATAATACTGCCTGTATTCCTACTTCATCTTCAAGTAACCCTTTAACTTTAAGCGATACTACATTAGATCTACAACAACAACAACAAAAAAGTTTTAATTTTATTTAAAAATTAAATTAATTTTCGAAAAATGAGGGGACATGAAATGGGGAATTTGAAGAGGAAAGCGGGAGCGAAAGGAATAGACAACTAAGGAATATTTAGGGTTGCCGTTTTCGAACTGGACCGACATTAAGTCATTTTTTCGGGCCTTATTTTTATCTGGCCGGCAAGCCTAGTCTTGACATCAGAACTTTACGTCGCCAGAATATCTTGTTAAAATCCCTTTCCGAACTCTAATTACCGTATTTGCTAAAATAATTATCCAGGGTAATTATTGTTTCAACCTCTCGCTGGTGGCGGTAATTAATAGGGAGGGGGTAATTATTTGAGAGAGGGATAGTTTAATTACGGTAGTTTAATTTAAAATTTTGAATTTGAAAATAAAAAATTATTAAAGTTTAATATACATATATATTTTCTAAAAGAATTCTAAAGAAATAGTTTTATTCAGGGACGGATTAATTTATTTAAAAAATTTATTTAAAAATTTAAAAAATTTTCTGTTAATTTAAAAATAAATTTAGTGAATGGAACTACTCCAAATCCATCCCCAACACCAACCAATAATACTAGAGGTGTTATTAATTAAATATCAATAAAAACAAAATACCGTATTGTCTTTAATACAAGCCCTGGGCTTCTATTTTTCAATACCCTCTATTGAGTGGACTTCTAATAGGACATGGGCTTTTATTGGAGATGGGCTTCTATTAGAGAATACGGTAACTTTTATTATCCCTCCTTTAGGATGTCAACAATGTAGGGATATGCTTATTGTCAGAAGAAGTGATGCAAATTCCATAAATGTTGGGCAGTCTTTGGAAAGGGAAAATACTTTAGATGGATGTAAATTTAATTTTAATTAAATTTTTTAAAAATTAAAATTAAAGGTGAAGCATTAACAATAAGTTGTTTTGGCAATCCAGGCAGCACAGCTTTAATTGTGTCTGTAAGAGATATTTGAAATTTTAAACAAACTTTTAAATTTCAAAAAAGTATTTTAATTCTTCTGGTTCTGATGTTGGGGCAACATTTGGATCAACGTCTATATCAACAACTCTACGTTGTAATGATAACAGTCGATGGACGATAACTGGGAATTTTAGTAGTGCTAGTACTGAAGTTGAGGAAATTGAATGTATATCTAACTAAATACCTCTATATTCTTGTCAAATAATTTTTGATTATAAAGTCCTGATATTTAAATAAATATTTATTCTAATTTTTGATTCTATGTGAATTACTTGGTCTTGACTAGAGTTAAGCGGTATCGGGATTTAGAGAAAAACCTGGGATCGGGATTTTGGAATGGTGATCCCGATCCCGGATCCGACACGGGATCCGGGATTGGCCGAAATCGGGATCGGGATTTGGAATGGAGATCCCGATCCAGAATCGGGACCGGTATTGAAAAATCGGGATCGGGATTTACTAAAATTTTTTTTAAATTTAAAATTTTTATTTTCTTCACATATGACTCAATATACTTCTAAAATTTCACTGCGGTGCTGAAATAGTGAGTTAAAGTCTCATAGACGCATGATTTACTTTCCGGTTTAGGGGCTTAAGGGAGCATAAGGTAATGGGGGGGGGAGGAATAAATGGGATTGGGCTTCTTCCATTTTAAGCGCCACAGGCAAAAATTTTGAAAAATCTTGAAGGCCAAGGTGCCAGATTTCCCGCCTTTTAAGCGCCGAAGGCAATATTTTTTTATTTTGGAAGGCCAAGGGTATTCAAGTCTAAACGTTCAAGTCTATACGATTATGTGCGTTACGTTCAAATGTGGCGATTAAGAACTGAGATTGAGGGATTAAGTGATATATTCATGTAGTAATATCTCTTAAGCCCTCGATTTCGCTTCAAATCTAACTTAATCTCTGTAAATTCATCGATATCCTTATATTCGATATCCTTTATAAAAAACTCCAAATCCACCGATCTCCCCTCAACCCCTCTTGATCGCTCGATATCACTGTCGCGAAGCGAAGTCGGAACAATTTTTTTCTTCTCACAATTTATATTTTTGTGCTATTTATCTAATAATTTAATCTAAAGAATTTTTCCCATCTTTTTCTAAATCTACGAAAATGCCAAATTTTACCCAGCCAAAGCCACCGGATGTTTATTTTACCCAATCCCTGCCTGACACTAGACTTACTGAACCACCTCAGCCTCCTTCCTTTCCAAACAATTCAAATCCCAACCAATAGACATTTTGTTCCCAGCTGATAGCACCCCCAGTTAAGAACCTGCCTGAAACCCCTACTCTAACGATCTTGGACAACCACGTCAAACTACGGAACGGGCCTGTTGAGCGTGGCCGTTTGAGCGTAGCCAGTTGAGCGTGGCCGATTGAGCGTGAAGACAGTTGAGCGTGGGCCAGTTGAGCGTGGGCCGTTTGAGCGTGGCCAGTTGAGCGTACCTTGTATATTGGCCGGTTGAGCGTCAATATATTATCACTAGTGCCCGGCTCCGGACCGGATCCGACCGGATATTTCCAGAGTCCGGGTCCCAAATCCGGGGTTTTTTCCGATTTCCGGATTTTTTCCGGACCGGATTAATCCGGAAAAATCAGGCCGGATCCGGTCCGGCTCTAATTGCAAATCCGGAATCCGGGTCCGGCAAATTTTTTACAGCGGATTTGTGACTTACAACATTTTAACACAAAAATTAATGAAAAATTTTTTTGAAAAATCCGGAAAAAACCGGAGTCCGGTCCGGAATCCGGATAATTTCTGCCGGACTTTACCGGATTAAAACAGGACACGATTTTGTTTTTGATCATATTAATTCTGCGTAAGACAAAAAGTTATTTGGCTACTAAGTTTTTATGTTCTAGTTTTAGATTTCCGAATAAATCTTTCGGCCACATAGGCATTTGTTGTAGTTATTTTAGGTATTGACGCTCAACTGGCCAGTTATCGAGGTACGCTCAACTGGCCACGCATAAACGGCCCACGCTCAACAGGCCCACGCTCAACTGTCCTCACGCTCAATCGGCCACGCTCAACCGGCCACGCTCAAACGGCCACGCTCAACTGACCCCAACCGGTCAAACTATACTAACTGCCTATTACCAACAACCTCAATGTCAAATTGAAAAAACGCCCAACTACACCAAAACTTAAAGCCTTGCGGGAGCGTCTGCCGAATATGCCAGCAGCAACGATGGAATTTAATCCCCAGCTAATGAAGGTATTTATCAAAAGAACAATCTAATCCAAGTTGTCTATTGATAATGAATTATATTTAATTAATTTAAGTGCAAATTAAATAAATAGATTTATTATTAATAAATAATAAACAGAAATTAAATAAATATTTTATTCACTAAAACAATTACAAAAATATTTAAAAGCGAGAAAGTTTTTCCATAAAGTGTATTAAGTGAATAAAGTGACAAAGAATGAAGGAAAAGCTAATCTTAAATATAACTGAGAGTGATTCATCCTTGACCCCCAACGGTCTTGTGTTCCTTCCTTACCACCTTCTTTCATCTCTAGTTATCTTTTTCTCATCTCTAATTTCTTCCATTTCCACTTTCGATATCCTCTCCGCCTGAAATTTGGAAATTAGAATATTTTTAATTTCTTTTTTAACTATGCGTCTATAATAATAATTATATAATTTCCAGGCCCATTTTAGTGCTACCATAATAGTAATTAACTTAAACCATAATTCCCAAAAATTTATCTCTTTAAACCAATCAGAAATTGAGGGTGTATACATTTGGCTAAATTTGTTGAAAATAGATTTTTGGTCCCCTAACGGACGCTTATCAATCATTCTCGTATTTCTAAAAGCTTGCATAATTTCTAGCATATCTAATTGTTTATCCGAAAAATTCGTAATAGCATTTTGCCTAAATATTTGCAATGAAAATTCGGGTAATTTACTTTTCCATATATTATTATTTATGTTCTTTATCTCTATATTTCTTATTTGCATAACTTGACCAGTTAACTGATTTATGGTAATGATTTTCTCATTAATTTTTGTACTAATATATTGAAATTCATTACATGGCCCTAACGCCGAATTTTCCGAAAATATATGAGTAACAGGATTAATATAACCTTTGATCCATTCCTTTCCTAATTGATCGATACTGATATTCAAAGGAATATCTTTATAACACTTACTCGTTAGACTATTGGTCCAAGTGAAATTTACTGGTGAGCAATACCAATATTCTAAGTAATTATTCGCTATCCATCTTCCTTCTAACAATTCTGACCCTAAATTTTCTCTTATAAAAAGAGTTGGATCTTGGGTATTAATTACATCTCTTTTAACGTCCTTATCTATATTGTGACACATGAGATCTATTATCGTTTTTAACAAATTTTTAAGATCTTTATTTTGATATAAAGCTTCAGCTTGTAAGTGTGCTATCAATTAGAGACCGGCAAAATCGCATTTGCGGGATCCCGCGGGATAAAAATTTTTTTAAAATCTTTGCGGGACGGGATCCCGCGGGATAAATCCCGCAAAATCCCGCACTCCCGCAAAATCCCGCATTTTAAATTTGCGGGATCCCGCGCGGGATTGCGGGATTTTCCAAAAATCGTTAAAATTATCAATATCTATTGAAAAAATCGATTTCCTAATCATTAACGGGTTCTTAACTCGTACTCGTTGCTCGTACATGTATCGTACTTCGACCAATTTACGAGTAATGTATAATCACGAGTAATGTACAAATGTATAATCACTTATCCCAGGTCCCCAATTATCAAAAATCCATAAGCGGCAAGCTCATACATACATATTCGCGGAAAATTCGAGTAACGAATTAGAATAGCTTGAGCTGAAACAAATGGGATCAATCATCGTGATCTAACAATTTGAGCAATCTTGTTTTGATGAAATAGAGATGATTCCATGGGCGGCAGGCAAAAAGTTATTTGGCTACTAAGTTTTTATGTTCTAGTTTTAGATTTCCGAATAAATCTTTCGGCCACATAGGCATTTGTTGTAGTTATTTTAGGTATTGACGCTCAACTGGCCAGTTATCGAGGTACGCTCAACTGGCCACGCATAAACGGCCCACGCTCAACAGGCCCACGCTCAACTGTCCTCACGCTCAATCGGCACCGCTCAACCGGCCACGCTCAAACGGCCACGCTCAACTGACCCCAACCGGTCAAACTATACCAACTGCCTATTACCAACAACCTCAATGTCAAATTGAAAAAACGCCCAACTACACCAAAACTTAAAGCCTTGCGGGAGCGTCTGCCGAATATGCCAGCAGCAACGATGGAATTTAATCCCAAGCTAATGAAGGTAATTATCAAAAGAACAATCTAATCCAAGTTGTCTATTGATAATGAATTATATTTAATTAATTTAAGTGTAAATTAATTAAATAGATTTATTATTAATAAATAATAAACAGAAATTAAATAAATATTTTATTCAATAAAACAATTACAAAAATATTTAAAAGCGAGAAAGTTTTTCCATAAAGTGTATTAAGTGAATAAAGTGACAAAGAATGAAGGAAAAGCTAATCTTAAATATAACTGAGAGTGATTCATCCTTGACCCCCAACGGTCTTGTGTTCCTTCCTTACCACCTTCTTTCATCTCTAGTTATCTTTTTCTCATCTCTAATTTCTTCCATTTCCACTTTCGATATCCTCTCCGCCTGAAATTTGGAAATTAGAATATTTTTAATTTCTTTTTTAACTATGCGTCTATAATAATAATTATATAATTTCCAGGCCCATTTTAGTGCTACCATAATAGTAATTAACTTAAACCATAATTCCCAAAAATTTATCTCTTTAAACCAATCAGAAATTGAGGGTGTATACATTTGGCTAAATTTGTTGAAAATAGATTTTTGGTCCCCTAACGGACGCTTATCAATCATTCTCGTATTTCTAAAAGCTTGCATAATTTCTAGCATATCTAATTGTTTATCCGAAAAATTCGTAATAGCATTTTGCCTAAATATTTGCAATGAAAATTCGGGAGGGTACGAAATTTTGGGGGAGGGTACGAAATTTTGGGGGAGGTTACGAATATTTTGGGGGAGGGTACGAAATTTTGGGGGAGGTACGAATATTTTGGGGGAGGGTACGAATATTTTGTGAGAGGGTACGAAATTTTGGGGGAAGGTACGAATATTTTGGGGGAGGGTACGAATATTTAGGGGGAGGGTACGAATATTTTGTGGGAGGGTACGAAATTTTGGGGGAGGGTAAAAATATTTTGGGGAGGGTACGAATATTTTGAGGGAGGGTACGAATATTTTGGGGGGAGGGTACGAATATTTTGCGGGAGGGTACAAATATTTTGGGGGAGGGTACTAAATTATGGGGGAGGGTACGAATATTTTGCGGGAGGGTACGAAATTTTGATGGATGGTACGAATATTTTGGGGGAGGGTACTAAATTATGGGGGAGGGTACGAATATTTTGCGGGAGGGTACGAAGTTTTGATGGATGGTACGAATATTTTGGCGGAGGGTACGAAATTTTGGGGGAGTGTACGAATATTTTGGGGGAGGGTACGAAATTTTGGGGGAGAGTACGAATATTTTGGGGGAGGGTACGAATATTTTGGGGGAGGGTACGAAATTTTGGGGGAGGGTACGAATATTTTGGCGGAGGGTACGAAATTTTGGGGGAGGGTACGAATATTTTGGGGGAGGGTACGAATATTTTGCGGGAGGGTACGAATATTTTGGGGGAGGGTACGAAATTTTGGTGGAGGGTACGAATATTTTGGGGGAGAGTACGAATATTTTGGCGGAGGGTACGAATATTTTGGGGGAGGGTACGAATATTTTGTGGGAGGGTACGAAATTTTGGGGGAGGGTAAAAATATTTTGGGGAGGGTACGAATATTTTGGGGGAGGGTACGAATATTTTGGGGGGAGGGTACGAATATTTTGCGGGATGGTACGAAGTTTTGATGGATGGTACGAATATTTTGGCGGAGGGTACGAAATTTTGGGGGAGTGTACGAATATTTTGGGGGAGGGTACGAAATTTTGGGGGAGAGTACGAATATTTTGGGGGAGGGTACGAATATTTTGGGGGAGGGTACGAATATTTTGGGGGAGGGTACGAAATTTTGGGGGAGGGTACGAATATTTTGGCGGAGGGTACGAAATTTTGGGGGAGGGTACGAATATTTTGGGGGAGGGTACGAATATTTTGCGGGAGGGTACGAATATTTTGGGGGAGGGTACGAAATTTTGGTGGAGGGTACGAATATTTTGGGGGAGAGTACGAATATTTTGGCGGAGGGTACGTTATTTTGGGGGAGGGTACGAAATTTTGGGGGAAGGTACGAATATTTTGGGGGAGGGTACGAATATTTTGAGGGAGGGTACGAATATTTTGGGGGAGGGTACGAAATTTTGGGGGAGGGTACGAATATTTTGGGGGAGGGTACGAATATTTTGGGGGGAGGGTACGAATATTTTGCGGGAGGGTACAAATATTTTGGGGGAGGGTACTAAATTATGGGGGAGGGTACGAATATTTTGCGGGAGGGTACGAAATTTTGATGGATGGTACGAATATTTTGGGGGAGGGTACTAAATTATGGGGGAGGGTACGAATATTTTGCGGGAGGGTACGAAGTTTTGATGGATGGTACGAATATTTTGGCAGAGGGTACGAAATTTTGGGGGAGTGTACGAATATTTTGGGGGAGGGTACGAAATTTTGGGGGAGAGTACGAATATTTTGGGGGAGGGTACGAATATTTTGGGGGAGGGTACGAATATTTTGGGGGAGGGTACGAAATTTTGGGGGAGGGTACGAATATTTTGGCGGAGGGTACGAAATTTTGGGGGAGGGTACGAATATTTTGGGGGAGGGTACGAATATTTTGGGGGAGGGTACGAATATTTTGGGGGAGGGTACGAATATTTTGGGGGAGGGTACGAATATTTTGGGGAGAGGGTACGAATATTTTGGCGGAGGGTACGAATATTTTGGGGGAGGGTACGAATATTTTGGGGGGAGGGTACGAATATTTTGCGGGAGGGTACAAATATTTTGGGGGAGGGTACTAAATTATGGGGGAGGGTACGAATATTTTGCGGGAGGGTACGAAATTTTGATGGATGGTACGAATATTTTGGGGGAGGATACTAAATTATGGGGGAGGGTACGAATATTTTGCGGGAGGGTACGAAGTTTTGATGGATGGTACGAATATTTTGGCGGAGGGTACGAAATTTTGGGGGAGGGTACGAAATTTTGGGTTCCTTCCTTACCACCTTCTTTCATCTCTAGTAATCTTTTTCTCATCTCTAATTTCTTCCATTTCCACTTTCGATATCCTCTCCGCCTGAAATTTGGAAATTAGAATATTTTTAATTTCTTTTTTAACTATGCGTCTATAATAATAATTATATAATTTCCAGGCCCATTTTAGTGCTACCATAATAGTAATTAACTTAAACCATAATTCCCAAAAATTTATCTCTTTAAACCAATCAGAAATTGAGGGTGTATACATTTGGCTAAATTTGTTGAAAATAGATTTTTGGTCCCCTAACGGACGCTTATCAATCATTCTCGTATTTCTAAAAGCTTGCATAATTTCTAGCATATCTAATTGTTTATCCGAAAAATTCGTAATAGCATTTTGCCTAAATATTTGCAATGAAAATTCGGGAGGGTACGAAATTTTGGGGGAGGGTACGAAATTTTGGGGGAGGTTACGAATATTTTGGGGGAGGGTACGAAATTTTGGGGGAGGTACGAATATTTTGGGGGAGGGTACGAATATTTTGTGAGAGGGTACGAAATTTTGGGGGAAGGTACGAATATTTTGGGGGAGGGTACGAATATTTAGGGGGAGGGTACGAATATTTTGTGGTAGGGTACGAAATTTTGGGGGAGGGTAAAAATATTTTGGGGAGGGTACGAATATTTTGGGGGAGGGTACTAAATTATGGGAGAGGGTACGAATATTTTGCGGGAGGGTACGAAGTTTTGATGGATGGTACGAATATTTTGGCGGAGGGTACGAAATTTTGGGGGAGTGTACGAATATTTTGGGGGAGGGTACGAAATTTTGGGTTCCTTCCTTACCACCTTCTTTCATCTCTAGTTATCTTTTTCTCATCTCTAATTTCTTCCATTTCCACTTTCGATATCCTCTCCGCCTGAAATTTGGAAATTAGAATATTTTTAATTTCTTTTTTAACTATGCGTCTATAATAATAATTATATAATTTCCAGGCCCATTTTAGTGCTACCATAATAGTAATTAACTTAAACCATAATTCCCAAAAATTTATCTCTTTAAACCAATCAGAAATTGAGGGTGTATACATTTGGCTAAATTTGTTGAAAATAGATTTTTGGTCCCCTAACGGACGCTTATCAATCATTCTCGTATTTCTAAAAGCTTGCATAATTTCTAGCATATCTAATTGTTTATCCGAAAAATTCGTAATAGCATTTTGCCTAAATATTTGCAATGAAAATTCGGGAGGGTACGAAATTTTGGGGGAGGGTACGAAATTTTGGGGGAGGTTACGAATATTTTGGGGGAGGGTACGAAATTTTGGGGGAGGTACGAATATTTTGGGGGAGGGTACGAATATTTTGTGAGAGGGTACGAAATTTTGGGGGAAGGTACGAATATTTTGGGGGAGGGTACGAATATTTAGGGGGAGGGTACGAATATTTTGTGGTAGGGTACGAAATTTTGGGGGAGGGTAAAAATATTTTGGGGAGGGTACGAATATTTTGGGGGAGGGTACGAATATTTTGGGGGGAGGGTACGAATATTTTGCGGGAGGGTACAAATATTTTGGGGGAGGGTACTAAATTATGGGGGAGGGTACGAATATTTTGCGGGAGGGTACGAAATTTTGATGGATGGTACGAATATTTTGGGGGAGGGTACTAAATTATGGGGGAGGGTACGAATATTTTGCGGGAGGGTACGAAGTTTTGATGGATGGTACGAATATTTTGGCGGAGGGTACGAAATTTTGGGGGAGTGTACGAATATTTTGGGGGAGGGTACGAAATTTTGGGGGAGAGTACGAATATTTTGGGGGAGGGTACGAATATTTTGGGGGAGGGTACGAATATTTTGGGGGAGGGTACGAAATTTTGGGGGAGGGTACGAATATTTTGGCGGAGGGTACGAAATTTTGGGGGAGGGTACGAATATTTTGGGGGAGGGTACGAATATTTTGCGGGAGGGTACGAATATTTTGGGGGAGGGTACGAAATTTTGGTGGAGGGTACGAATATTTTGGGGGAGAGTACGAATATTTTGGCGGAGGGTACGTTATTTTGGGGGAGGGTACGAAATTTTGGGGGAAGGTACGAATATTTTGGGGGAGGGTACGAATATTTTGGGGGAGGGTACGAATATTTTGGGGGAGGGTACGAAATTTTGGGGGAGGGTACGAATATTTTGGGGGAGGGTACGAATATTTTGGGGGGAGGGTACGAATATTTTGCGGGAGGGTACAAATATTTTGGGGGAGGGTACTAAATTATGGGGGAGGGTACGAATATTTTGCGGGAGGGTACGAAATTTTGATGGATGGTACGAATATTTTGGGGGAGGGTACTAAATTATGGGGGAGGGTACGAATATTTTGCGGGAGGGTACGAAGTTTTGATGGATGGTACGAATATTTTGGCGGAGGGTACGAAATTTTGGGGGAGTGTACGAATATTTTGGGGGAGGGTACGAAATTTTGGGGGAGAGTACGAATATTTTGGGGGAGGGTACGAATATTTTGGGGGAGGGTACGAATATTTTGGGGGAGGGTACGAAATTTTGGGGGAGGGTACGAATATTTTGGCGGAGGGTACGAAATTTTGGGGGAGGGTACGAATATTTTGGGGGAGGGTACGAATATTTTGCGGGAGGGTACGAATATTTTGGGGGAGGGTACGAAATTTTGGTGGAGGGTACGAATATTTTGGGGGAGAGTACGAATATTTTGGCGGAGGGTACGTTATTTTGGGGGAGGGTACGAAATTTTGGGGGAGGGTACGAATATTTTGGCGGAGGGTACGAAATTTTGGGGGAGGGTACGAATATTTTGGGGGAGGCTACGAATATTTTGGGGGAGGGTACGAATATTTTGGGGGAGGGTACGAATATTTTGGGGGAGGGTACGAATATTTTGGGGAGAGGGTACGAATATTTTGGCGGAGGGTACGAATATTTTGGCGGAGGGTACGAAATTTTGGGGGAGTGTACGAATATTTTGGGGGAGGGTACGAAATTTTGGGTTCCTTCCTTACCACCTTCTTTCATCTCTAGTTATCTTTTTCTCATCTCTAATTTCTTCCATTTCCACTTTCGATATCCTCTCCGCCTGAAATTTGGAAATTAGAATATTTTTAATTTCTTTTTTAACTATGCGTCTATAATAATAATTATATAATTTCCAGGCCCATTTTAGTGCTACCATAATAGTAATTAACTTAAACCATAATTCCCAAAAATTTATCTCTTTAAACCAATCAGAAATTGAGGGTGTATACATTTGGCTAAATTTGTTGAAAATAGATTTTTGGTCCCCTAACGGACGCTTATCAATCATTCTCGTATTTCTAAAAGCTTGCATAATTTCTAGCATATCTAATTGTTTATCCGAAAAATTCGTAATAGCATTTTGCCTAAATATTTGCAATGAAAATTCGGGAGGGTACGAAATTTTGGGGGAGGGTACGAAATTTTGGGGGAGGTTACGAATATTTTGGGGGAGGGTACGAAATTTTGGGGGAGGTACGAATATTTTGGGGGAGGGTACGAATATTTTGTGAGAGGGTACGAAATTTTGGGGGAAGGTACGAATATTTTGGGGGAGGGTACGAATATTTAGGGGGAGGGTACGAATATTTTGTGGTAGGGTACGAAATTTTGGGGGAGGGTAAAAATATTTTGGGGAGGGTACGAATATTTTGGGGGAGGGTACGAATATTTTGGGGGGAGGGTACGAATATTTTGCGGGAGGGTACAAATATTTTGGGGGAGGGTACTAAATTATGGGGGAGGGTACGAATATTTTGCGGGAGGGTACGAAATTTTGATGGATGGTACGAATATTTTGGGGGAGGGTACTAAATTATGGGGGAGGGTACGAATATTTTGCGGGAGGGTACGAAGTTTTGATGGATGGTACGAATATTTTGGCGGAGGGTACGAAATTTTGGGGGAGTGTACGAATATTTTGGGGGAGGGTACGAAATTTTGGGGGAGAGTACGAATATTTTGGGGGAGGGTACGAATATTTTGGGGGAGGGTACGAATATTTTGGGGGAGGGTACGAAATTTTGGGGGAGGGTACGAATATTTTGGCGGAGGGTACGAAATTTTGGGGGAGGGTACGAATATTTTGGGGGAGGGTACGAATATTTTGCGGGAGGGTACGAATATTTTGGGGGAGGGTACGAAATTTTGGTGGAGGGTACGAATATTTTGGGGGAGAGTACGAATATTTTGGCGGAGGGTACGTTATTTTGGGGGAGGGTACGAAATTTTGGGGGAAGGTACGAATATTTTGGGGGAGGGTACGAATATTTTGGGGGAGGGTACGAATATTTTGGGGGAGGGTACGAAATTTTGGGGGAGGGTACGAATATTTTGGGGGAGGGTACGAATATTTTGGGGGGAGGGTACGAATATTTTGCGGGAGGGTACAAATATTTTGGGGGAGGGTACTAAATTATGGGGGAGGGTACGAATATTTTGCGGGAGGGTACGAAATTTTGATGGATGGTACGAATATTTTGGGGGAGGGTACTAAATTATGGGGGAGGGTACGAATATTTTGCGGGAGGGTACGAAGTTTTGATGGATGGTACGAATATTTTGGCAGAGGGTACGAAATTTTGGGGGAGTGTACGAATATTTTGGGGGAGGGTACGAAATTTTGGGGGAGAGTACGAATATTTTGGGGGAGGGTACGAATATTTTGGGGGAGGGTACGAATATTTTGGGGGAGGGTACGAAATTTTGGGGGAGGGTACGAATATTTTGGCGGAGGGTACGAAATTTTGGGGGAGGGTACGAATATTTTGGGGGAGGCTAAGAATATTTTGGGGGAGGGTACGAATATTTTGGGGGAGGGTACGAATATTTTGGGGGAGGGTACGAATATTTTGGGGAGAGGGTACGAATATTTTGGCGGAGGGTACGAATATTTTGGGGGAGGGTACGAATATTTTGGGGGGAGGGTACGAATATTTTGCGGGAGGGTACAAATATTTTGGGGGAGGGTACTAAATTATGGGGGAGGGTACGAATATTTTGCGGGAGGGTACGAAATTTTGATGGATGGTATGAATATTTTGGGGGAGGGTACTAAATTATGGGGGAGGGTACGAATATTTTGCGGGAGGGTACGAAGTTTTGATGGATGGTACGAATATTTTGGCGGAGGGTACGAAATTTTGGGGGAGGGTACGAAATTTTGGGTTCCTTCCTTACCACCTTCTTTCATCTCTAGTTATCTTTTTCTCATCTCTAATTTCTTCCATTTCCACTTTCGATATCCTCTCCGCCTGAAATTTGGAAATTAGAATATTTTTAATTTCTTTTTTAACTATGCGTCTATAATAATAATTATATAATTTCCAGGCCCATTTTAGTGCTACCATAATAGTAATTAACTTAAACCATAATTCCCAAAAATTTATCTCTTTAAACCAATCAGAAATTGAGGGTGTATACATTTGGCTAAATTTGTTGAAAATAGATTTTTGGTCCCCTAACGGACGCTTATCAATCATTCTCGTATTTCTAAAAGCTTGCATAATTTCTAGCATATCTAATTGTTTATCCGAAAAATTCGTAATAGCATTTTGCCTAAATATTTGCAATGAAAATTCGGGAGGGTACGAAATTTTGGGGGAGGGTACGAAATTTTGGGGGAGGTTACGAATATTTTGGGGGAGGGTACGAAATTTTGGGGGAGGTACGAATATTTTGGGGGAGGGTACGAATATTTTGTGAGAGGGTACGAAATTTTGGGGGAAGGTACGAATATTTTGGGGGAGGGTACGAATATTTAGGGGGAGGGTACGAATATTTTGTGGTAGGGTACGAAATTTTGGGGGAGGGTAAAAATATTTTGGGGAGGGTACGAATATTTTGGGGGAGGGTACGAATATTTTGGGGGGAGGGTACGAATATTTTGCGGGAGGGTACAAATATTTTGGGGGAGGGTACTAAATTATGGGGGAGGGTACGAATATTTTGCGGGAGGGTACGAAATTTTGATGGATGGTACGAATATTTTGGGGGAGGGTACTAAATTATGGGGGAGGGTACGAATATTTTGCGGGAGGGTACGAAGTTTTGATGGATGGTACGAATATTTTGGCGGAGGGTACGAAATTTTGGGGGAGTGTACGAATATTTTGGGGGAGGGTACGAAATTTTGGGGGAGAGTACGAATATTTTGGGGGAGGGTACGAATATTTTGGGGGAGGGTACGAATATTTTGGGGGAGGGTACGAAATTTTGGGGGAGGGTACGAATATTTTGGCGGAGGGTACGAAATTTTGGGGGAGGGTACGAATATTTTGGGGGAGGGTACGAATATTTTGCGGGAGGGTACGAATATTTTGGGGGAGGGTACGAAATTTTGGTGGAGGGTACGAATATTTTGGGGGAGAGTACGAATATTTTGGCGGAGGGTACGTTATTTTGGGGGAGGGTACGAAATTTTGGGGGAAGGTACGAATATTTTGGGGGAGGGTACGAATATTTTGGGGGAGGGTACGAATATTTTGGGGGAGGGTACGAAATTTTGGGGGAGGGTACGAATATTTTGGGGGAGGGTACGAATATTTTGGGGGGAGTGTACGAATATTTTGCGGGAGGGTACAAATATTTTGGGGGAGGGTACTAAATTATGGGGGAGGGTACGAATATTTTGCGGGAGGGTACGAAATTTTGATGGATGGTACGAATATTTTGGGGGAGGGTACTAAATTATGGGGGAGGGTACGAATATTTTGCGGGAGGGTACGAAGTTTTGATGGATGGTACGAATATTTTGGCAGAGGGTACGAAATTTTGGGGGAGTGTACGAATATTTTGGGGGAGGGTACGAAATTTTGGGGGAGAGTACGAATATTTTGGGGGAGGGTACGAATATTTTGGGGGAGGGTACGAATATTTTGGGGGAGGGTACGAAATTTTGGGGGAGGGTACGAATATTTTGGCGGAGGGTACGAAATTTTGGGGGAGGGTACGAATATTTTGGGGGAGGGTACGAATATTTTGGGGGAGGGTACGAATATTTTGGGGGAGGGTACGAATATTTTGGGGGAGGGTACGAATATTTTGGGGAGAGGGTACGAATATTTTGGGGGAGGGTACGAATATTTTGGGGGAGGGTACGAAATTTTGGGGGAGGGTACGAATATTTTGGCGGAGGGTACGAAATTTTGGGGGAGGGTACGAATATTTTGGGGGAGGGTACGAATATTTTGGGGGAGGGTACGAATATTTTGGGGGAGGGTACGAATATTTTGGGGGAGGGTACGAATATTTTGGGGAGAGGGTACGAATATTTTGGCGGAGGGTACGAATATTTTGGGGGAGGGTACGAATATTTTGGGGGGAGGGTACGAATATTTTGCGGGAGGGTACAAATATTTTGGGGGAGGGTACTAAATTATGGGGGAGGGTACGAATATTTTGCGGGAGGGTACGAAATTTTGATGGATGGTACGAATATTTTGGGGGAGGGTACTAAATTATGGGGGAGGGTACGAATATTTTGCGGGAGGGTACGAAGTTTTGATGGATGGTACGAATATTTTGGCGGAGGGTACGAAATTTTGGGGGAGTGTACGAATATTTTGGGGGAGGGTACGAAATTTTGGGTTCCTTCCTTACCACCTTCTTTCATCTCTAGTTATCTTTTTCTCATCTCTAATTTCTTCCATTTCCACTTTCGATATCCTCTCCGCCTGAAATTTGGAAATTAGAATATTTTTAATTTCTTTTTTAACTATGCGTCTATAATAATAATTATATAATTTCCAGGCCCATTTTAGTGCTACCATAATAGTAATTAACTTAAACCATAATTCCCAAAAATTTATCTCTTTAAACCAATCAGAAATTGAGGGTGTATACATTTGGCTAAATTTGTTGAAAATAGATTTTTGGTCCCCTAACGGACGCTTATCAATCATTCTCGTATTTCTAAAAGCTTGCATAATTTCTAGCATATCTAATTGTTTATCCGAAAAATTCGTAATAGCATTTTGCCTAAATATTTGCAATGAAAATTCGGGAGGGTACGAAATTTTGGGGGAGGGTACGAAATTTTGGGGGAGGTTACGAATATTTTGGGGGAGGGTACGAAATTTTGGGGGAGGTACGAATATTTTGGGGGAGGGTACGAATATTTTGTGAGAGGGTACGAAATTTTGGGGGAAGGTACGAATATTTTGGGGGAGGGTACGAATATTTAGGGGGAGGGTACGAATATTTTGTGGTAGGGTACGAAATTTTGGGGGAGGGTAAAAATATTTTGGGGAGGGTACGAATATTTTGGGGGAGGGTACGAATATTTTGGGGGGAGGGTACGAATATTTTGCGGGAGGGTACAAATATTTTGGGGGAGGGTACTAAATTATGGGGGAGGGTACGAATATTTTGCGGGAGGGTACGAAATTTTGATGGATGGTACGAATATTTTGGGGGAGGGTACTAAATTATGGGGGAGGGTACGAATATTTTGCGGGAGGGTACGAAGTTTTGATGGATGGTACGAATATTTTGGCGGAGGGTACGAAATTTTGGGGGAGTGTACGAATATTTTGGGGGAGGGTACGAAATTTTGGGGGAGAGTTCAATAATATGTTTTATGCGTTTATTCATATAGATAAATCGTTTTCAAAAATAGATAAATCGTATTTTTATATATGTAGGGTTGAATTAATACCAAATAAGGAATAACAAAATTGTTTTGGTTTATCCATTAAAAGATTGATCGAGAAACTGCAGCCATCTTTTGCTGCCTCGAGACCTTCATCACGTGAACCTTTGCACACTTTAATAGATAACTCCATGATTGCATCAGCTAATTGTTCACAACTAGGTAACATTTCAGCGGATTTTTTAGCATTTTTTTTGCAGCAATTAATTTTTATAGTCGTTGATGGGCAGAGTATTTCTTCCCAAAATTGGATATCGTGCTTGCACTTTTTTATGATTATGTTATTATAATGCTGCCAACCTTTGTCACAAACTGCCAATCCAGCTAAAAGATTTGCAGCTTCATGACACATCTCTATGATTGGTTTGCTTACAAACTGAATTGCCCAATCGCATAATTTTTGGCCAAACAATGTGACAATATCAGTTTTAAAATCGGACTTATCACACTATAAAATTATATATATGTACTAATTGTTTTAAAATAATGATTCAGTTTTCTTAAAAAATTACCATTTCTTTTAAGATTTGTTTTCCTTCAATTATTTCTTTTAATCTTGCCTCAGAATTTAAAATAAAGAATAGTAAATGAAATGATAATAGTTTATTAAAAATTTTCATTTTGAAATAAAGAATTATTAATTATAAATAACTGAAAATTGGATGAAATAATTTTAATGAAAAGTTATATTTTTATTAAGGTCATTTAATTCTCATATAAATGAAAAAGGATAAGTTATAAAACGGATAAATTAATAAATTCCACTCCATAATCTGGAATTTATTATAAATATGTATATGAAGATAAAATTGGAATAAAAACAAAATTTTTATTTAATATAAGTATTTAAATGACTTATATATAGAATAGTTGTGTGGGTTTAACATTAAATTTTTACAAAAATTTATTAATCATTTTCATAACATTTAATTAAATATATTTAATTTTTAATTTATTACTCAGATTTTTCTACAAATATACAATTCTTAACATTTTTGAATTATTGAATAAAACGAATTTATTAAAAAAATTATCCATTTTTAAAAAAAAATGGATAATTTTTAAAGATTCTCCAAAAAAAGAATAATAATACAGCTGAATGTCAAGTATGCTTTATAAACAAAAGGAAATATATTTAATGAATTTCTCCATTTTTTCTCTTCTTGTTAATTAAATAAAAATTAAAAAAAAGAATAAATATTTTAATGGAAAAATATATTATAATTAAAATAATTATTATTACCTTCTCTTTTTTAAATTATAATACTGCCTGTATTCCTACTTCATCTTCAAGTAACCCTTTAACTTTAAGCGATACTACATTAGATCTACAACAACAACAACAAAAAAGTTTTAATTTTATTTAAAAATTAAATTAATTTTCGAAAAATGAGGGGACATGAAATGGGGAATTTGAAGAGGAAAGCGGGAGCGAAAGGAATAGACAACTAAGGAATATTTAGGGTTGCCGTTTTCGAACTGGACCGACATTAAGTCATTTTTTCGGGCCTTATTTTTATCTGGCCGGCAAGCCTAGTCTTGACATCAGAACTTTACGTCGCCAGAATATCTTGTTAAAATCCCTTTCCGAACTCTAATTACCGTATTTGCTAAAATAATTATCCAGGGTAATTATTGTTTCAACCTCTCGCTGGTGGCGGTAATTAATAGGGAGGGGGTAATTATTTGAGAGAGGGATAGTTTAATTACGGTAGTTTAATTTAAAATTTTGAATTTGAAAATAAAAAATTATTAAAGTTTAATATACATATATATTTTCTAAAAGAATTCTAAAGAAATAGTTTTATTCAGGGACGGATTAATTTATTTAAAAAATTTATTTAAAAATTTAAAAAATTTTCTGTTAATTTAAAAATAAATTTAGTGAATGGAACTACTCCAAATCCATCCCCAACACCAACCAATAATACTAGAGGTGTTATTAATTAAATATCAATAAAAACAAAATACCGTATTGTCTTTAATACAAGCCCTGGGCTTCTATTTTTCAATACCCTCTATTGAGTGGACTTCTAATAGGACATGGGCTTTTATTGGAGATGGGCTTCTATTAGAGAATACGGTAACTTTTATTATCCCTCCTTTAGGATGTCAACAATGTAGGGATATGCTTATTGTCAGAAGAAGTGATGCAAATTCCATAAATGTTGGGCAGTCTTTGGAAAGGGAAAATACTTTAGATGGATGTAAATTTAATTTTAATTAAATTTTTTAAAAATTAAAATTAAAGGTGAAGCATTAACAATAAGTTGTTTTGGCAATCCAGGCAGCACAGCTTTAATTGTGTCTGTAAGAGATATTTGAAATTTTAAACAAACTTTTAAATTTCAAAAAAGTATTTTAATTCTTCTGGTTCTGATGTTGGGGCAACATTTGGATCAACGTCTATATCAACAACTCTACGTTGTAATGATAACAGTCGATGGACGATAACTGGGAATTTTAGTAGTGCTAGTACTGAAGTTGAGGAAATTGAATGTATATCTAACTAAATACCTCTATATTCTTGTCAAATAATTTTTGATTATAAAGTCCTGATATTTAAATAAATATTTATTCTAATTTTTGATTCTATGTGAATTACTTGGTCTTGACTAGAGTTAAGCGGTATCGGGATTTAGAGAAAAACCTGGGATCGGGATTTTGGAATGGTGATCCCGATCCCGGATCCGACACGGGATCCGGGATTGGCCGAAATCGGGATCGGGATTTGGAATGGAGATCCCGATCCAGAATCGGGACCGGTATTGAAAAATCGGGATCGGGATTTACTAAAATTTTTTTTTAAATTTAAAATTTTTATTTTCTTCACATATGACTCAATATACTTCTAAAATTTCACTGCGGTGCTGAAATAGTGAGTTAAAGTCTCATAGACGCATGATTTACTTTCCGGTTTAGGGGCTTAAGGGAGCATAAGGTAATGGGGGGGGGGGAGGAATAAATGGGATTGGGCTTCTTCCATTTTAAGCGCCACAGGCAAAAATTTTGAAAAATCTTGAAGGCCAAGGTGCCAGATTTCCCGCCTTTTAAGCGCCGAAGGCAATATTTTTTTATTTTGGAAGGCCAAGGGTATTCAAGTCTAAACGTTCAAGTCTATACGATTATGTGCGTTACGTTCAAATGTGGCGATTAAGAACTGAGATTGAGGGATTAAGTGATATATTCATGTAGTAATATCTCTTAAGCCCTCGATTTCGCTTCAAATCTAACTTAATCTCTGTAAATTCATCGATATCCTTATATTCGATATCCTTTATAAAAAACTCCAAATCCACCGATCTCCCCTCAACCCCTCTTGATCGCTCGATATCACTGTCGCGAAGCGAAGTCGGAACAATTTTTTTCTTCTCACAATTTATATTTTTGTGCTATTTATCTAATAATTTAATCTAAAGAATTTTTCCCATCTTTTTCTAAATCTACGAAAATGCCAAATTTTACCCAGCCAAAGCCACCGGATGTTTATTTTACCCAATCCCTGCCTGACACTAGACTTACTGAACCACCTCAGCCTCCTTCCTTTCCAAACAATTCAAATCCCAACCAATAGACATTTTGTTCCCAGCTGATAGCACCCCCAGTTAAGAACCTGCCTGAAACCCCTACTCTAACGATCTTGGACAACCACGTCAAACTACGGAACGGGCCTGTTGAGCGTGGCCGTTTGAGCGTAGCCAGTTGAGCGTGGCCGATTGAGCGTGAAGACAGTTGAGCGTGGGCCAGTTGAGCGTGGGCCGTTTGAGCGTGGCCAGTTGAGCGTACCTTGTATATTGGCCGGTTGAGCGTCAATATATTATCACTAGTGCCCGGCTCCGGACCGGATCCGACCGGATATTTCCAGAGTCCGGGTCCCAAATCCGGGGTTTTTTCCGATTTCCGGATTTTTTCCGGACCGGATTAATCCGGAAAAATCAGGCCGGATCCGGTCCGGCTCTAATTGCAAATCCGGAATCCGGGTCCGGCAAATTTTTTACAGCGGATTTGTGACTTACAACATTTTAACACAAAAATTAATGAAAAATTTTTTTGAAAAATCCGGAAAAAACCGGAGTCCGGTCCGGAATCCGGATAATTTCTGCCGGACTTTACCGGATTAAAACAGGACACGATTTTGTTTTTGATCATATTAATTCTGCGTAAGACAAAAAGTTATTTGGCTACTAAGTTTTTATGTTCTAGTTTTAGATTTCCGAATAAATCTTTCGGCCACATAGGCATTTGTTGTAGTTATTTTAGGTATTGACGCTCAACTGGCCAGTTATCGAGGTACGCTCAACTGGCCACGCATAAACGGCCCACGCTCAACAGGCCCACGCTCAACTGTCCTCACGCTCAATCGGCCACGCTCAACCGGCCACGCTCAAACGGCCACGCTCAACTGACCCCAACCGGTCAAACTATACTAACTGCCTATTACCAACAACCTCAATGTCAAATTGAAAAAACGCCCAACTACACCAAAACTTAAAGCCTTGCGGGAGCGTCTGCCGAATATGCCAGCAGCAACGATGGAATTTAATCCCCAGCTAATGAAGGTATTTATCAAAAGAACAATCTAATCCAAGTTGTCTATTGATAATGAATTATATTTAATTAATTTAAGTGCAAATTAAATAAATAGATTTATTATTAATAAATAATAAACAGAAATTAAATAAATATTTTATTCACTAAAACAATTACAAAAATATTTAAAAGCGAGAAAGTTTTTCCATAAAGTGTATTAAGTGAATAAAGTGACAAAGAATGAAGGAAAAGCTAATCTTAAATATAACTGAGAGTGATTCATCCTTGACCCCCAACGGTCTTGTGTTCCTTCCTTACCACCTTCTTTCATCTCTAGTTATCTTTTTCTCATCTCTAATTTCTTCCATTTCCACTTTCGATATCCTCTCCGCCTGAAATTTGGAAATTAGAATATTTTTAATTTCTTTTTTAACTATGCGTCTATAATAATAATTATATAATTTCCAGGCCCATTTTAGTGCTACCATAATAGTAATTAACTTAAACCATAATTCCCAAAAATTTATCTCTTTAAACCAATCAGAAATTGAGGGTGTATACATTTGGCTAAATTTGTTGAAAATAGATTTTTGGTCCCCTAACGGACGCTTATCAATCATTCTCGTATTTCTAAAAGCTTGCATAATTTCTAGCATATCTAATTGTTTATCCGAAAAATTCGTAATAGCATTTTGCCTAAATATTTGCAATGAAAATTCGGGTAATTTACTTTTCCATATATTATTATTTATGTTCTTTATCTCTATATTTCTTATTTGCATAACTTGACCAGTTAACTGATTTATGGTAATGATTTTCTCATTAATTTTTGTACTAATATATTGAAATTCATTACATGGCCCTAACGCCGAATTTTCCGAAAATATATGAGTAACAGGATTAATATAACCTTTGATCCATTCCTTTCCTAATTGATCGATACTGATATTCAAAGGAATATCTTTATAACACTTACTCGTTAGACTATTGGTCCAAGTGAAATTTACTGGTGAGCAATACCAATATTCTAAGTAATTATTCGCTATCCATCTTCCTTCTAACAATTCTGACCCTAAATTTTCTCTTATAAAAAGAGTTGGATCTTGGGTATTAATTACATCTCTTTTAACGTCCTTATCTATATTGTGACACATGAGATCTATTATCGTTTTTAACAAATTTTTAAGATCTTTATTTTGATATAAAGCTTCAGCTTGTAAGTGTGCTATCAATTAGAGACCGGCAAAATCGCATTTGCGGGATCCCGCGGGATAAAAATTTTTTTAAAATCTTTGCGGGACGGGATCCCGCGGGATAAATCCCGCAAAATCCCGCACTCCCGCAAAATCCCGCATTTTAAATTTGCGGGATCCCGCGCGGGATTGCGGGATTTTCCAAAAATCGTTAAAATTATCAATATCTATTGAAAAAATCGATTTCCTAATCATTAACGGGTTCTTAACTCGTACTCGTTGCTCGTACATGTATCGTACTTCGACCAATTTACGAGTAATGTATAATCACGAGTAATGTACAAATGTATAATCACTTATCCCAGGTCCCCAATTATCAAAAATCCATAAGCGGCAAGCTCATACATACATATTCGCGGAAAATTCGAGTAACGAATTAGAATAGCTTGAGCTGAAACAAATGGGATCAATCATCGTGATCTAACAATTTGAGCAATCTTGTTTTGATGAAATAGAGATGATTCCATGGGCGGCAGGCAAAAAGTTATTTGGCTACTAAGTTTTTATGTTCTAGTTTTAGATTTCCGAATAAATCTTTCGGCCACATAGGCATTTGTTGTAGTTATTTTAGGTATTGACGCTCAACTGGCCAGTTATCGAGGTACGCTCAACTGGCCACGCATAAACGGCCCACGCTCAACAGGCCCACGCTCAACTGTCCTCACGCTCAATCGGCACCGCTCAACCGGCCACGCTCAAACGGCCACGCTCAACTGACCCCAACCGGTCAAACTATACCAACTGCCTATTACCAACAACCTCAATGTCAAATTGAAAAAACGCCCAACTACACCAAAACTTAAAGCCTTGCGGGAGCGTCTGCCGAATATGCCAGCAGCAACGATGGAATTTAATCCCAAGCTAATGAAGGTAATTATCAAAAGAACAATCTAATCCAAGTTGTCTATTGATAATGAATTATATTTAATTAATTTAAGTGTAAATTAATTAAATAGATTTATTATTAATAAATAATAAACAGAAATTAAATAAATATTTTATTCAATAAAACAATTACAAAAATATTTAAAAGCGAGAAAGTTTTTCCATAAAGTGTATTAAGTGAATAAAGTGACAAAGAATGAAGGAAAAGCTAATCTTAAATATAACTGAGAGTGATTCATCCTTGACCCCCAACGGTCTTGTGTTCCTTCCTTACCACCTTCTTTCATCTCTAGTTATCTTTTTCTCATCTCTAATTTCTTCCATTTCCACTTTCGATATCCTCTCCGCCTGAAATTTGGAAATTAGAATATTTTTAATTTCTTTTTTAACTATGCGTCTATAATAATAATTATATAATTTCCAGGCCCATTTTAGTGCTACCATAATAGTAATTAACTTAAACCATAATTCCCAAAAATTTATCTCTTTAAACCAATCAGAAATTGAGGGTGTATACATTTGGCTAAATTTGTTGAAAATAGATTTTTGGTCCCCTAACGGACGCTTATCAATCATTCTCGTATTTCTAAAAGCTTGCATAATTTCTAGCATATCTAATTGTTTATCCGAAAAATTCGTAATAGCATTTTGCCTAAATATTTGCAATGAAAATTCGGGAGGGTACGAAATTTTGGGGGAGGGTACGAAATTTTGGGGGAGGTTACGAATATTTTGGGGGAGGGTACGAAATTTTGGGGGAGGTACGAATATTTTGGGGGAGGGTACGAATATTTTGTGAGAGGGTACGAAATTTTGGGGGAAGGTACGAATATTTTGGGGGAGGGTACGAATATTTAGGGGGAGGGTACGAATATTTTGTGGGAGGGTACGAAATTTTGGGGGAGGGTAAAAATATTTTGGGGAGGGTACGAATATTTTGAGGGAGGGTACGAATATTTTGGGGGGAGGGTACGAATATTTTGCGGGAGGGTACAAATATTTTGGGGGAGGGTACTAAATTATGGGGGAGGGTACGAATATTTTGCGGGAGGGTACGAAATTTTGATGGATGGTACGAATATTTTGGGGGAGGGTACTAAATTATGGGGGAGGGTACGAATATTTTGCGGGAGGGTACGAAGTTTTGATGGATGGTACGAATATTT
This sequence comes from Meloidogyne enterolobii, assembly GCA_963681835.1. Classification (NCBI taxonomy): domain Eukaryota; kingdom Metazoa; phylum Nematoda; class Chromadorea; order Rhabditida; family Meloidogynidae; genus Meloidogyne; species Meloidogyne enterolobii. Next base: position 18,254 of record CAVMJV010000087.1, on the reverse strand, counting down.
TGGCGGAGGGTACGAAATTTTGGGGGAGTGTACGAATATTTTGGGGGAGGGTACGAAATTTTGGGGGAGAGTACGAATATTTTGGGGGAGGGTACGAATATTTTGGGGGAGGGTACGAAATTTTGGGGGAGGGTACGAATATTTTGGCGGAGGGTACGAAATTTTGGGGGAGGGTACGAATATTTTGGGGGAGGGTACGAATATTTTGCGGGAGGGTACGAATATTTTGGGGGAGGGTACGAAATTTTGGTGGAGGGTACGAATATTTTGGGGGAGAGTACGAATATTTTGGCGGAGGGTACGAATATTTTGGGGGAGGGTACGAATATTTTGTGGGAGGGTACGAAATTTTGGGGGAGGGTAAAAATATTTTGGGGAGGGTACGAATATTTTGGGGGAGGGTACGAATATTTTGGGGGGAGGGTACGAATATTTTGCGGGATGGTACGAAGTTTTGATGGATGGTACGAATATTTTGGCGGAGGGTACGAAATTTTGGGGGAGTGTACGAATATTTTGGGGGAGGGTACGAAATTTTGGGGGAGAGTACGAATATTTTGGGGGAGGGTACGAATATTTTGGGGGAGGGTACGAAATTTTGGGGGAGGGTACGAAATTTTGGGTTCCTTCCTTACCACCTTCTTTCATCTCTAGTTATCTTTTTCTCATCTCTAATTTCTTCCATTTCCACTTTCGATATCCTCTCCGCCTGAAATTTGGAAATTAGAATATTTTTAATTTCTTTTTTAACTATGCGTCTATAATAATAATTATATAATTTCCAGGCCCATTTTAGTGCTACCATAATAGTAATTAACTTAAACCATAATTCCCAAAAATTTATCTCTTTAAACCAATCAGAAATTGAGGGTGTATACATTTGGCTAAATTTGTTGAAAATAGATTTTTGGTCCCCTAACGGACGCTTATCAATCATTCTCGTATTTCTAAAAGCTTGCATAATTTCTAGCATATCTAATTGTTTATCCGAAAAATTCGTAATAGCATTTTGCCTAAATATTTGCAATGAAAATTCGGGAGGGTACGAAATTTTGGGGGAGGGTACGAAATTTTGGGGGAGGTTACGAATATTTTGGGGGAGGGTACGAAATTTTGGGGGAGGTACGAATATTTTGGGGGAGGGTACGAATATTTTGTGAGAGGGTACGAAATTTTGGGGGAAGGTACGAATATTTTGGGGGAGGGTACGAATATTTAGGGGGAGGGTACGAATATTTTGTGGTAGGGTACGAAATTTTGGGGGAGGGTAAAAATATTTTGGGGAGGGTACGAATATTTTGGGGGAGGGTACTAAATTATGGGAGAGGGTACGAATATTTTGCGGGAGGGTACGAAGTTTTGATGGATGGTACGAATATTTTGGCGGAGGGTACGAAATTTTGGGGGAGTGTACGAATATTTTGGGGGAGGGTACGAAATTTTGGGTTCCTTCCTTACCACCTTCTTTCATCTCTAGTTATCTTTTTCTCATCTCTAATTTCTTCCATTTCCACTTTCGATATCCTCTCCGCCTGAAATTTGGAAATTAGAATATTTTTAATTTCTTTTTTAACTATGCGTCTATAATAATAATTATATAATTTCCAGGCCCATTTTAGTGCTACCATAATAGTAATTAACTTAAACCATAATTCCCAAAAATTTATCTCTTTAAACCAATCAGAAATTGAGGGTGTATACATTTGGCTAAATTTGTTGAAAATAGATTTTTGGTCCCCTAACGGACGCTTATCAATCATTCTCGTATTTCTAAAAGCTTGCATAATTTCTAGCATATCTAATTGTTTATCCGAAAAATTCGTAATAGCATTTTGCCTAAATATTTGCAATGAAAATTCGGGAGGGTACGAAATTTTGGGGGAGGGTACGAAATTTTGGGGGAGGTTACGAATATTTTGGGGGAGGGTACGAAATTTTGGGGGAGGTACGAATATTTTGGGGGAGGGTACGAATATTTTGTGAGAGGGTACGAAATTTTGGGGGAAGGTACGAATATTTTGGGGGAGGGTACGAATATTTAGGGGGAGGGTACGAATATTTTGTGGTAGGGTACGAAATTTTGGGGGAGGGTAAAAATATTTTGGGGAGGGTACGAATATTTTGGGGGAGGGTACGAATATTTTGGGGGGAGGGTACGAATATTTTGCGGGAGGGTACAAATATTTTGGGGGAGGGTACTAAATTATGGGGGAGGGTACGAATATTTTGCGGGAGGGTACGAAATTTTGATGGATGGTACGAATATTTTGGGGGAGGGTACTAAATTATGGGGGAGGGTACGAATATTTTGCGGGAGGGTACGAAGTTTTGATGGATGGTACGAATATTTTGGCGGAGGGTACGAAATTTTGGGGGAGTGTACGAATATTTTGGGGGAGGGTACGAAATTTTGGGGGAGAGTACGAATATTTTGGGGGAGGGTACGAATATTTTGGGGGAGGGTACGAATATTTTGGGGGAGGGTACGAAATTTTGGGGGAGGGTACGAATATTTTGGCGGAGGGTACGAAATTTTGGGGGAGGGTACGAATATTTTGGGGGAGGGTACGAATATTTTGCGGGAGGGTACGAATATTTTGGGGGAGGGTACGAAATTTTGGTGGAGGGTACGAATATTTTGGGGGAGAGTACGAATATTTTGGCGGAGGGTACGTTATTTTGGGGGAGGGTACGAAATTTTGGGGGAAGGTACGAATATTTTGGGGGAGGGTACGAATATTTTGGGGGAGGGATGCCAGCAGCAACGATGGAATTTAATCCCAAGCTAATGAAGGTAATTATCAAAAGAACAATCTAATCCAAGTTGTCTATTGATAATGAATTATATTTAATTAATTTAAGTGTAAATTAATTAAATAGATTTATTATTAATAAATAATAAACAGAAATTAAATAAATATTTTATTCAATAAAACAATTACAAAAATATTTAAAAGCGAGAAAGTTTTTCCATAAAGTGTATTAAGTGAATAAAGTGACAAAGAATGAAGGAAAAGCTAATCTTAAATATAACTGAGAGTGATTCATCCTTGACCCCCAACGGTCTTGTGTTCCTTCCTTACCACCTTCTTTCATCTCTAGTTATCTTTTTCTCATCTCTAATTTCTTCCATTTCCACTTTCGATATCCTCTCCGCCTGAAATTTGGAAATTAGAATATTTTTAATTTCTTTTTTAACTATGCGTCTATAATAATAATTATATAATTTCCAGGCCCATTTTAGTGCTACCATAATAGTAATTAACTTAAACCATAATTCCCAAAAATTTATCTCTTTAAACCAATCAGAAATTGAGGGTGTATACATTTGGCTAAATTTGTTGAAAATAGATTTTTGGTCCCCTAACGGACGCTTATCAATCATTCTCGTATTTCTAAAAGCTTGCATAATTTCTAGCATATCTAATTGTTTATCCGAAAAATTCGTAATAGCATTTTGCCTAAATATTTGCAATGAAAATTCGGGAGGGTACGAAATTTTGGGGGAGGGTACGAAATTTTGGGGGAGGTTACGAATATTTTGGGGGAGGGTACGAAATTTTGGGGGAGGTACGAATATTTTGGGGGAGGGTACGAATATTTTGTGAGAGGGTACGAAATTTTGGGGGAAGGTACGAATATTTTGGGGGAGGGTACGAATATTTAGGGGGAGGGTACGAATATTTTGTGGGAGGGTACGAAATTTTGGGGGAGGGTAAAAATATTTTGGGGAGGGTACGAATATTTTGAGGGAGGGTACGAATATTTTGGGGGGAGGGTACGAATATTTTGCGGGAGGGTACAAATATTTTGGGGGAGGGTACTAAATTATGGGGGAGGGTACGAATATTTTGCGGGAGGGTACGAAATTTTGATGGATGGTACGAATATTTTGGGGGAGGGTACTAAATTATGGGGGAGGGTACGAATATTTTGCGGGAGGGTACGAAGTTTTGATGGATGGTACGAATATTTTGGCGGAGGGTACGAAATTTTGGGGGAGTGTACGAATATTTTGGGGGAGGGTACGAAATTTTGGGGGAGAGTACGAATATTTTGGGGGAGGGTACGAATATTTTGGGGGAGGGTACGAAATTTTGGGGGAGGGTACGAATATTTTGGCGGAGGGTACGAAATTTTGGGGGAGGGTACGAATATTTTGGGGGAGGGTACGAATATTTTGCGGGAGGGTACGAATATTTTGGGGGAGGGTACGAAATTTTGGTGGAGGGTACGAATATTTTGGGGGAGAGTACGAATATTTTGGCGGAGGGTACGAATATTTTGGGGGAGGGTACGAATATTTTGTGGGAGGGTACGAAATTTTGGGGGAGGGTAAAAATATTTTGGGGAGGGTACGAATATTTTGGGGGAGGGTACGAATATTTTGGGGGGAGGGTACGAATATTTTGCGGGATGGTACGAAGTTTTGATGGATGGTACGAATATTTTGGCGGAGGGTACGAAATTTTGGGGGAGTGTACGAATATTTTGGGGGAGGGTACGAAATTTTGGGGGAGAGTACGAATATTTTGGGGGAGGGTACGAATATTTTGGGGGAGGGTACGAATATTTTGGGGGAGGGTACGAAATTTTGGGGGAGGGTACGAATATTTTGGCGGAGGGTACGAAATTTTGGGGGAGGGTACGAATATTTTGGGGGAGGGTACGAATATTTTGCGGGAGGGTACGAATATTTTGGGGGAGGGTACGAAATTTTGGTGGAGGGTACGAATATTTTGGGGGAGAGTACGAATATTTTGGCGGAGGGTACGTTATTTTGGGGGAGGGTACGAAATTTTGGGGGAAGGTACGAATATTTTGGGGGAGGGTACGAATATTTTGGGGGAGGGTACGAATATTTTGGGGGAGGGTACTAAATTTTGGGGGAGGGTACGAATATTTTGGGGGAGGGTACGAATATTTTGGGGGGAGGGTACGAATATTTTGCGGGAGGGTACAAATATTTTGGGGGAGGGTACTAAATTATGGGGGAGGGTACGAATATTTTGCGGGAGGGTACGAAATTTTGATGGATGGTACGAATATTTTGGGGGAGGGTACTAAATTATGGGGGAGGGTACGAATATTTTGCGGGAGGGTACGAAGTTTTGATGGATGGTACGAATATTTTGGCAGAGGGTACGAAATTTTGGGGGAGTGTACGAATATTTTGGGGGAGGGTACGAAATTTTGGGGGAGAGTACGAATATTTTGGGGGAGGGTACGAATATTTTGGGGGAGGGTACGAATATTTTGGGGGAGGGTACGAAATTTTGGGGGAGGGTACGAATATTTTGGCGGAGGGTACGAAATTTTGGGGGAGGGTACGAATATTTTGGGGGAGGGTACGAATATTTTGGGGGAGGGTACGAATATTTTGGGGGAGGGTACGAATATTTTGGGGGAGGGTACGAATATTTTGGGGAGAGGGTACGAATATTTTGGCGGAGGGTACGAATATTTTGGGGGAGGGTACGAATATTTTGGGGGGAGGGTACGAATATTTTGCGGGAGGGTACAAATATTTTGGGGGAGGGTACTAAATTATGGGGGAGGGTACGAATATTTTGCGGGAGGGTACGAAATTTTGATGGATGGTACGAATATTTTGGGGGAGGGTACTAAATTATGGGGGAGGGTACGAATATTTTGCGGGAGGGTACGAAGTTTTGATGGATGGTACGAATATTTTGGCGGAGGGTACGAAATTTTGGGGGAGGGTACGAAATTTTGGGTTCCTTCCTTACCACCTTCTTTCATCTCTAGTTATCTTTTTCTCATCTCTAATTTCTTCCATTTCCACTTTCGATATCCTCTCCGCCTGAAATTTGGAAATTAGAATATTTTTAATTTCTTTTTTAACTATGCGTCTATAATAATAATTATATAATTTCCAGGCCCATTTTAGTGCTACCATAATAGTAATTAACTTAAACCATAATTCCCAAAAATTTATCTCTTTAAACCAATCAGAAATTGAGGGTGTATACATTTGGCTAAATTTGTTGAAAATAGATTTTTGGTCCCCTAACGGACGCTTATCAATCATTCTCGTATTTCTAAAAGCTTGCATAATTTCTAGCATATCTAATTGTTTATCCGAAAAATTCGTAATAGCATTTTGCCTAAATATTTGCAATGAAAATTCGGGAGGGTACGAAATTTTGGGGGAGGGTACGAAATTTTGGGGGAGGTTACGAATATTTTGGGGGAGGGTACGAAATTTTGGGGGAGGTACGAATATTTTGGGGGAGGGTACGAATATTTTGTGAGAGGGTACGAAATTTTGGGGGAAGGTACGAATATTTTGGGGGAGGGTACGAATATTTAGGGGGAGGGTACGAATATTTTGTGGTAGGGTACGAAATTTTGGGGGAGGGTAAAAATATTTTGGGGAGGGTACGAATATTTTGGGGGAGGGTACTAAATTATGGGAGAGGGTACGAATATTTTGCGGGAGGGTACGAAGTTTTGATGGATGGTACGAATATTTTGGCGGAGGGTACGAAATTTTGGGGGAGTGTACGAATATTTTGGGGGAGGGTACGAAATTTTGGGTTCCTTCCTTACCACCTTCTTTCATCTCTAGTTATCTTTTTCTCATCTCTAATTTCTTCCATTTCCACTTTCGATATCCTCTCCGCCTGAAATTTGGAAATTAGAATATTTTTAATTTCTTTTTTAACTATGCGTCTATAATAATAATTATATAATTTCCAGGCCCATTTTAGTGCTACCATAATAGTAATTAACTTAAACCATAATTCCCAAAAATTTATCTCTTTAAACCAATCAGAAATTGAGGGTGTATACATTTGGCTAAATTTGTTGAAAATAGATTTTTGGTCCCCTAACGGACGCTTATCAATCATTCTCGTATTTCTAAAAGCTTGCATAATTTCTAGCATATCTAATTGTTTATCCGAAAAATTCGTAATAGCATTTTGCCTAAATATTTGCAATGAAAATTCGGGAGGGTACGAAATTTTGGGGGAGGGTACGAAATTTTGGGGGAGGTTACGAATATTTTGGGGGAGGGTACGAAATTTTGGGGGAGGTACGAATATTTTGGGGGAGGGTACGAATATTTTGTGAGAGGGTACGAAATTTTGGGGGAAGGTACGAATATTTTGGGGGAGGGTACGAATATTTAGGGGGAGGGTACGAATATTTTGTGGTAGGGTACGAAATTTTGGGGGAGGGTAAAAATATTTTGGGGAGGGTACGAATATTTTGGGGGAGGGTACGAATATTTTGGGGGGAGGGTACGAATATTTTGCGGGAGGGTACAAATATTTTGGGGGAGGGTACTAAATTATGGGGGAGGGTACGAATATTTTGCGGGAGGGTACGAAATTTTGATGGATGGTACGAATATTTTGGGGGAGGGTACTAAATTATGGGGGAGGGTACGAATATTTTGGGGGAGGGTACGAATATTTTGTGAGAGGGTACGAAATTTTGGGGGAAGGTACGAATATTTTGGGGGAGGGTACGAATATTTAGGGGGAGGGTACGAATATTTTGTGGTAGGGTACGAAATTTTGGGGGAGGGTAAAAATATTTTGGGGAGGGTACGAATATTTTGGGGGAGGGTACGAATATTTTGGGGGGAGGGTACGAATATTTTGCGGGAGGGTACAAATATTTTGGGGGAGGGTACTAAATTATGGGGGAGGGTACGAATATTTTGCGGGAGGGTACGAAATTTTGATGGATGGTACGAATATTTTGGGGGAGGGTACTAAATTATGGGGGAGGGTACGAATATTTTGCGGGAGGGTACGAAGTTTTGATGGATGGTACGAATATTTTGGCGGAGGGTACGAAATTTTGGGGGAGTGTACGAATATTTTGGGGGAGGGTACGAAATTTTGGGGGAGAGTACGAATATTTTGGGGGAGGGTACGAATATTTTGGGGGAGGGTACGAATATTTTGGGGGAGGGTACGAAATTTTGGGGGAGGGTACGAATATTTTGGCGGAGGGTACGAAATTTTGGGGGAGGGTACGAATATTTTGGGGGAGGGTACGAATATTTTGCGGGAGGGTACGAATATTTTGGGGGAGGGTACGAAATTTTGGTGGAGGGTACGAATATTTTGGGGGAGAGTACGAATATTTTGGCGGAGGGTACGTTATTTTGGGGGAGGGTACGAAATTTTGGGGGAAGGTACGAATATTTTGGGGGAGGGTACGAATATTTTGGGGGAGGGTACGAATATTTTGGGGGAGGGTACGAAATTTTGGGGGAGGGTACGAATATTTTGGGGGAGGGTACGAATATTTTGGGGGGAGTGTACGAATATTTTGCGGGAGGGTACAAATATTTTGGGGGAGGGTACTAAATTATGGGGGAGGGTACGAATATTTTGCGGGAGGGTACGAAATTTTGATGGATGGTACGAATATTTTGGGGGAGGGTACTAAATTATGGGGGAGGGTACGAATATTTTGCGGGAGGGTACGAAGTTTTGATGGATGGTACGAATATTTTGGCAGAGGGTACGAAATTTTGGGGGAGTGTACGAATATTTTGGGGGAGGGTACGAAATTTTGGGGGAGAGTACGAATATTTTGGGGGAGGGTACGAATATTTTGGGGGAGGGTACGAATATTTTGGGGGAGGGTACGAAATTTTGGGGGAGGGTACGAATATTTTGGCGGAGGGTACGAAATTTTGGGGGAGGGTACGAATATTTTGGGGGAGGGTACGAATATTTTGGGGGAGGGTACGAATATTTTGGGGGAGGGTACGAATATTTTGGGGGAGGGTACGAATATTTTGGGGAGAGGGTACGAATATTTTGGGGGAGGGTACGAATATTTTGGGGGAGGGTACGAAATTTTGGGGGAGGGTACGAATATTTTGGCGGAGGGTACGAAATTTTGGGGGAGGGTACGAATATTTTGGGGGAGGGTACGAATATTTTGGGGGAGGGTACGAATATTTTGGGGGAGGGTACGAATATTTTGGGGGAGGGTACGAATATTTTGGGGAGAGGGTACGAATATTTTGGCGGAGGGTACGAATATTTTGGGGGAGGGTACGAATATTTTGGGGGAGGGTACGAATATTTTGGCGGAGGGTACGAAATTTTGGGGGAGGGTACGAATATTTTGGGGGAGGGTACGAATATTTTGGGGGAGGGTACGAATATTTTGGGGGAGGGTACGAATATTTTGGGGGAGGGTACGAATATTTTGGGGAGAGGGTACGAATATTTTGGGGGAGGGTACGAAGTTTTGATGGATGGTACGAATATTTTGGCGGAGGGTACGAAATTTTGGGGGAGTGTACGAATATTTTGGGGGAGGGTACGAAATTTTGGGTTCCTTCCTTACCACCTTCTTTCATCTCTAGTTATCTTTTTCTCATCTCTAATTTCTTCCATTTCCACTTTCGATATCCTCTCCGCCTGAAATTTGGAAATTAGAATATTTTTAATTTCTTTTTTAACTATGCGTCTATAATAATAATTATATAATTTCCAGGCCCATTTTAGTGCTACCATAATAGTAATTAACTTAAACCATAATTCCCAAAAATTTATCTCTTTAAACCAATCAGAAATTGAGGGTGTATACATTTGGCTAAATTTGTTGAAAATAGATTTTTGGTCCCCTAACGGACGCTTATCAATCATTCTCGTATTTCTAAAAGCTTGCATAATTTCTAGCATATCTAATTGTTTATCCGAAAAATTCGTAATAGCATTTTGCCTAAATATTTGCAATGAAAATTCGGGAGGGTACGAAATTTTGGGGGAGGGTACGAAATTTTGGGGGAGGTTACGAATATTTTGGGGGAGGGTACGAAATTTTGGGGGAGGTACGAATATTTTGGGGGAGGGTACGAATATTTTGTGAGAGGGTACGAAATTTTGGGGGAAGGTACGAATATTTTGGGGGAGGGTACGAATATTTAGGGGGAGGGTACGAATATTTTGTGGTAGGGTACGAAATTTTGGGGGAGGGTAAAAATATTTTGGGGAGGGTACGAATATTTTGGGGGAGGGTACGAATATTTTGGGGGGAGGGTACGAATATTTTGCGGGAGGGTACAAATATTTTGGGGGAGGGTACTAAATTATGGGGGAGGGTACGAATATTTTGCGGGAGGGTACGAAATTTTGATGGATGGTACGAATATTTTGGGGGAGGGTACTAAATTATGGGGGAGGGTACGAATATTTTGCGGGAGGGTACGAAGTTTTGATGGATGGTACGAATATTTTGGCGGAGGGTACGAAATTTTGGGGGAGTGTACGAATATTTTGGGGGAGGGTACGAAATTTTGGGGGAGAGTACGAATATTTTGGGGGAGGGTACGAATATTTTGGGGGAGGGTACGAATATTTTGGGGGAGGGTACGAAATTTTGGGGGAGGGTACGAATATTTTGGCGGAGGGTACGAAATTTTGGGGGAGGGTACGAATATTTTGGGGGAGGGTACGAATATTTTGCGGGAGGGTACGAATATTTTGGGGGAGGGTACGAAATTTTGGTGGAGGGTACGAATATTTTGGGGGAGAGTACGAATATTTTGGCGGAGGGTACGTTATTTTGGGGGAGGGTACGAAATTTTGGGGGAAGGTACGAATATTTTGGGGGAGGGTACGAATATTTTGGGGGAGGGTACGAATATTTTGGGGGAGGGTACGAAATTTTGGGGGAGGGTACGAATATTTTGGGGGAGGGTACGAATATTTTGGGGGGAGGGTACGAATATTTTGCGGGAGGGTACAAATATTTTGGGGGAGGGTACTAAATTATGGGGGAGGGTACGAATATTTTGCGGGAGGGTACGAAATTTTGATGGATGGTACGAATATTTTGGGGGAGGGTACTAAATTATGGGGGAGGGTACGAATATTTTGCGGGAGGGTACGAAGTTTTGATGGATGGTACGAATATTTTGGCAGAGGGTACGAAATTTTGGGGGAGTGTACGAATATTTTGGGGGAGGGTACGAAATTTTGGGGGAGAGTACGAATATTTTGGGGGAGGGTACGAATATTTTGGGGGAGGGTACGAATATTTTGGGGGAGGGTACGAAATTTTGGGGGAGGGTACGAATATTTTGGCGGAGGGGTACGAATATTTTGGCGGAGGATTCCGTGTCCCCAAATTCCGTGTCCCCAAATTCCGTGTCCCCAAATTCCGTGTCCCCAAATTCCGTGTCCCCAAATTCCGTGTCCCCAAATTCCGTGTCCCCAAATTCCGTGTCCCCAAATTCCGTGTCCCCAAATTCCGTGTCCCCAAATTCCGTGTCCCCAAATTCCGTGTCCCCAAATTCCGTGTCCCCAAATTCCGTGTCCCCAAATTCCGTGTCCCCAAATTCCGTGTCCCCAAATTCCGTGTCCCCAAATTCCGTGTCCCCAAATTCCGTGTCCCCAAATTCCGTGTCCCCAAATTCCGTGTCCCCAAATTCCGTGTCCCCAAATTCCGTGTCCCCAAATTCCGTGTCCCCAAATTCCGTGTCCCCAAATTCCGTGTCCCCAAATTCCGTGTCCCCAAATTCCGTGTCCCCAAATTCCGTGTCCCCAATTTCGTGTCCCCAATTTCGTGTCCCCAAATTCCGTGTCCCCAAATTCCGTGTCCCCAAATTCCGTGTCCCCAAATTCCGTGTCCCCAAATTCCGTGTCCCCAATTTCGTGTCCATAATTTCGTGTCCCCAATTTCGTGTCCCCAAATTCCGTGTCCCCAAATTCCGTGTCCCCAAATTCCGTGTCCCCAATTTCGTGTCCCCAATTTCGTGTCCCCAATTCCGTGTCCCCAAATTCCGTGTCCCCAATTTCGTGTCCCCAATTTCGTGTCCCCAAATTCCGTGTCCCCAAATTCCGTGTCCTCAAATTCCGTGTCCTCAAATTCCGTGTCCCCAAATTCCGTGTCCCCAAATTCCGTGTCCCCAAATTCCGTGTCCCCAAATTCCGTGTCCCCAAATTCCGTGTCCCCAAATTCCGTGTCCCCAAATTCCGTGTCCCCAAATTCCGTGTCCCCAAATTCCGTGTCCCCAAATTCCGTGTCCCCAAATTCCGTGTCCCCAAATTCCGTGTCCCCAAATTCCGTGTCCCCAAATTCCGTGTCCCCAATTTCGTGTCCCCAATTTCGTGTCCCCAAATTCCGTGTCCCCAAATTCCGTGTCCCCAAATTCCGTGTCCCCAAATTCCGTGTCCCCAAATTCCGTGTCCCCAATTTCGTGTCCCCAATTTCGTGTCCCCAATTTCGTGTCCCCAAATTCCGTGTCCCCAAATTCCGTGTCCCCAAATTCCGTGTCCCCAATTTCGTGTCCCCAATTTCGTGTCCCCAATTCCGTGTCCCCAAATTCCGTGTCCCCAATTTCGTGTCCCCAATTTCGTGTCCCCAAATTCCGTGTCCCCAAATTCCGTGTCCCCAAATTCCGTGTCCTCAAATTCCGTGTCCCCAAATTCCGTGTCCCCAAATTCCGTGTCCCCAAATTCCGTGTCCCCAAATTCCGTGTCCCCAAATTCCGTGTCCCCAAATTCCGTGTCCCCAAATTCCGTGTCCCCAAATTCCGTGTCCCCAAATTCCGTGTCCCCAAATTCCGTGTCCCCAAATTCCGTGTCCCCAAATTCCGTGTCCCCAAATTCCGTGTCCCCAAATTCCGTGTCCCCAAATTCCGTGTCCCCAAATTCCGTGTCCCCAAATTCCGTGTCCCCAAATTCCGTGTCCCCAAATTCCGTGTCCCCAAATTCCGTGTCCCCAAATTCCGTGTCCCCAAATTCCGTGTCCCCAAATTCCGTGTCCCCAATTTCGTGTCCCCAATTTCGTGTCCCCAAATTTCGTGTCCCCAAATTCCGTGTCCCCAAATTCCGTGTCCCCAAATTCCGTGTCCCCAATTTCGTGTCCCCAAATTCCGTGTACCCAAATTCCGTGTCCCCAAATTCCGTGTCCCCAAATTCCGTGTCCCCAAATTCCGTGTCCCCAAATTCCGTGTCCCCAAATTCCGTGTCCCCAAATTCCGTGTCCCCAATTTCGTGTCCCCAAATTCCGTGTCCCCAATTTCGTGTCCCCAAATTCCGTGTCCCCAAATTCCGTGTCCCCAAATTCCGTGTCCCCAATTTCGTGTCCCCAAATTTCGTGTCCCCAAATTCCGTGTCCCCAAATTCCGTGTCCCCAAATTCCGTGTCCCCAAATTCCGTGTCCCCAATTTCGTGTCCCCAAATTTCGTGTCCCCAAATTTCGTGTCCCCAAATTCCGTGTCCCCAAATTCCGTGTCCCCAAATTCCGTGTCCCCAAATTCCGTGTCCCCAATTTCGTGTCCCCAAATTCCGTGTCCCCAAATTCCGTGTCCCCAAATTCCGTGTCCCCAATTTCGTGTCCCCAAATTCCGTGTCCCCAAATTTCGTGTCCCCAAATTCCGTGTCCCCAATTTCGTGTCCCCAAATTCCGTGTCCCCAAATTCCGTGTCCCCAATTTCGTGTCCCCAAATTCCGTGTCCCCAATTTCGTGTCCCCAAATTCCGTGTCCCCAATTTCGTGTCCCCAAATTTCGTGTCCCCAAATTCCGTGTCCCCAATTTCGTGTCCCCAAATTCCGTGTCCCCAAATTCCGTGTCCCCAAATTCCGTGTCCCCAAATTCCGTGTCCCCAAATTTCGTGTCCCCAAATTCCGTGTCCCCAAATTCCGTGTCCCCAAATTCCGTGTCCCCAAATTCCGTGTCCCCAATTTCGTGTCCCCAAATTCCGTGTCCCCAATTTCGTGTCTCCAAATTCCGTGTCCCCAAATTCCGTGTCCCCAAATTCCGTGTCCCCAAATTCCGTGTCCCCAAATTCCGTGTCCCCAATTTTCGTGTCCCCAAATTCCGTGTCCCCAAATTTCGTGTCCCCAAATTCCGTGTCCCCAATTTCGTGTCCCCAAATTCCGTGTCCCCAAATTCCGTGTCCCCAAATTCCGTGTCCCCAAATTCCGTGTCCCCAATTTCGTGTCCCCAATTTCGTGTCCCCAAATTCCGTGTCCCCAAATTCCGTGTCCCCAAATTCCGTGTCCCCAATTTCGTGTCCCCAAATTTCGTGTCCCCAAATTCCGTGTCCCCAAATTCCGTGTCCCCAATTTCGTGTCCCCAAATTCCGTGTCCCCAAATTCCGTGTCCCCAAATTCCGTGTCCCCAATTTCGTGTCCCCAAATTCCGTGTCCCCAAATTCCGTGTCCCCAAATTCCGTGTCCCCAATTTCGTGTCCCCAAATTCCGTGTCCCCTATTTCGTGTCCCCAAATTCCGTGTCCCCAAATTCCGTGTCCCCAATTTCGTGTCCCCAAATTTCGTGTCCCCAAATTCCGTGTCCCCAAATTCCGTGTCCCCAAATTCCGTGTCCCCAAATTTCGTGTCCCCAAATTCCGTGTCCCCAAATTCCGTGTCCCCAATTTCGTGTCTCCAAATTCCGTGTCCCCAAATTCCGTGTCCCCAAATTCCGTGTCCCCAATTTCGTGTCCCCAAATTCCGTGTCCCCAATTTCGTGTCTCCAAATTCCGTGTCCCCAAATTCCGTGTCCCCAAATTCCGTGTCCCCAAATTCCGTGTCCCCAATTTTCGTGTCCCCAAATTCCGTGTCCCCAAATTTCGTGTCCCCAAATTCCGTGTCCCCAATTTCGTGTCCCCAAATTCCGTGTCCCCAAATTCCGTGTCCCCAAATTCCGTGTCCCCAAATTCCGTGTCCCCAAATTCCGTGTCCCCAATTTCGTGTCCCCAATTTCGTGTCCCCAAATTCCGTGTCCCCAAATTCCGTGTCCCCAAATTCCGTGTCCCCAAATTCCGTGTCCCCAATTTCGTGTCCCCAAATTTCGTGTCCCCAAATTCCGTGTCCCCAATTTCGTGTCCCCAAATTCCGTGTCCCCAAATTCCGTGTCCCCAATTTCGTGTCTCCAAATTTCGTGTCCCCAAATTCCGTGTCCCCAAATTCCGTGTCCCCAAATTCCGTGTCCCCAAATTCCGTGTCCCCAATTTCGTGTCCCCAAATTCCGTGTCCCCAAATTCCGTGTCCCCAAATTCCGTGTCCCCAATTTCGTGTCCCCAAATTCCGTGTCCCCAAATTCCGTGTCCCCAAATTCCGTGTCCCCAATTTCGTGTCCCCAAATTCCGTGTCCCCTATTTCGTGTCCCCAAATTCCGTGTCCCCAAATTCCGTGTCCCCAATTTCGTGTCCCCAAATTTCGTGTCCCCAAATTCCGTGTCCCCAAATTCCGTGTCCCCAAATTCCGTGTCCCCAATTTCGTGTCCCCAAATTCCGTGTACCCAAATTCCGTGTCCCCAAATTCCGTGTCCCCAAATTCCGTGTCCCCAAATTCCGTGTCCCCAAATTCCGTGTCCCCAAATTCCGTGTCCCCAAATTCCGTGTCCCCAATTTCGTGTCCCCAAATTCCGTGTCCCCAATTTCGTGTCCCCAAATTCCGTGTCCCCAAATTCCGTGTCCCCAAATTCCGTGTCCCCAATTTCGTGTCCCCAAATTTCGTGTCCCCAAATTCCGTGTCCCCAAATTCCGTGTCCCCAAATTCCGTGTCCCCAAATTCCGTGTCCCCAATTTCGTGTCCCCAAATTTCGTGTCCCCAAATTCCGTGTCCCCAAATTCCGTGTCCCCAAATTCCGTGTCCCCAAATTCCGTGTCCCCAATTTCGTGTCCCCAAATTCCGTGTCCCCAAATTCCGTGTCCCCAAATTCCGTGTCCCCAATTTCGTGTCCCCAAATTCCGTGTCCCCAAATTTCGTGTCCCCAAATTTCGTGTCCCCAATTTCGTGTCCCCAAATTCCGTGTCCCCAAATTCCGTGTCCCCAATTTCGTGTCCCCAAATTCCGTGTCCCCAATTTCGTGTCCCCAAATTCCGTGTCCCCAATTTCGTGTCCCCAAATTTCGTGTCCCCAAATTCCGTGTCCCCAATTTCGTGTCCCCAAATTCCGTGTCCCCAAATTCCGTGTCCCCAAATTCCGTGTCCCCAAATTCCGTGTCCCCAAATTTCGTGTCCCCAAATTCCGTGTCCCCAATTCCGTGTCCCCAAATTCCGTGTCCCCAAATTCCGTGTCCCCAATTTCGTGTCCCCAAATTCCGTGTCCCCAATTTCGTGTCTCCAAATTCCGTGTCCCCAAATTCCGTGTCCCCAAATTCCGTGTCCCCAAATTCCGTGTCCCCAAATTCCGTGTCCCCAATTTTCGTGTCCCCAAATTCCGTGTCCCCAAATTTCGTGTCCCCAAATTCCGTGTCCCCCAATTTCGTGTCCCCAAATTCCGTGTCCCCAAATTCCGTGTCCCCAAATTCCGTGTCCCCAAATTCCGTGTCCCCAATTTCGTGTCCCCAATTTCGTGTCCCCAAATTCCGTGTCCCCAAATTCCGTGTCCCCAAATTCCGTGTCCCCAAATTCCGTGTCCCCAATTTCGTGTCCCCAAATTTCGTGTCCCCAAATTCCGTGTCCCCAAATTCCGTGTCCCCAATTTCGTGTCCCCAAATTCCGTGTCCCCAAATCCGTGTCCCCAAATTCCGTGTCCCCAATTTCGTGTCCCCAAATTCCGTGTCCCCAAATTCCGTGTCCCCAAATTCCGTGTCCCCAATTTCGTGTCCCCAAATTCCGTGTCCCCTATTTCGTGTCCCCAAATTCCGTGTCCCCAAATTCCGTGTCCCCAATTTCGTGTCCCCAAATTTCGTGTCCCCAAATTCCGTGTCCCCAAATTCCGTGTCCCCAAATTCCGTGTCCCCAAATTTCGTGTCCCCAAATTCCGTGTCCCCAAATTCCGTGTCCCCAATTTCGTGTCTCCAAATTCCGTGTCCCCAAATTCCGTGTCCCCAAATTCCGTGTCCCCAATTTCGTGTCCCCAAATTCCGTGTCCCCAATTTCGTGTCTCCAAATTCCGTGTCCCCAAATTCCGTGTCCCCAAATTCCCGTGTCCCCAAATTTCGTGTCCCCAAATTCCGTGTCCCCAATTTTCGTGTCCCCAAATTCCGTGTCCCCAAATTTCGTGTCCCCAAATTCCGTGTCCCCAATTTCGTGTCCCCAAATTCCGTGTCCCCAAATTCCGTGTCCCCAAATTCCGTGTCCCCAAATTCCGTGTCCCCAAATTCCGTGTCCCCAATTTCGTGTCCCCAATTTCGTGTCCCCAAATTCCGTGTCCCCAAATTCCGTGTCCCCAAATTCCGTGTCCCCAAATTCCGTGTCCCCAATTTCGTGTCCCCAAATTTCGTGTCCCCAAATTTCGTGTCCCCAAATTCCGTGTCCCCAATTTCGTGTCCCCAAATTCCGTGTCCCCAAATTCCGTGTCCCCAATTTCGTGTCTCCAAATTTCGTGTCCCCAAATTCCGTGTCCCCAAATTCCGTGTCCCCAAATTCCGTGTCCCCAAATTCCGTGTCCCCAATTTCGTGTCCCCAAATTCCGTGTCCCCAAATTCCGTGTCCCCAAATTCCGTGTCCCCAATTTCGTGTCCCCAAATTCCGTGTCCCCAAATTCCGTGTCCCCAAATTCCGTGTCCCCAATTTCGTGTCCCCAAATTCCGTGTCCCCTATTTCGTGTCCCCAAATTCCGTGTCCCCAAATTCCGTGTCCCCAATTTCGTGTCCCCAAATTTCGTGTCCCCAAATTCCGTGTCCCCAAATTCCGTGTCCCCAAATTCCGTGTCCCCAAATTTCGTGTCCCCAAATTCCGTGTCCCCAAATTCCGTGTCCCCAATTTCGTGTCCCCAAATTCCGTGTCCCCAAATTCCGTGTCCCCAATTTCGTGTCCCCAATTTCGTGTCCCCAAATTCCGTGTCCCCAAATTCCGTGTCCCCAAATTCCGTGTCCCCAAATTTCGTGTCCCCAAATTCCGTGTCCCCAAATTCCGTGTCCCCAATTTCGTGTCCCCAAATTCCGTGTCCCCAAATTCCGTGTCCCCAATTTCGTGTCCCCAAATTCCGTGTCCCCAATTTTCGTGTCCCCAAATTCCGTGTCCCCAAATTTCGTGTCCCCAAATTCCGTGTCCCCAATTTCGTGTCCCCAAATTCCGTGTCCCCAAATTCCGTGTCCCCAAATTCCGTGTCCCCAAATTCCGTGTCCCCAAATTCCGTGTCCCCCAATTTCGTGTCCCCAATTTCGTGTCCCCAAATTCCGTGTCCCCAAATTCCGTGTCCCCAAATTCCGTGTCCCCAAATTCCGTGTCCCCAATTTCGTGTCCCCAAATTTCGTGTCCCCAAATTTCGTGTCCCCAAATTCCGTGTCCCCAATTTCGTGTCCCCAAATTCCGTGTCCCCAAATTCCGTGTCCCCAATTTCGTGTCTC